>CM072151.1:1361895-1480636 GCA_036850595.1 Rhyacichthys aspro
TTTAGTGCATAATACAGCTGCTTTTACTTTAATTTTTCACTGATAAATGAACCCACAGACAATATTTCAATCCTATTTCTCTGTATATTGAACCATCCGTAACAGTTGAATCTTCCAGAGCAGTGCAGTAACGTCAGATGCGTTGAAAGTGTCCGAGGTTATTGGCAGGTCGGCCACTCGTCCCGTGAACAGCAGAGCGTTGATGGTGGACTCTGATGATGAGCAGGAACGGACGGTCGGCCATGAACACCTCTCTGTTGGGTTTGAGCGAGCGACCGATGGCCACCACCGCCGTCGCCGCGGCCGCCTCGCTGCCCTCCTCGTTCACCTGGAAATCAACACAAGAGAGAAAAGTTACAAAGGTGTGCCATTTTAAACAGATTTTTGTTGGAAGATAAAGCGTAAACGTACCTCGGAGGTGCTTTTGGAAGGCGTCTGAAATGAAAGAGAGTCGCTGCCGTCCTCCAGCATCCCTGAAACACAAAAATACATCATATTTATACATTTATATTACTTTCTCATCCTGTAATGGATCTGTTCAGCCCAGAGTCAATGTTAAACAACTTGGATTATCTCTGAAAAATCAGGAATGGACTTTAAGACACAATATTAGAATATTTTTCCAGCGTATTCTCCTAAGTTTATTGTAACAGGAATCATCTGAAAAATGAGACCTTAAGACGTGATCTAGTCTTTATAATGAAGGATTTAATAGATGAGAATGATCAGTCCGCAGCAGGATTTTGTCCAATCACAGCTCACTTCAGGTAAAGGAGCGCTCCCATTCGACACTGATGTCAACAACGAAGGAACAAGGAAATAAACCAAGGAAATGGGTTATTCTGTTGAAAATACGTCTTATTTTACAGAGAAACAGTTCAAAAAGATAAAAATAGAGAAACAGGAGCAAGTGAAACATGGATAGCCCTGCCCTCACCTCTAGCCCCACCCCTCACCTCTAGCCCCGCCCCCTCACATATGCCCTGCCCTCACCTGGAAGGCCGGCCCTCTCGCGCTGAACAGGTCGGTGAGTCCCATCGCCTCCAGTTTCTCTTTGAGGCTGAAGCTGTCCTCGACTTTAAACCGAGGGACGCTCACAGAGACAGTTGTCTCCTGCATCGAGTCCATCCACCTGCTCAGCTTCTTCAGGTCCAGACCCTCCTCCACCTGCACATTTAAACTGTTTAATACCACATCAGGCAACTTTATCTGTGTATTTGAACTTATTAAGGTCAATAAACTGAGTGAAGTGTCTTGAGATCTGTCTTAACATTACTTTTTAATACTTTTTTATTAAGTTTAGGGTTGTCCAGACATTAAACTTTTCTTGGCTTTTTTTTTTGCTTTAAACCTCTTCCTGTCTTTAAGATTATTATTATTTGGATAGAATTATTTAAGTCTGTAGTTCTCTCTGTGTTGGAATGAAGCAGCTGGAACTATATTTTCTTTCCATGACGAACAAACACTGGGAGTGTTATAAATCCGGCCCGTCCCCCCGCACCTGATTTAACGGTGCGTTCACGGGCTCTGGGGAACCTCGTTTTCCCTGGTGATCCGGTCTGTTGGTTAGAAGTGTTCCCTGAGCGTTTTCACCTGTGACAGCGGCGTTCCTCGGTGCGGTAGGACTAGGACCATGGTGATGTCGTCTCCTCTGTAGGCCATCTCCAGCAGCTGCACCTTCTCCTCCGGCAGGTCCTTGTACCTGAACCTGGTTTCCTGGTACATCATGTTCACGGAGCAGGTCCTGGACGGAGACACCTGGAAATCTGTCGCAAACACCTGTCTTTGTCGAACTTGTGCTTCCACTGGCCCTGAAGCGAGAAGACGCCAGACAGTTTCAATAAGGTAAAAAAAGGATCTTGTTGTTCATGTTCTGACTGCGCTACCTTGAAGTAGGTGTTGACGAGCACCAGGACCGTGGTGGAGTCCAGAGCTCCTGGAGGCAGCGTGTTCTGAATGCGACTCTCAGTTTGTTGGAGATCCACTGTTTATCGTGACTCGGGTTCTTCTTCTGGTTTCCTGCAGAAGAAAAAAAGAGAAAAGGGTTAAGAATCACAAACAAAAATAGAAATCTCAAAACAGTGAGATATTGTCTCTGTTATCACCTGCATTTATGGCAAAAACAACGCACAGCTATAACTCAGTGTTTTTATTCTGAAGCACTATTTTTACCAATATTTTACACAAAACCAGCCATCTTCTGACTGTTTTGTTGTCATTTTTACCTTTATTCAATTAAATTATATATTTTAATGTTTATGAGATGCATAAGTGACAACTGGAGCTGCAGTTTGACAACGGTATATTTTCGACGGACAAAATTCAAACAAAAAGGTTTTAGGGCATTAGCCGCTCTATTTTAACCTCCAGTGTTTACGTTCTGTTGCATAAAACAAACGCTAACTCCCTTCTCGATGATATTTCCTGTAAAACGACTGTGTACCTGTTGAGGCATGAGTTTGGCTGGTACTCTCGTTGAAGGACAGGGACTTGTCTCCGAACAGACGGTTGGCGGAGATCAGCTCGGTCATCTCGCCCTTCTTCCTGAACAGACGGCAGTTCAGTTTGGCAAAAAAGAAGTGAACCTGGTCCGACGTCTTCTCTTTGATGGAGTCGAACTCAAAAACCTGCGAAAAAAGAAACCAAAACGGGTCAAAGTCACGTCCGAGTTTAACCAAAGACTCAGACTTCACTTGGACTTGAACCAAAGACTCAGACTTCACTTGGACTTGAACCAAAGACTCAGACTTCACTTGGACTTGAGTCTTTTACCTGAGAAGACAGTCTTAAGACCAGGGCCGGTCTCAGGTTCTACATAATGAACCCAAACTGTGACTTTATTCGAGAAATAACCTCAACTCTGGATCCACAATCTCCTTCATTTTCACGTTTTTTGAGAAATACAAAAACACCTCCAACACTAAGTCTCTGTAGAGCTACACTTCTGAGGTTTTCTGATTTTTTAAATGTGATTTTTAAACGATAATTATTTAGTCTGGCTTTATGTAGTGTTTTATCTCACTTATTTTTATGTGATTATTTATCTTTTTCTATTTTTCTGAGTGAAATAAAGTGAAACAAAGCCACCATTGTTTTTAAACTGTTGTGAATGTTGTGTTTAATGATTTTATTTTGTGAAACACCTCGAGTACATTGAGCTAATGAAGAGCGCTGTATAAATAAAGTGTGTTTGATTAAAACCAACTGAAACCGGACCTTCATGATCTGCTGCAGCGTGGTGTGGCAGGCTCCTAGTTTGGTCATCGCGAAGGCCGTGGAGACGCTGACGGGCGACAGGAAGATGTTCTCGGTGGGACTCTTCCCGGAGGACAGCTGTCTGTAGAGGGACAGGGCGAAGCGGCCGTTGGCCCGGGACAGCTCCCACACTCTGGGGTTGGTGGCCTCCGGGACCGGGTCCTGCTCCGGGCCGGGCTCGGGGCTGGGGTCTTCCAGGTCCGGACTTCGGTAAACGCAGCGCGGCTCCAGAGGCAGGTCTTTGGGTTTGGCGCTGCAGATGTCGGGCAGAGAGTGGACGGAGAGGAACGGGACGAGAGCGAGGGTCAGGAGGCCCACACAGACCCTCATCCTGGAGGAGTACACACAGTAACTTTACTCTGTTGTGTTTATTAAAGCAGACGTTACTCAGCTTCTTCTGCACTCGCTCTAATCTTTGAGAAAAGGGTTTAAAACATCAAGGGCTTTTATAAAAACATGAAGCTTCAGTCTTTGGGACAGGTCTAAAAACGATTATTCTATTATTGTTCAAGTAAATCCATGTTCCTCAAATATAGGGCCATTCTTTTAGTTCAATGTAATGTTTTACTCAAAGAAATATAACAACTACTTTTCTTTTTTATGACTTGAATTGTTTTTTATTTTCTTTTAGAAACAAATGAGACAAGTCAATGTTATTATTCTCTTTAGGTTTTAATTCTCCATTTTATTTTACTATTATTCTAATAACTAATACTTTTCTAGTTCAATTGTTTGTGCCTAAATTATGTTTGGCCAAAGTAAATAAAGACTTAATGTGAAATTTATCAGCTTTAATTGTTCTTAACATAACTTTAAAAATGAATAGTTCTTATTTTTGGAGATTTAATTGAATATAAAGTAAACCTAAAGCTATAATGTTCATTTCAGCCGACTTAACTCTAGAAAAACAGGTTTGAGTAAGATTTACTTAAAAAATATGATTTAAATGAATGTTTAGTTAATCTCATTTAAATAACATAGTTGTGGGACACTTTATGAAGCTTGAACCAAAAGGACAGAAAACATCCAGAATCACAACACAGTGCTTAACTTAGACATTATACAAGAGTATAAATATAAAAATGAAAACTCTGAGCCGTACCTGAGCAGATAAATGGTTTGTAGCGGTGTTTAAATCTGTTGCGTTGGAGCAGAGGCTGCAGACTGGAGCAGGTCAGTGTCCCACAGATCACACTACAACCTTTGGACCCAATCGATTCAGCTTCGGTCACAATTCAGTGAAAACATCAGTGAAAACAGGATAAACAACGGACTTTAGGTTGAATAGATCTCCCACTGTCTGTAGTTCTGCGATAAATAACAGTAATCGATGAAAAAGAACAGAATAATCCTCTTGAGTCCTGCTTTAAAGCTCCACACAAACCATTAAACTGACTGTACCTGATGTTTTCTTCTCTTCTTGTTGTGAAAATGGTTTGTTTATTGTAAAATCAATAATTTGTGTAAATACAGTCTTTCTGATCCATCTACTGTTTATTCTAAAGGATTGTAACAGATGAGAACCTCTCTTTAATTTCTATTCTCTTTTATCTCGATCATAAATACAAAATTGGACGCATTAGTAATGACCTACTCCTTCAAAGTTTGGAAATAATTCATCAATAAAATAGACCCAACAATAAAATTCATCAAATTTTATTAGTGAAATCATAAATTAATAAAACATCTTTGTAAAAGACATAAAAACTCACAGACGTTTCTGTTAAAACTGGAAAAAGACACACAAAAGTCAAAAAAGGCAGAGTTTTGATGACATTGTCTGAATCCTGCAGAATCCATTTAAAATAGTTTTAAAAAAAATCCTGAGACTCTGGGCTGCGTTCACACTGAAGACAAAAGAGGATCATGGGCTAATTGTATTAATATTTGAACAGATTATATCTAGATTGTATATGGAATAATACTGATAATTTATCCTCATTTGTTCCGACTTTTATTGTGAAATTCATTCATGTTGGATTTTAATACAGTTTAGATGGATCTGAACAGGTTTAAACTGGTTTTAGTCAGATTTGTACAGGTTTTAGTTGAATGTGAACTCATTTAAAGTAAATTTGAACATGTTTTAGGTGATTTTACACAGGATCTGAACGTACGTGAGCAGGCTTTGGTTTGATTTAACGTATGAACAGAAAAAGAGTGTTTTCATTAAAATCTCCTTATTTGTGTCTCGTGTGAACGCAGCCCCCGGTCGTTCTCAGAAGAGTTTGGGCAGCTGTCGGAGTCGGCTCAGGTCCAAAATGTTCCCGACCGAACCCTGAGTCTCCATCGCGGACGCTCTTTTTCGCCGCTCCGTTCTCTTTATCGGCGCCGCCATTTTGTTTTCCCGCCAACATCTGCATCTTGGGCCGGAGCTCTCGGATCAGCTGACTCTGTGGGAGGAGCTTGTTGTTTAAAGCCTCTCTCAGCGGCTCCCGGACCTCCTCCTCCTCCTCGTCGTCTTCGTCGTCCTCCTCTTCGATCAGGCCGTAGCGCCTCATGTACCTCCTCGTGGCTAAGGACATGTTCGTGGGCGACAGGAGCGTGACGTCGGAGGAAGGGGCGGGGCCGGGGGCGTGGCCTGAGAGCGAGAGGCGGGTCAGCTGTTTGTCGCTGAGGTAACGCAGGGCGATGGCGTTGGCCTCGAGGCTCAGGTCCACGCTGGCGCCGGGAAACACGGAGCCGAGGCCGGACTCGGAGACGCCGAGGCGGGACACGACGGCGGCCGGGTTTATACAGGCCAGAGCGCTACGGGAGGAACGAGACACCGTCAGGACGGGGTTACAGGACGGGACGACAGCCAGAGGTCAACACAAACACCACAGTCATCAACATTTAAAGGTGGATTAATACAGACTTTACAGATTTTTAAGGCGACGGAAGACTCTTTAATAGGATGAAAAATAAAAAAAATAGATTTAAAGTGAACCCCAGGAGGCCCACAGACGTATAAATCATGGATGTATTATAAGAGCTATGAAAAAATCCTCTACGGCCCAAAAAGGATTTTCCCAGAGACTATAATGTATTAAAATGGTTCGTATTCAGCGACAGGACACACACAACTATCAAAAAGGTCAGATTTTCCACTGTTCATTGTCTCTTTTCTTATCCTGGACTTTTTTCTCTGATAATAATCCTTAAATTCACCCAAAACTCCCTTTTTATTGTTTTATGAGGTCACCGCTCTAGAACGGATCAACCTGGAAGACAAAAACTTGTTCTTAGGAAAGGCTTTGTTGTGACCCGGGAAAAACTAAATGGATCGTTCCCGTTTTGACATGAACTAAATGAAGTGTAAAAGTAACTTCATTATTCTCTGACACTGGTTCAAATACATTTCTGAGGTTTACCTGACGCTCTCGATGGTCTTGGTCCTGGTCCGGTCCGACTCACTGAGCTCTTCTTTGTCCAGTCTGACTCCGAGCTGCTGCAGTCGCCTCAGAGTCGCACTCACCACCGGGTCCTCTCCGGGTCTGGGCTGGGTCGTCCTCCTGGAGACCGGAGCCGAGGCCGAGGAGGGACACGAGGAGTGAGACGAGTGAGACGGAGAGGGCAGACTCCGCCTCCTCGGGTCCTCTTCCTGTTTAGACTCCTTCACTTCCTGTTTAGATTCCTCCACTTCCTGTTTAGACTCCTTGACTTCCTGTTGTGTAGTTTCCTGCAGACGGCTGTTGAGCTGAGTCTGGACACAAACCGAGGAGAAGGACACTTAATAAAACACAGCGGTATTTTTATGGATGTGGTTTTATTGTGAAAGTACCATGAGGTTGTGGTAGAAGCTGTGGTCGTCCTCGGGGCTGAACATGCTCACGCTCTCCCCCAGAACCGGGCTCTGCTCACTGCTCCCACTGCACACAACACAACACACCGGCTTTACAACACAACACGATACACAACATAAACACACAAACACCTCCGGCTCATTCTGTGTCTCACTGTCTTTGGTTTTTTCTGTTTTTTCTGTTGTTTTGTGTATTTTTGTCTGTGTAGTTATTGTTACTGGATAAATAAAGGTAGGACTGCAACAACTAATCAGATTAATTAATTATAATCAATTAGTAAAATACTTTAATTACGATTAATGTCTATCTGAGGTATTGAGTCTGAAACATGAGGTTTTAATAAATCCACAGAAACTGTTCTGAGTCTGTGGCTTCATCTGATTCAGAATTTATAAAAATGGATGTGATTTTTTTTGTTAATTATCAGTTTGAAACAGAAACAATAAAACACTACATTTTTGACATTTATTATCTAATTATTAATCCATTAATTGAAAAGATTATGGTCAGATTAATCGATTGTAGATTTAATCGTTTGTTGTAGCTTTAAATAAATACAATCCATTATACAACTTTGCAAAGTAAAAAACATGACTTTTTCTGATTTTTTCCCAATAAACTGAGGGTAAACCACACATTTAAGGATATTTTCACCAGATTGTCAGTTATTGATTATTGATACCGTTGCCGAGTTGCTAAGGTTACAATAGTCTTTATTCAGCTCTGACATTATGGTCCAGTCTATGTTGTGTCATTTTCTTATTTAATACATTTTAAACACTGAGGATAGGGACAGTTTAGGAGATTTAAATTAAAAATATAAATAATAGAAGAGCAGTGTCTGAGTCTCACCCGAGCTGGGACGGAGGAGGAGAACAGGGAGGGTCCTGAGAGACTGGGTCTGGTCCGGGGTCGGGTCCAGGGTCGGGTCTGAGGTCAGGTCCGGGGTCGGGCTGGTACCGTGACGAGAGCCTGGAGGCAGAGCGGGGGCTGGTCCGACTGTGGGACGACGAGGAGGAGGGTGAGGAAGAGGAGGGGTCCTGATGAAGAGCAGGGGGCTCGGGCCAAAACAGACTGGCTCCTGGAACACAGACCAGGTTTTAGCACAAATCCAACATAAACAAACATATTGGTGCAGATATTTGAACCCCTCGGCGCTAGTTGAGGAGACCCTGACCCGTCCCGACGGCGACGCTGGCCGTGGTCCTGCTCCGAGTCTCAGTCTGGTTCTGATGGAGCTTCCCCTGAGCCTCCAGCAGCATCTGGACCTGCACAAAACAGAGTCAGCCTTTAACATCATATCATCATCATATCATCATTTTACTTCATCAACATTGTTTAAATGAAATGTTTCAGAAAATCTCATGTTGGACCTTCTTCTCAGAGTATTATGGGCTTAAAGGACTATGTTTCCTCAAATGAAGTTCTGGGAAACACATCTGAGAAGAACAAAGGACAGACTGTGACTGTGGAGAAGAGGTCAAATACAGTGCAGTTCTTTCAAATAAAGAGTGTAGTCTCTTAAAAGTCCATGATATGATTTATTTTTCCTGTTTCATTTAGTTTTTCAGTGTAATCTCCTAAAGTTTATTGTAAAAATGAGACCTTAAGAGGTGATCTAGTCTTTATAATGAAGGATTTGAATAGATGAGAATGATCAGTCCACAGCAGGATTTTGTCCAATCACAGCTCACTTCAGGTAAAAAGGAGCGCTCCCATTGGTCGACACTGATGTCAACAACGAAGGAACAAGGAAATAAACCAAGGAAATGGGTTATTCTGTTGGAAATATGTCTTATTTTACAGAGAAACAGCTCAAAAAAGATAAAAATTGAGAAACAGCAGATAATTACAGGATCACTACAACAGAATGGGATGTCTTCTAGTTCAGTCTGTTCAATTGTTCAGCTCTTTGAGGCAATTGTTGTTGTAAATAAAATAAAATAATGAAATCTACCTTGATATATTGCTGCATTACTGGTTTAAATATGACTTGAAATACTCCACCGTGTGTGTCGTTACCTGTTGCTGCAGGAGCCGGAGCTGTCTGTCCTGTTGCAGAAGCAGCTGATAGGCGTCTCCCGAGGACAGCGCCACCTGCTGCTCACAACAGGCCCCAGCACAGGCCGCAAGGTTAGGGTTAAAGGTCAGAGCTGGGCCCGGAGGAGGGTGGCTGCAGGGACAGGACGGGGGCAGGACCGCCGCCCCTCGAGGATGACACTGAGGCGGGTTCAGGTTCAGAGGCGACAACTCCACATTTGAAGGAGTTTGTTGGACGACGTTTAAGTTCTGAGGCGTCTGGAACAGGTTCAGCGTCGGGTTCTGGTGAATCTGCGGCGTTTTGAGTTGATTTTGATGAATATTCTGAGCCTGATCAAACGTATAATTGAGATTTGTCACATTCTGAGGCACGTTTGAAGGGGTTTGGTGGTAATTTCTCAAAGTGGGATGAAGATTTGAGATGGAAACTGGAGTTTGAGGATGATTTGGAGAAGCTGCCGAAGCCTGTTGATGACTTAAAGTGGTTTGTGGAGGTGTTTGGTGATGGTTCAACGGCGGATGATGGATGTGTGAAGGCGCGGGATTTAAATGGTGGTAATTTTGGGAAACAGATGGATCTTGATGAGTCTGAGGTCGATTTGTGGGGCTTTGGTGGTGGTTCTGAGGAGCAGGAGGAGTCTGGTGGTGGTTCTGAGGAGCAGGAGGAGTCTGGTGGTGGTTCTGAGGAGCAGGAGGAGTCTGGTGGTAGTTCTGAGGAGCAGAGGGAGTCTGGTGGTGGTTCTGAGGAGCAGGAGGAGTCTGGTGGTGGTTCTGAGGAGCAGGAGGAGTCTGGTGGTGGTTCTGAGGAGCAAGAAGAGTCTGGTGGTGGTTCTGAGGAGCAGGAGGAGTCTGGTGGTAGTTCTGAGGAGCAGAGGGAGTCTGGTGGTGGTTCTGAGGAGCAGGAGGAGTCTGGTGGTGGTTCTGAGGAGCAGGAGGAGTCTGGTGGTGGTTCTGAGGAGCAGGAAGAGTCTGGAGGTGGTTCTGAGGAGCAGGAGGAGTCTGGTGGTGGTTCTGAGGAGCAAGAGGAGTCTGGTGGTGGTTCTGAGGAGCAGGAGGAGTCTGGAGGTGGTTCTGATGAGCAGGAGGAGTCTGGAGGTGGTTCTGATGAGCAGGAGGAGTCTGGTGGTAGTTCTGAGGAGCAGGAGGAGTCTGGTGGTGGTTCTGAGGAGCAGGAGGAGTCTGGTGGTGGTTCTGAGGAGCAGGAGGAGTCTGGTGGTGGTTCTGAGGAGTTTTGTGGAGGTTCTGGGGCTGGGTTTGTCCCGGCGTGCGGTGGATGGAGGTGCAGTCGTAGCCGTTGGAGCTGCAGCAGACACAGTTGGGCTGGAGGTTGGAGTGAGGAGTGCTGTGGAGCTGGAGAGGAGCCGGAGCTGGAGCCGAGGAGGAGGAGGAGGGAGGAAGAGGAGGAGGAAGGGTTCTGGGGGCGGGGCCTGCTCCGTGATTGGACGAGAAGCTGCTGTCGATCAGTAAAGACAGTTCAGGGACCGACGGCTGGATCACTCGAGCCTGAAAAACAAATCCTCTTCATCAAACGTGACCTAAAGCTCGGCGATAAATCAAATACATTTCATTGAGCTTTTTGAAAGATTGTGAAAGATGTAAAAAGTTAGCTTTATTGAAAAATTGAATTAAATCGATTTAACAGAGCAAATATTGTGCCTTTTAACAAGTTTCTGTTTGGGATTTTTTTTTTTAACAAGAAGAAAAACATAGCTATACAAACACAAATCTACACAAAACACACAGAAATCCCTGTCACCTCCAAATACAGCATAAAACTTGTTGGTCCTCTTTTCTATCCTCGGTTTGGAACAGTTCTGCCTTGACCTCTTATATTGTTCCTTTTTTATATTGTTCTTTTATGGACCATAACCCTTCCATCTTATTTAAATGTTTGAGTTCAGTTGTAAAAGAGACAAACTAAAAATCTCCAGACTGTATTTTCTCTCCAAAACATTACTCACTGAATGAAAAACTCTGTTCCATAAACGTATGAAGCAGAAACTCACCTGTTGAGCTGGAAGATGTGGACTCGGAGACGGTCTCGGGGACAAGTCTTCATCCTCGACTCCTGAGTCCTGATCAGAGACAGAGAGACCTAGAGCTGGAGCACTGAGGACAGAGGAGGGAGGAGACAGGGAGAGAGGAGTTAGGAGAGAGGAAGGTTAAACTCCACCAAAAAAAACCCTCAAGATACTAAAACGGCTCATGATCTGAACCAGTGGTGCACTTTTCTCATCTGAAGCAACAAAACTCAAATGTGATCCCAATTTCATGAGCAAAAACTAAACTATTTTGAAGCTAAACAATTAAAAAAATGACTAAAATACCACATATTTCGGTGATAATTTATAAAATAAGACTAAAAGAGGTAAATGAATGAATGGAAAATGGAATAGTAAATATATTAGTGTTGCACCTGTTGAAGGAGCTCTGAGCCTCTCTGAAGACCTCCGTCTGTCGGCCCTGAGCCTCAGAGCTGAGTTCACACTGAAGAGTCTGTCCCTCCGCCGTCGCCACCTGCTGGACACGCCAGGAACACGTCAAGAACACGTCAAGAACACGTCAGAAACACACCTGTAAACCTCAGCTCGTGTTTAAACTACAGTCTGAGAGGAGCTGTTACCTGATAGAGCGAGGTTCTGAGGTGAGCCGTGAGCAGCCGACACTCGAGCTGTGACCCAGACCCGGTCCCAGACCCAGACCCGGTCCCAGACCCAGACCCGGTCCCGGACCCAGACCCGGTCCCAGACCCAGACCCAGACCCGGTCGCTCTGCACTGATAAAACTGAGGCGCTCTGTGGGTGGTTCCAAACAGCAGCAGCAGGAAACAACCGCTCTCTGACAGCACTCTGAATTACAGGAAGGAAGAGTGTGAACAGTTCATGTGTAAAGCCTTCTGTCTGAGGGAGGAGTGTGAACAGTTTTCGTGCCCGTGTGCAGCCTGTGGACTGACCTGTCCTGGAGCGAGGAGCTGTGGAGGAACCTCAGAGTCCAGGCCCAGACCTGAGGACTGTGGACCTGAGTAGCTCCACTGAACCAGCTGCAACAACAACAAACCCAAGAGTTAGTCCAGCTCCAGGTAAACCAGGTGAGTCTAAACCTGAACTGATCCTCAGACTCACAGTCCGACCAGAGGCAGGCTGCAGGCTTTAGGGTCCGACTCCAGCAGCAGCAGCAGTTTACGGGTTTGGTCCATCGTCACGAAACTGGAACAGACCAAAAACAAGAACAAACAGGCTTTACACAAAACAAGAATCAAACAACACTTTTGGATTGGGTCAGTTTAGTCCTGGTCTAGTCCTGGTCTCGTCCTGGTCTCGTCCTGGTCCGGGTTTAACCCTGGTCTTACCCCTTCTGCCGGTTCTGTCCCGGGGGTCTGGCCGGACTGGTTAAACTCCGGAGCAGAGCCGTGGGGATCACGGGCACGGCTCGGACCGGCTGCACGTGCACGCTCGCGGCTGGAGTCACGCAGGACCAGCTGAGACCGAAGTCCGCCGAGTCCGAGCGCTGGGAGCAGACCACGTGGACCCGGATCTTCAGGAACTGAGACAGGTCCAGGGACTGACGACCGCTCACAGTCTGCTGCAAAACCTGACGGAGACGAGACGGACTGGATTTAAAACTCAAATATTTTATAAAAGGAACACGGAGCAAAAGTAAAGCATTTAAGTAAAGCACTGATCTCTGAACAGCTTTGAACAACCACCTTTACTATAAAATATTCTAGTGACAGGCAGCTGTAATAAAATGTGTGACACAATGAACTGTTCTGTGGAGCATTTGTGTTGGATCAAAGGTGAACTTATGAATATATAATATATTTATGTACAAACACTAATGGTTAGTTGGTTACACTGTGCTAGAAATGAGCAGTGCTGTATTTCACAATTTTCCTTTGTTTTTAAGCGTTTTCTAAGTGTTAATTATTCTGAAACAGAGAAAACAGCAGCAAGGACTTTTTTAAATGTAGGACCAGTTAAAAAGGCAGCTGCTGATGACATGAATTGGTTGTTACCATGACGACAAGATCAAAACAACACTGATTTTAAGCCTCCTGCTTCCATTCCTACTTCATAACCACAAACAGGCAACTGCTCAACTCAAAGTCACCTGAAATTTAAAAAAGAAGACAAAAAAACAAACCTTAAGGTGTGACACTGACCTTAAACGTCTGGTGCAGTTCTGTCTGTGATTGGACGACAGCCTCAGAGCTCGAGGCTGTGGTGAAAACACAAGGAACCAACACGTCTCCAGGAAGAACAGCGGTGGGGACCCGGGCCCCGTTCTGGTCCCGACCCGGATCGAACCGGTCCAGAGTCAGAGTCACACCCTCCTCGTCTGCATCAGAGAGACACGGGGTTAATATCAGGATTATCAGGAGCTAATATAAAATACTACGACTGCGTCCGACCTGAGTCCACAGAGAGCGAGCCCAGGAAGAAGCACTGGAAGCGGGATTTGCTGCTGTGACGGACGTGACGCTGAGCCAAACGCAGAGCTTTCTCCAGCAGCAGCAGACGAGGATTCCTGAAAAAGCCACAAAAAACACGGATAAACTGTTAGATACAAAGCTGCTTCATGATAAAAAAACAAGTCGTGGTGTGAGTGTTACCTGTGCGCACATAAGTGAAGGAGGATTCTGTCTCCGGTCGGGCTGCCGTCCCACAGAGCAGACCTGGATTTGGGGAAACTCAGCGTCGACAGAGAATTTGTCATGGACCTGAAAAAGAAACAGACAGGAATTTACATTAGGCACTACATTTTCTTTACTGTTATATTTACTGCACTATAAATTGTTTTGTGTTTAAAACCCATTTTTTCTGGCCACATTAATAGAAGTACATAGTTTAGTTCCATCTGTAAAAAGCACAAAATACTCCCCTGCATCTAGAGCTGAATATATAGTTTAAAATGTTGTAAATATCCCAAAATACCTCATAAAAATAACATTAAATGAATGTACTATGAATGAGCTACATTTACTACAGCATTTTAACTATAAACACAAGTAAAAAATCATAGATATCTGCCCACTGTCAAAAAGTAGACACATGAAAATCCAGGTTTGACTGCATTGCTGTCATTTTTTTAAACCAAGCCCCATTTTTGTAGCTTAAAAATACATTTCTTAACACTTCTTGTGGCACTTACTGGTGTTGAATGTAGAATGTAGTAGACTAAACATTAACTTTGGCAAACATTTGGGGGCTGGATTTAACTTTTAAACGTTCAAGCACTCGCTTATTCAACAAAAACTAACAAAAATATAGCCAGAAAAACCCAACCATTTTCACTTCATTGACTTGTTTTGCTAACGTTTAACGCTCGCTTTTGTCGGATCCACATTACGAGCACAACTTAAGTAACTATTCCCATTAAACTCACCTTCCTCTGACATTTTCAGGAGTAAAAACCTCTTGGAAAACCCCTGACGGTAAAGCGCGGAGGTTCACCGGGCAGCTCATCCTCGCGGTGTCCGCCAGAGCCGCGCCTTTAGCGGCGGACTTCACCTGGAAACGCCGCGCTTTGTCGCTCCTTCCGCGGACTCTCAACATCAGCCGCGGCGGTTTGCCTCGTTTAGCTTAACATCCGCGGTTCTCCTTCGTCGCAGGTCGATTAAATATATCCTTTACAAGTTAATAAAACCTGTTTAAGAGTTTGATTTAAATTAAAACACGATTAAATCCATCAGAGAACGCTTTCTAGAAATAAATAATCTGTCGGTGGAGCAAAGGTTCGATTATGGCGCTGTTTCTCTGTGTCTCTGGCGGGGCTCAGGCGTCAGCCAATAGGAAGCGCCGCACCAGGACACGTGATCATATTTCTTCTTCGTGCAGTTTAAACGTTTACTGCGATGACATTGCCCTCTAGTGGAAAGAACTGAATTAAAACATGAACTCTCCACATTTTACACATTTCAGACAAATTATAAAGAGATTTAATTCTGAATGCATTTCCTTTAGATTAGAAATTCAATAATAATGTTTCAAGGAATAAATGTGGGTCTTTTTTAAAAGTATTTGATAAATTTCTAAATAAGTAGTAGCAGTTAATCCTTTTGGCCATTGCTGTAGTGAGCTGTGAGTCACCCTGGTCAAGACTTTAGTCATTAAATAAATGTAAAGAGGTATTAATATTGACAAAATAATAATAGTAGTCTTTGAGATTAATGTAATGAGCAGTTTACAAAAAGTTAAGTTTGGGTTCATTATTTGTTAATGTTTGTGTTCTATAGTTTGTGTGTTATGAAGTTGTATATGAATGCATATGTCACACCATTTTAATGAATTTTACTAAAGTTTTTTTAATGGCTTGTGTTTCCAGGATTGATCTGGCTTAAAGACAAAGAAAAACAAAGACAAGAAAACACAAAGCATTGGACTGAGACAGTGCTGTATAATGAGCAGCCCAACAAGGATGTTTACTATGGATCTTATAAGCTCTGCTGAATTGTATTGACCAGCAAATATATGGATCTGATGAGGACTGTTGTCAGTAAAATAGATGTAAGAATTAAATAGAAGGAGGAGGAGAAGAAGTAAGTACTGTGTCCTTTTATCATTAAGTATAAGTCTCTGTGAGAATTTAAGGAAGGTATTGTTTCTGTTTTAATCTTAAATTATTTACGGTGGAAGTAATTTCCTGAAAAGCTGCTTGTTTAGGAATTATTCATCAGCTTGTTACCTGACACTACCCACTGTCTCAATGAACTCAGAGACCTCCTTTAATAACACACTGACTGCTGTCTTTTATATCAGTTACAAAAAAGAGACCTCAGTAAAAAGCATTTCAGGTTATGTTTAATTTATGAGATTTTTAGACAAATGCTATTGTCTATATTTGTCAGTGTGAAGATAATGTTAGTTCACTTTCGAAATAAAATAATTTTCAAATCTATTTTCATATTTTTGGAGTGTATTTTCAATAATATAATGCTTTATTGTAATAAAAGCTTTGATGTAGACAACGCCCACCAATAACCAAGCTTTGATCCTTTCTTCTCTTCTGTCTTTTGTCCCGCCCCTTTCTCTCATCGGCCAATCACAACACAACAAACACCCGTAACTATTGACAACGGCTCGGAGCGGACCAATCAGAGCGCGCCTACATCTGGACGCCATTTTGTCACCTTTAACAGCGGCGGATGGGCGTTCTGTTGGCCGCTGGCTCAAACCTGTTGCTTCGCAGTTCCGCGTTGTGCAATGGATGGGTGAGTTTAAACCCCTTTTCGATTTACACCTTATTAAACTCAAACCCTGACAGTTTCTAGGCGTTTTCAGACTCGAAACGTACGGATTTCTCTGTGTGATGTTTTACGCAGAGCGACTGTTATTCCTGGTGACGGTAAAGTAGTGTTTATATCAGGAAGCGGACCTGCGGTTAGCGTTAGCATTAGCATGGAAACGGGCCATTTTCAAGTCAACACTGAGCTCCATTAACACAATCTGGTAGGTATTATGACCGTATTTACCTGGGAACACATATTTCTAATTGTTACTGCAAAGAAAATCGTATTATTTCATTGCAAACCATTTCCTAAAGACATATTTACAAGTAGCGCACTGAACTTAAGCCTTACACCGCCCACCCCAGTGCGTTTCGATGAAAAATCTGTCACTTGTTGATGTTAAAATTCTAATAAAACTCTTTTCCAAGCAATAGTATATCACCCGAATGAAAAAGCAATACGTTTCCATATGTTTAACTTGCAAATACTCCTTATAAACCCATTAAACCTCATTTGCTAGTCAGAATTGTCCAGAAATGTCAAGTTTTCAAACGGTGTTTTGTCATGTTTGAGCGGAAGTTACTGCTTCTCTTTAGTCAAACGCTATAAATCTTTTATTAACGACTATCAGATGTAACAGACGTTGCACAGGTGTCACTAGTTTGGCTTTTTGTGGATATGAGTACACTTTCTGTCTGATATCTTAATAAAATCCATCTTGAAGTAACCACGTGACTGCAGTTACATGGCTTTCATGTTGAAAAAGCAGTTTGAGGAAAATGTATTGTGCTGTTTTGCATTTATTAGACTCTAAACTGCCTATAACTCCATATGTTTAGGTGACTGTATATAGCATGTAGCTTTGTGGAAATTGTAAACCCAGAATTTGATGAGTTAATGTGGATTATTGCAGCTGGCCATTGTGCTGCTAGTTTAGGCTAATGTTTTATATGTGATGTGGATTAAGGAGCACAATGTTAGAAGGAGACACTTGGTTTGTCTTGACCATATAATCAATGAGTAAAGCAGAAGTAATGGTCATAATTGGTGCATGGCTTTCTGTTTTAAAATGGGGCGTAATGTATTAATAATTCTTATATTACTTTATTGTATTACTGCAGTTTATCCTAGAGCTGAGTGTATATGAGTTTGGGTCCAGTTTCTGTTTGCTGTTTCTCTAGCTGCGTTCAAAGTGGTTCCTGTTTGAATAGTTGTGCTTCGTCGGGACTCATTCACGCCCCGAGGCTCCTCTTCCTCAGGTTTTTACTGTCAGGCCCTGAACAGCCGGTTCTGCACCGATCTCACCTGAACGCTCCCAAACGTCTCTGCTGAGATCCACCGGCCCATGTGACCTCCTGTTTGTTTGATTAAGTCTTAATCTGGAACTTAGAGGCAGAATTGAGCGGCTATCAAGGCTTTCTACTCATCTGTGTGTTTGTTTTGAGCACTAGTAGCCTCACTGTGGTCTCTTTTTCAAGGTTTTACAACAATTTTATGACATATCAGTGTTTATTTTCTGCACGATATGGGATGAGACTATGATTCATATCAATATATAGTTAATGAGGCGTTAGTTATAGAGCCACAGCTAATTTCCCAGTTTTGTGGTCTACTCCTTGATGTAGAAGGTACTATCACGGAGTGAAATAACTTAATGACTTAATTATACATCCACTAGAGATGAGAAAAGGTTCAGTCGTCGTTGTAAGAAGCGGTGGAGTGTGTCTCAGTACAGGCTTCTTACCCTTAGCTCTAAATAAACCCAGTTTTAAGGCTGTATTTACACTTAGTTAGTTCTCACAAAAACAGAAAACGATCCAAGGCATTTCTCCAGAAACACACCAGAGGGCACTGTTGGACCAAATGTACTTTCTCAGTGCTCCACGTTTTCCTCTGAGAGTTTGCTGTTTTGTTGTTGGGCAATACTGTTTTGGTTTGTTTGTTTTCTGCTCCTGAGAAAGTTTATGAGGCTCTTCCTGTTTGGGCTCGTTTAGACGTCTTAGGTTTACACCTTCATCAAACCGTACCAGAGTTCAGGTACAGCCGCTGTCTCTTAAAGAAATTAATTGACATTATGCACATTTGTATTATTCCTGTCTTAATAATATAGTGAGATATTTAATATGATTTTTAGTCCCTAAATGCACCGTTCTCCAGGCTCCATCTTCATCTTGAGACACTGTAGGCGTGTTGTTGATGACATTTTTATCAAATTACTCTAAGTGGAGTGTGGAGATATGACTCTGCTGCACTCTCCAGGGCTTATTTTTGCGTACATTTTTAATACATTTAGAATCGATATTAGCACATTTCTTCTGTCTCTGTGAAAGATTTGAGTCCTTTTCTCCGTCTGCTTCATTGACGTAATACATCCCCTGCTGCTCTGCTCTTTCATTCATATCACTTATTTTATTTAGTCTGTAGTCTAGTCAGTTTTAATTCTCTTTAATAATGAGACTGACCTGTAGTTTTGGGGTTAAATCCTCGGTTATTACATCCCTGCTGAGAGTCCAGGGAGGGCCCTCTGTAGGATGTGCCCTGTGTTGCTGTCTGCCTCATTTCCTGCTTCAGAGAGAACAATATGACCGAAGATAACAGGCAAAACTCCCCGAATGAAGCCAAAATAGACCGATGCATGAGTTTAGCGTCACAAACAGCCTCAAATCATACACTTACTCACTTTCCCTGCAGGATAATGTCTGTACAAGCGAAGGAAATATCATACTGAAATAGAAATGGGAGACATTTCCTAAAACCTGCAGGTATTTTCCACAGAGCTTCCTTTACAGAAGACATTTTAAAGCTGTCCTGTTTGTGGAGCTAAACACTGCAGTCAGCTGATCGGACAATAAATAGTCCTCGCTGAAGAAAACAAGAAGTGAAAGTAAAAACAATGAATGGAAATATTTTAAAATAAATTACGCCTTGTTCTTGTGATAAACAAGGTGGGTCGGGTCAGTTTGAGTCGGTTTGGTCCAGATTCTCCTGAAGAGGCTCGTGTTTTGACTCTGCTCGGGAAACGTATTTGAAGCAGACTTTCATTAACTTGGATCATTGTTAATATTGAATCTAAATCAGAGTAAATCCTGGAGGTACAGCTGCTGCAGGAAACATTCAACTGTTTCTGTTTATTCCCATCTTTCTCAACATTAAATTCATAGCTGCAGCAGTTTCCTCTCATTTAGTCTCAATATTTGGGTTTGTACAGGTTCTGATTGTGTTTAATGCAGTGTAGACGATAAATACAGTGTTTAAATTCATGAAGCGAGAGCCGTACGACACTGACCACGTTTAAAACCACAAACGCTAGCTTTGTGTCGGGAAAAAGAACAACATTTATTATGTTTTCTGTTTGACGTTTATCACAAAAACAAGGAGGAATTTACTTCAAGATATTTTTGCTTTTCTTTTTTTCTTGAGCGAGTGAGTTGAATGTTTAGCGCCAACTTTTCCAAAGCGTAGCCCAAAGCTGAGACCTTCCCAAAGTGATATAGTTCGCTTTTTGGGGACAATTCTGACCCTTTTTTTTGTTGAAACGTGCCAGAACCGACCGACCTTCTCCAGTGGAAACGAGGCTTTAATGTTTTACTTACTTACTGTGCATCTAATCACTCTAGTTTCAGGCACGGCTCCAAAGAAAATGCTTCCGTTCAACAACAGATAAAATGACAGAGATCCGGACTCACAGACCTCAGTGCAGCGTTCTGTCGTCCAATTATCTATAATGAGCACAAAGGCCTTTAACAGACGACATATTTGATGTCTCAGCTGTGTCCCCGAGCAGCACAACGGGTTTAATCTCTGTGGCCTTCAGTCTCGGACTCAACACTTTTTTGGAGACATTATTTTGACTTCAGCCTGTGTTTTGTTTGATTATTTTTCTGTAACACCGTGCACACTCCTTCACCGCACGATGGAAGTCCTGTCAGAAAATATAAACAAATTATTGAGTCTGGACATTCACTCACAACAAAAACTAACACTTTATTTGCTTGATTTTCTGCTTTGATTTTAATTTGCCTCGTCCGTGTGTGATATTTGTGTCTAATCCTGCTGCTGCTTCTGCTTTAACCTCATTATTTGACATTAATTTCTGCCTGTTTCTTTGTTTTTGAGTTTCCATTCTGCTTTTTCTAACCCGGCGTTTCTTTCTTCACAGCAGTGTCCCGCACGAAATAACAGTTGGTACAAAGGTAGGCCTCTGCTCGTCCCTCACTCCCTGTTTTTGTTTGTTTTTTTTGTTTTTTTGGCTTGGTTTTGCTTTGTTTTGCTGCTGCCACAGGGTTCCACTCCTCCATGAAAAACATTATCCATTTTTATCATAGTGTTAGCATTTTTTTTTACTGTTCGTCCATTAAATTAATTCAGAAAAGCTTAGATTACAGCCCAGATTCTTCTTGTGTTGTGAGAGTCTGGTCTGAAGCTGTTCCATAAAGACTAACGATATCAGACTGAACGAGAAACTGAAGTGGAGCCTCAAAACTCTCCAACATCTCTTTAACTCTGGAAATAAACGAAGGCTAACGAAGGGGAAACTAAAGCATAAACACAGCGATTAAGCCATTTAACTGGACTATTGTCGGAGCAGGCAGGAGACAGTATGAAAACCCCACGGAAAAAAATCCCACGGTTTTAATAATCGAGTTGATCTTTTCTAAATGTGTCTTTTTGGCTCTTTATGCTCTTGTTTTATCAGCTCAGTTGTTAGTGGTGTCAATAAATGCATCTAAAAGTCTATTTAATGGATTAAATTACAGGTTTTCCACTGCTTTCATTAGAGCCACTGTAAAAGTTCACCTGCCTCTGCACAGAATCCATCAGTAATAAAAACACAGACAATATTTGTACTGGCAGACGAAGGTAAAGGTAGAGGAAGTGTGATCTATTCAGCTGTTTGCTTCCTTTTACTGTTGTTTAGAAAGTAGCTTGGTGTTACCAGTCAATATTGGGGCATCTCTTTTCGTTTCTGTCCCACCACCTCATATTCTTTGATGTGACTCACTTTAAAAGTCTAATGAGGTTCGTGCAGATGTGGAGGAAACAAAGTGTGAAAGTCTCAAAAAGTGCCTAAAAATTGCTTAAATTTTTTAATCGTGATTGCGCCTCAATGTCTCACCTGTTACAGCGTATACCACATACTCGAGCGACCCGGGAACATTTGAAATAATTTATGTGATTTTATTTATTTAGTCTGACGTCAGGATAATGCTGCATTGATTATTTTTTGATTTATTTAAAAGAGAAAGACTTGAACATAAACAAAACTACTTCAAGGCAGGTTCACTTTAAAGGAAACACTTGTAAATATACCTTTAAATCTCAATAGAAGTGTGTGAAATGTTTGTAAGAGAGAGGACAAACTGAGCACTGCTGAAGGAGAAGCACAGCGTCACATATCCACATCCACGAGCTAATGATAACTGTTGTATAACCTCGTCCAGATCACGTTTAGTGTATTTAATAGTGTTTGAAAATGGTCTCCTGATGGTGTGCCGTTGGTTTGAAGTGGTTTTGTTTGCCGTGTCTCTTTCAGGAAGTCCTCAGTGAATCCGGGAGCCGTCAGCCTCGTCTCGCTGTAATTTCTGCCGTTGTTTTGTCGAAGGCTGAAGGCCACAGGAAACTCCATTTATGTGCGTTTTAGCGGCATTCCTCGGCCGTAATCAGATTAGAACAAGAAACATTTATACAGATTTGAACAGAACTCTTTCTCCCTCGGCTCAAACCTGCTGACTTTACACGTCTCTGCTGCGGAGATGCACCGATGTCTGAAATACTTAGTTTTAACCTGGAAAAAAGAATTAAACTGTCAGCATTGATTTCACCTTTGTCTGCTACACACTGAGTAATACTGTGGTCAAGATCATAGAGAGTATTAGCACAGTTTTGACCAAGAAACTGACAAACTTTGGATAAAATCGGATAAAAAATTGCGGTAAAACAGTGACAAAAGAGGCTGGTCCTACAAGTTATTTAATACACATTAAATGGTATAATCTCCTCAAAATAACACACTTTTTGTTTGTCTATGATCGCAAAATAGCAACAGCTTAGTTGTATTAAATATATTCCTCGTTAATTTTAAGTTCAGAAACGTCCACGCCTCTCATTTATCCATTTTGAGAACGTGTGAACAGCTATGGTAGCCCTGCAGGAACATGCTGTAGTCTGTGAACAAACCCAGTAGAAACAGGTCTAATGGGGATTTCAAAAGCAGTTTACTTCACTTTTCTCAGAAACAGCTGTCTGTGTGTTACATGAATATTTTAAATACTTTTCTTTTACGGTTAGACTCTAATTTCCAACTGAGAACTCTCCTCAAAGCCACCGGACCTGTTCCTGTTCGACATTATACCTTCTCTCCTCCATTTGATTAACCTCATTCAGTCGGTAAGCCCCGCCCACTGAGAATCCCGCGCTCTGATTGGCCGCTGTGTCGCTACTCTCTCAATCGCATGAATTATTAGTGACTTTGTGGCTCGGTGTCGGGTTTGAAGAGGCCTCAGTGAATGAATGAATAGGAAATACTGCTTCCAGACTACGTTTCCCATAATGCATTACTCACATTCCTCATTAATCACATTTAGTTTGAACTGTGCTCCTTTATGATGAATACTACAGACAAAATCTCACATAAAGAGACGATGAATGAGTCAATGTGAGGAGAACAGAGCTGTGGCTGATGGGAAAAATGCTGAGTCATCTTTTGCTGAGTCATGTATGGTCCAAAAAAGACGACAGAAGAGTTTTTTTTGTGAAACAGTTGCATCTCATAAGTTAAAATACAGTTTTATTTAGCAGCACACGGTAATACAAGTAGTGAGACAGTGGAGTAATGCCCTAAATGCAGCAGTGTTTTATCTTTACTGTAGACGAAACCAACTGAAGTTTAGAGTTTAGCGTTAGCTTAGCTGTGACTTCAGCGTCAGGACGACAATTATCTCCTCCTCGTTAAACATTACGTGATTGAATTGACAGTATTTATCTGTGTTTTACGTTGCCTCCCTTTTCTCTGTTGATGCTTTTCTTTTTTCAGCTGTTTCTCTGTTAAAAGACATATTCAGCTGAAAATACACTTTATCTGCAGCTATTAAACATCCTGGAACGTCATGTGACAAGTGTCGACCAATGGGAGCGCTCCTTTTTCGGCCAAGGTTTTCTGTTCCTGAATAGAGGTTCTCATCTATTACAATCCCTTACAATAAACAGTAGATGGCATCAAAACCACAAATAATTGATTTTACAATAAACTATTTGAGTTTAAACCATTTTCCAACTAGACAGAATTAAATATCATGTGGTCTCCTGTAGCTGTAGAGTTGTGGAGTATATTCAGCCATGTCCAGTGTGTTGTTGTGTAAATGCAGTGTTCTGGACAGACGCCTGGTGCACTGTCCTCGGGGGGTTTCACTGCTCTCTGGGACCAGTTGTCGGACACAGACTGGACTCAGGTTTCTGCTTCATAATTCATGTGAGACGCAGTAATGAGAGCCCTGGGTTTGTCCAGAGAGAAAGAAACTATTATCAAAAAGCAGTTCATAAAGACTGTAATCTTTCACCAACAACAGGCTGCACAGATGGGTGTTTGCCTTGTATTTCCTCTACGGACTTAATAACTAGTGTCAAAATGAAATAATTCCTAAATGAACACATCATAAAAGCACAAAAACAGCAGATTACAGTCTCAGCTCAGTATCACAGTCTGTTGAATTTGTCCCAGTTTTGTTGTTGTAGTCTTCATCTGTTTTGTGTTGAGCTGCAGAGGAATTCCCCCGAGGGCGGCAGGGGGCTCACACTGGACTCACGGAGACAGTCTCAGGACAGTGAATGCACCGCTTCACCTCGGCTCAGGCGCTGCACAAACTCAGACGGGATTTTATTAAAGAGAGTCTCAATATTATACGCTACATTCAAACTGTGGTCGACTGATGAGGTCCCACTGAACTTACATCTCATTGTTTGAATCGTATTGCTTTAGTTACGGTTGTTTTTAGTGTAAGTGAATGCACCACAGCTCCAGCACTGAATGGACTTCTCTGACTCCACTGCTTTATGGACTTTACCGTTTAATGAGACTGAAGTGGGACTAAATAACTGCTTAAAAACCTATTGTGCCCCTTTTAACATTTAAATTAAAATGACCAAGTAAAGATAATACTATATATCAGAGCAAAACAAGACAAAAAACAGTTGTAATAAGGTACATTCATAAAACAGAAGAAACGATAGATATTATTACTATTATTACTAATTTCATAGACTATTGTTTATTTTTATCATTACCATCATTACCAGTGCAAACAATTATAATAGCAACAGCAATATTGTATTATTATTATTATTATTTTGTCTGTTATCAGTTTTATAACAATTACCATCATTACCTTCTTTATTATCATTTAATATTCAACATTAATTTCGTTACCATTCTCATATTAATTATTACTGCCATCACCATTAACATTATTACTATACAACAATATGCAGTTTACACACAAACATGTCTATTGTCCTATATATGTATATGTATAACCATTTCCTTCTGGTTACTAATAATAACTGTATGAAAACCTTCTTATAAGTTGTAATAATTGAGTATAATGTGACAATAATCACGATATTGGGTGTATTTTTTTATTATGAGCTGATGACAAGAGCAGAAAGTTCTGACTGACACATTTTATTGTGAATAAATGTCTACAACAAGAAAGAAATCATCTAGAGTTTCTCCTAAAAAGCCTCAGTGATGTTCAGCCGGGCTCTTGTTACAGAGTGAGGTAGATAAGTAACACAAGGAGCATTATTAATGTGCTTTACGTGTTATTGTTTTTGTTTCAGAGAGGATCTGACGAGCTTCTGTCCAGCGTCTCCAACGGCCCGTATATCATGAGCACCACAGGTAAAAAAGATCCAGAAAACTCCTGTTAAAGGTATATTTACTGTAAATGTGGGTCAATGTTTTGGGAGGATTTTATTAAAAAAAAAAATAAAAAATCATCATACCTCAAACACCAAAAACAAATTGTATATGTCGTGAATTTACAAAAAAGCAACAGTTTCAAGTAAAAGAAAAGGTTTACAAGCACTAGTTGTATTAGTAAAGTTAAAATAAACATACTTTTCTACAGTCCATTAGTGCATGAACTACAACTGTGTGAGTTTAAACAAATAAAGATATTTACAGTGTATTTAATCATAATATTTCTGACACAGAAATGCACAAAAGCTGTCAGTGCAAATTATAGGATCCAGAAAACCTATAATTATCCTTCATCAAAAACATATAGTGTCATTATCAGAGTAAAAACAACTGTTATCAGATGATTTATACTGAATTGATCTTTGATATTTAATTAGTTGTTATTATGAAAAACTGGGAAATGCTCAAAATGCTAAAATACAAATTAACATCAGCCACATTAAATCTGATCACTTCATTTAAAAAAAAAACTGCAGCTGAAATCTAACTCCATTTTGTGTGTTTTCGCTCCGTAGCCAATGGCAACGACAGTAAAAAGTTCAAAGGTGACATGAGGGGCCTGGGAGCGCCGTCCAGAGTCCTGCACATCCGCAGACTGCCCTCGGACGCCACCGAGACCGAGGTGATCGGGCTGGGGCTGCCCTTCGGAGACGTCACCAACCTCCTGATGCTCAAGGCCAAGAACCAGGTCAGGACCAGGCTTCACTCACAACATGAAGATAAATATTACTGAGAAGACAATCCCAGAGTTATTATTCATTTATTTGTTTGTGTTTACCAAATATATTTAATTTTAGAAATGCTCGGACTTTGTGTTTGTGATTGAAAAGTTTATCTGTTAAAAATAGAAGAGTATTACTCAATAAATTGTTATATTGCTGCTGTTAGATGCTGAAAAATAGTAATTATCCCTTGAAAGTGTGGAAAATGACACAATGGTTTAGTGCCACACAATAACTTACACTGTAATATAAAGTATTTGTGTGGGAGCAAAATACTTCTCTGTAGGTCTGGGATAATTAATTTACTTTCCTTTTTAACAAATGTCAAAAATACTCTGAGCATTAGCTGTATTAGCATTAGCCCCAATACAGTCTATAAATAATGCTAGACCTGACTTTGGGCTAAAACTACAAGGCGTCCAACCTCACTTTCCTTTCTTTGCTGTTGTTTCTGTGACAGCACTGAGCAGTATTTTGTCATATGACTCAAAAAAAAAGCAGGTTTATAAAAGCAGGAAACATTCACTTTTACAAATAAGGTCTTCATTCTAGATTAGAATGACCAGACGTCCCAGTTTCAGTTGTGTTTATGTCGCTCCAGCTCTGTTTTGTGTCCAGTTGTATCTGTCTGTATCTGCCGATCGATCAGCTTTATTCAAGTGGAGTCAACAGTTTGATTGATCCAGCTCTGAGCAGGTCGACCTGTCAGTGACTCCATCCACGAGGAAAAAGTGAAAAGGGGAACAGAATTTGTGTTATTTTGAAAGAAACATAAAAAGACTTGTAAAAAAAGGATATGCTGCCACAATAAGGGCCAGTCCAAAGACTCTCAGACGGTTGACAGTGATCTGTTTCAGTAAAGTGTCCCACAGTCGGTTTGTTATGGCTTTGTTATGGAGTTTTGAGTACAGTCCAGTCTCTGACCGTGGGCCCGTCTCCTTCAGGCCTTTCTGGAGATGAGTTCGGAGGAGGTGGCCCAGAACATGGTGGGGTATTACTCCTCGGTGCTGCCCCTGGTCAGAAACCAGCCGGTCCACGTCCAGTTCTCCAACCACAAGGAGCTCAAGACGGACAACTCCCCGAACCAGGAGGTACCAGAGTATCGTTACTGCAGTCTCTGTAGTAGAAGAAATACTGTTACTGCAATGTTAAGGTGTTCTTTGTGAGAGACCTACCCTTCACCAGGAAGAAATAAGTCCTGTTTTATTCTGTTTTATTTTTGATATATTGATTTAGCCCTGTCTTTAGAAAAACAGTGTAGTTTCAGCTTGTTTCTTTCGGTTTTTTAGACCATAAAAAGAAGAAATGTAGAAGGCTGAGCAGTTTTATCCATTTAAATAACTCCCTTTTTTCATTTAATGTCACTTTTATGACTTCACTTTATTTTATAAGTTAGTTTTTTGTTTTTTATGCATCAATTGAAGGACATTCAGTCAAAGAAAACCTCATTGGTCATTTAGTTCTTTTTGTGTAACTGTTTAAGTTGGTTTTACTGTCAGTGAACGCACCACAGCTCCAAACATGAGTTCATATTTAACCAGTCAGATCATTTTTCAGTGTTTATATCTCAGTTAAACTAATATAACTGTGTGTGTCCAGAGGGCCCAGGCTGCTCTGAGGGCCCTCAGTACGTCCCACATGGACACGGTGGTGACGGCCCCCAGCACCGTGCTCCGGGTCGTTGTGGAGAACATGGTCTGCCCCGTTACGATGGACGCTCTCTGCCAGGTACCCCTCCTCACATTCAGAACAGCTCCCAACCCTATAGTAATGTTACTAATATGAAGAATTTAATCTGTCTCTTTTCCAGGTTTTCTCAAAGTTCGGCACAGTCCTGCGGATCATCGTTTTCACCAAAAACAGTCAGTTTCAGGCTCTGCTGCAGTACTCCGACGGTCAGTCCGCTCAGGCCGCGAAAGTGGTGAGAAAAACCCCCTTTATCTGCCGTTAAACTGATCTAAAACTGCTCTGAACCGGTTGTAAATGACGTCTGCTTCAGTTACTGGACGGTCAGAATCTGTACAACGGCTGCTGTACTCTGAGGATCAGCTTCTCCAAACTCAACACTCTCGACATTAAATTCAACAACGACCGGAGCCGGGACTTCACCCGACCGGACCTGCCGAGCGGAGAGGCCCAGCCCGCCATGGAGCACCCCGCCATGGCCACCGCCTTCAGTAATCACCATCAGATCTATAAGAAAAGGGGGATGTAGATTTGGGCTGTAACGTGACGCTGTGATGAGCTAAAAGCCTCTGAAATGTCTCCTCTCACAGCGTCAGGTTTAACTTCATTACAGCGGTGTTAGAGCTGTTGTTAACTCTGGGTTGTATTATTTTCTGCAGCTCCAGGAATAATCCCTGCTGCTCCGTATCCAGGAGCCACTCACACCTTCACACCGGCCTTCACTATTCAGCCCACAGGTAAATACCACCTGCAATATTAAAATAACACAACACTGACAAATCTCATGATTATTTTACTCATTTATGCGACATTAGAGCAGCACAATATTAGAAAAAACATTCAATAAGTGTTGAGTATTGTTGGAAATGAGCTGTGATATTTGTGAAGAAATACAAGGATCTGGACTGACTTTGGTCAATACTGGGGTTAAATCAAAACTAAAGCAAGACTAGAGCAGGAGTTAATGACTTTTTAACCAGTTTTTCCTGATCAGTCTGATTGTGATTCTAGACTGAATGTTCATGACATGGTGCCAATGTTGAAAGAATCATCCAGAGAGTTTAATTGTGGAGAAATTTTGTTTGTGTCCAACGTAAAAATCAAGTTAACATTGTCTCAAATGTGCAATATTTTTATTTTATACAAACTCAATTCCAAAAAAGGTGGGACAATGTATAAAATGCAAATAAAACAAAATACAATGATTTTCATATTTTAATCACAACATTTCAGGAGTTCAAACCATGACATTTAATTAAATCTGATGCAGAAACACATCAAGTTGAGACAGACACAGCAGTAGGTTTAAGACTGAGAATAAAAGGAGCATTTTAGAAAGAGTCTCTCAAAGTTGAGCCGAGGTTCATCGATGTGTGAAGAACATCAAATAAAATATACCTCCATCTACAGAACTACACATCAACAATTATAAACTAGTTGATCTAAAAACATCTGGGCTGGTTTTTGTTTCAGTGTCGTCCCCGTACCCAGGCCTGACGGTCCCGGCTCTCCCAGGGGCCCTCACGTCTCTGTCTCTGCCCGGAGCCACGAGGCTGGGCTTCCCCACGATTCCTGCTGCAAACTGTGTGCTACTGGTCAGCAACCTCCACCCAGAGGTCAGTGAACTACACATACACCCACTTTTTACCTTTCTGCTTTAATCATCTGGAAATAACACAAGAAATTCAATCCACATCAAAGTTATGACACAGTTCTCTTTTAAAAACCTGAAATAGTTTATTGTAAAATCAGTAATTTGTTAAAAACAGTCTTTCTGATCCATCTAGTGTTTATTCTAAGGGATTGTAATAGATGAGAACCTCTATTCAGGAACAGAAAACCTTGGACAATCACATGCTCCAAAAAGGAGCGCTCCCATTGGTCGACACTTGTCACATGACGTTCCAGGAAGTTTAATAGCTGCAGATAAAGTGTATTTTCAGCTGAATATGTCTTTTAACAGAGAAACAGCTGAAAAAAGAAAAGCATCAACAGAGAAAAGGGAGGCAACGTAAAACACAGATAAATACTGTCAATTCAATCACGTAATGTTTAACGAGGAGGAGATAATTGTCGTCCTGACGCTGAAGTCACAGCTAAGCTAACGCTAAACTCTAAACTTCAGTTTGGTCAAATGGATTAGTATTTTGGAGGAAAAACTGGTCTGGATTTATTTTTTAATAAAAGAGAAGCAGGAGAGGTCTCTAGGCTGATTTTGGAGGAGAGTCTGAGACAGGGACAAGAAAAGAAAAGAACATCAGGAAGTGGAACTTTAATTATTGAACACAGCTCGTCTCATTGAGTTTATAGACAAGCTTTAACAGAATAACTAATAAAGAGTCTGAACCTGTAAATTAAACCTAAACCACACCTGAATCAGTTTTCTCTGATGATAATGAAACCCTCTGATTGTTCCCTCACCTGTGTTTTGTTTATTTGTTTGTTTTTTACCTGGTGTAATCTGTTGCCATGGAAACGCCCTCGGACCTGCACCTGTCTGCCCTTTTTCACCTGTCCTTCCTTCACCTGTCTCTAAAGAGAGTTACGCCCCACTGCCTCTTTATTCTCTTCGGTACGTTTCACCAGGAACAGCTCGCTCTGATTTTATTTTACACTGAATTTAATCTTTGTTTAATGAAGTGTCTGGATTTGGACAGATTTGTGACGAGTGATGATTTTAAAATGTGTGGGCACAGTTTATGCAGCATTTCCTCTGGAGTTGGGACCAACACATTACCAGAACTACAGAGCGCACTGTAAAATATTTCTGTTAAAAAAAAGTCATATTCTTTTTAAAGATGCGATGACACACACGAAAAAACCCTAGATTTAATGTGTTAGCCTTGACAATAAATGTCTTTTTAAGTTTCGCTTTTAGGGTTGTGTGAGACATTTTTTTCATAAACAGATTAAATCCAAAAAATTAAATAAAATATTAGAAAAAAAATTAAATTAAATTAAATTAGGTCCTTTTAGGTATTGTGCATAATGTTATTTTTTTAAATATAAAAACAACTTTCTGAGATCAATAATTGAACTTATATTTGAACAGAACAACCAGAAAACTCTATAAACTTGACCAGTCCAGTCAGACCCATTCACTTTTTAATTCTTTTTATAGAATAGTAAAAGAATTAAAATAACTTATTTTTTAAATCGTCCTCAGAGTTCAAATATAATGTAAAATTCTCTGAGATGCTGCATTCACTGTGCGCCGGTCGTTCCAGTAAATCTGAGTTGCATGTGGAGTTTCTTCCAGTTTTTTTGCATGTTCTCACTCAGTGCTTAATCAGCTGCTCTTGGTTTTAGTCAAATCTCCCATAATTCATAGCTCCTCCAAGAAACTGCCATTTTTATTTTAATTTCTTTCCACCTCGACCTGAACTTCTTCGTTTCTTTTACGGTTTAAATTCACCACTTCCCCTCAAAGTTTTATCTGCAAGGACTCACAGAATCCTTCAGAATTGATCAATGAAACACAAACTATTGAAAGGTTTGACCTAAGACCAAGTGTCAGTGGATCGGCAGACTGATAGAAACAGGATTTTGCTGAGTTTTGATGATTTAGTTCATGTTTAAGTTCACGTTTACATATTTTTTCCGTTTGTGTGACGTCTAAAGTAGTTTTTGTCGACTGTTGAAGGTGTGTACGGCGACGTGATGCGAGTGAAGATCCTGTTCAACAAGAAAGAAAACGCTCTGGTTCAAATGTCTGACGCCACTCAGGCTCAGCTAGGTAACACACCGCTTACATCAGCGCTTTAAAAACATCTTTTAGTTTTAGTCGCTTCAGACTGTGGCTCTTTATTTATAGAAGTATGTGCTTTTGGGGGTTTCAGTGAGAATAGGGTGTGTTCACATTTGTAGAAAAAAACTGGTCCATTTAGTTTGGTTCGTCAGCAAGAGTCACAGCTGCTGCAAACTGCACCAAAAAATAAAAATAATGGCATTTATTTTACAAAACACACTGATGTTGCTGTTAGCCCAAATGCTAATAATGCACTTTACCCTCAGTGCTTCACATTTGTCCTCTTCTTATTTTATTTAGGCGTACAATACAGTTTTGGTTCATTTTTTTCTGCTTTCAGAAAAAACTAAACGTTACTTGGTGGTTTTGTCGCTAATTTATGAGGCTCCTCCATTTGAGGCACTCACTTCTTTAAAGAAAATGTCATCAAATAAAAACATGATAAAAACAGACAAAGAGACAAGCAACACAAATAGATAAACCCAACACAATGATAGAGGAAATGCAGATTAAGTTATTTGGGGATTTTTTGGGTGAATTTTGTGTTTATTTGTAATCCACATAGCATTAGCATCAAGAGGCTCAGATTGACAACAGCACTGACTGAAATCATAATGTAATTGAACTTCTTTACAATAAAACAAAGGTAAAATATTATATTTATAGATTATTATGCTGTTATTTCACTGGTGATTGGACTGGACGTGGCTCCTGGACCAAAAGAAGACCCATTCAACTGTTTTGGGTCTGGTTCTGTTCCATTAAACACAATTTCCACCAAGATCAATCCTTTCTGACCAATCGTAACAGTTTATCTAAAATGAGGCGGGCTTTAGGCCATGCTCTGTTTCCCTGATTGGTCCAGAGGCTGTTTATTCTGATTGGTTGGACTTCTATTTCACTCAGAGGGAGTTTAATCTGCGTCTATTTGTTCCTTCTCCTGAAAAACAAACTCAAATCGACTAATTATTTTTATAGAATAGAAAAAAGTCTTGTGTCTGAATGTTGTTAAACGTCGAAAGACTTGTCGAATGTTAAATGTGAGCGTTTAAACCCGTCTTGTTCCGTGTGCAGTGATGAGCCACCTGAGCGGCCAGCGTCTTCACGGTAAACCCCTGAGGATCACGTTGTCCAAACACTCGAGCGTGCAGCTGCCCCGAGAAGGACACGAGGACCAGGGTCTGACCAAAGACTACAGTAACTCCCCTCTGCACCGCTTCAAGAAACCCGGCTCCAAGAACTACTCCAACATCTTCCCCCCGTCGGCCACGCTGCACCTGTCCAACATCCCGTGAGTTTAGCTCCGCCTCCAACCCAGGTTTAGGAGGAAACTGAAGGAGAAAAATGGAAAAGACCTGAATTAAGTCATAAAGAGCGTTTAAAAAGCATCAGTGAAGGAGATTTTAGTTGAATTTATGATGGAATATTTCATAAAAAGTAAAAGAAGTGTATAAAAATGCAACAGAATGAATAGAGCTGGGATCATTAACGCTTCTCACGATTCGATTTTGATTTGGATACGAGGCATTTGTGTTGGAAAAATCAGCTTTTATTTTACAAAGTTTGACTGAAAAATAAATCGGTTCATTTTAAAACAGATTGTTTTAGATTTTATGTTTGAAAATTTGTAGTTTCCAAAACATGGAGCTGAATTTAACGAAGTATAGGCAAAAAAAGACTAAAAAGAGCAGTTATTACTCTTAGAGACGGTCAGATTTATACGTGGGACAACAGCATATGCAGCTGTCAGCAGGGGTGCTTTTCTCGACATAACACCGGCTGCAGTGTTTGTTTTGTTGCCAAATTATTAAACTTTAGGTTGACCCTCTGCAGCTCTCGGATAAGTTCCGTTTGTCTCCAGTTTCTGCTTCGTAAACATCCAAAATGCTTCCAAACAAGCTTTTAATGAAGCAGGCGCCGCCATTTTGTGTTGCTCAGATGTAAACAAACACATTTCACAATCACAGATACTGCTGGAGCATTTGTATTTTAGTACAAAGATAAAAATTATACTAAATGAATGAATCTAAATGTGTTTCCAGGCCGTCTGTGGTGGAAGACGACCTGAAGATGCTGTTTTCCAGTTCAGGAGCCATCGTCAAAGCCTTTAAGTTCTTCCAGTGAGTCTCTCCTTTTGATTTTGACGGTTTTGTTCCTAAATTAGTTTGTGAATCTATTTTTTTAATGCAGATAAACCCCATAATTACCCCGTTACATCTTTAGCAGATCAGCTTATTCATTCAAGTGGAAATTAAATGGTTTTCTTTAAAAGTTTTCTCTTTCCAAACTTTAAATCCAGATTCTGCAGCAGTTTCATTTCCACTCTTTCATGTCTCAGTTCTGTTTAATTCAGTGGAGAAAGAGAGTGGCGTGGGTTTAATTCACAAAGTAAGAGCCGTAAGACCCCACTCTGTCTGAAACCAGAAACAGCTGAAGCTAAATCCATCAAAGGCAGAAAAAATGGATTTCAGTGGGACACACAACCCTGAAAATACCTTTATCTGTCTCCGTTGTTTTAGGAAAGACCACAAAATGGCTCTGATCCAGCTGGGCTCGGTGGAGGAGGCCATCGAGTCTCTGATCCAGCTCCACAACCACGACCTGGGAGAGAACCACCACCTGAGAGTGTCCTTCTCCAAGTCCTCCATCTGAGACGACCAATCGGGACGCAGAGAGGACGGGGACGGACCAATGGGCTCGCAGAGAGGACCGGGACGGACCGGGACGGACCGGGGTCTGCGGCCGCGTCCACTACACTCCACATTCCAGTGCATGTTTGCAACGTGAAGTCTCATGTAACTTTAAATTATTTTTGTAATGTATTTTAGTTTGTTTTAAAGAGTTTAAAAAAAAAATAGACAGAGAGAAAACTTGATAAACCTCAGACGTCTGAAGAAAAAGAGTCTGGGGTTCATCTGAGTTTGGAGAACGAAGCCAGGGTTCTGGGTTTATCGTCAGGACTAAAAAAAGAAAAGCAGGAATCGTCGGTTCTATGCTGTAGCCACTCTTGCCTTGGGCTCTTCTCTCTGAATCAGGGAGAAGAAGTACGTCTACGTCTGGGAAGTGCACACTCAACTAAATATAAAGGTTTCTGCTCCTGTTTTACATGAACTCAAGCAAAGGATGTCAGATTGTGGACAGAGAAGCTGACTTTGATAGTTTTATAAAGATTTATAGAAAAAAACTGAAAGTGACAGTTCTAAAGCTTAGGTTGAATACATCTAATGGCTCCTACTCCTCTAATGGCTCCTACTCGTCTGCAGTGACCCAGACTTTTCCCTCAGACGTCCCAAACTCAAATGTATTAATGGGTCATGGGTAAAGTAATAGAAATACTCCTCCCAGGTTTGATGCTGCTCCATTTTCCTCTGACCTGGTAGTGCTTAATTGGAATCCCCTGAACTAAAGCTGTTTGACCCAGACTTATTAAAAATACATCAATCCATCTTTTTTAAGACCCTTTCATCTTCTAAATTAAAGCTCCAGTCCCCAATTTAGTTTTTTTTTGTCCCAGTCTCAGCTCCAACAGCAGCAGTGACCTTTACTGCTTCTTTTATTTAAAAAAGGTAAAACTGGACCAATGTTTCGCCACAAAATACTAATATATTAAAATAAATCAAAGTTTAGATCTGATCTGACACTTTTATCTTTGGAGTTTACCGTCTATTTTTATAATTTTTGAGCTGTTCTCTGTAAAATAAGACGTATTTCCAACAGAATAACCCATTTCCTTGGTTTATTTCCTTGTTCCTTCGTTGTTGACATCAGTGTCGACCAATGGGAGCGCTCCTTTTTACCTGAAGTGAGCTGTGATTGGACAAAATCCTGCTGTGGACTGATCATTCTCATCTATTAAAATCCTTCATTATAAAGACTAGATCACGTCTTAAGGTCTCTGTTTTACAATAAACTTTAGGAGATTACACTGAAAAACTAAATGAAACAGTAAAAAGAACTGCAATAAGAGCTGTCTGGACTCTCACTTTATTAAAGAAATGCAGTTTATTTATTGTATTAATCAATAAGCCCCATCTCTTTGTTTAAAAGTGGAAATGCAAATATTTTAGGCCTTTTGTTTTTCTGTTTTTCTGAAATCTGACGTCCTTAAAATGGGAGCAAAAACATACTAGTCCTGTTTATATTTGTTGTCTGTTCACTTCTGACTTTAAAAACTCACAGCGCTGTCTTATTCTCGATTCGTTTCGTTCTTGGGCCTCGTTCAAAAAAAAAAAAAATTCCCTGTGCCTTATTTCTGATCCGGAAAAACTCCCATCATGCCTCTGTGAAAGGTTTACAGATGAAAGGTTTACTGTGTACTTCTTATTTAACCTGTGTTGTTCTCTTTTGTTTAGCGTAGCGTCCTCCGTGACCTGTTTGTGTTTTTAGGGGAAGTCTGCTCTCGTCCCGAAAGTGTAAAATATCACTCGGTCTCGTCTGGGTTTTACCGACGAAGAAAGTAAAATAAAGAACAAGAAGAGGGCAGATGATGTGCTTAAGCCGTCTGCCATTTTGTGAACTGTGTACGTAGTGGGACTGGAGCTGGACTGCTCCATAGTTTCCAGCACAAAGCCAGCAGAGCACAATTAAAAAAGAAAGAAAACATTAGAAAAAAGACACAACTCGACCAGGGTTTGTTCACTTTTTGGCAATTCCAGGAGGAGTCATATTGGGGTTTTTTCCCAGTTTTTCTGTAAGGAAAAAGTGACGGCCCAAGGTTTATTTTATTTTATTTTTATTTTATTTTTTATTTTTTATTTTTATTTATTTTATTTTATTTTATTTTATTTTATTTTATTTTATTTTTTTATTTTATTTTTTTTAACATGAGATATTTAAATGTGTATAACAGTCCCCTCTCCATCTTCTCACCACATTCTCAGTATCACATTATCCTTCAGAACACCTAGAGTGTTAAGTCGGTTGTGTCTCTGTCGGCTTCAGTCGAGACCGAAGCGTGTTTGTGTTACTCTTTGGGACGAGAGTGTTTTGGGGTTTTGTGGGTCTTTTTGTTCTTATTCCTATGTATGCAATCATGTTTTATTCCAATCAAATATCGTAGCAATATTTTAATCATTCCTGAGCAGTTTTTTGTGCTTTTAGTTTTTCGTCGTGATCTGCTGAACTTGGCCTCGTGGACGGTTTTTATTTATTAGATCCACTACAGCTGAAACCAAAAACGGCCTTTCTTTCTTTCTTTCTTAGTCTTTTTTTTCCTTCTTCTTCTTTTTTTTTTTTTTTAGATGCAAACGCCTCAGGTTTTCTGATTTTTCCGGGCTCAGATTGTGCCTTTGAGAGAAAAAAAACAACAACAAAAAAAACGCAGTGAGGAGTCGTTTAGTTTTTTCTGTGTTCGGCTTGAATCCTGTTTTGTTCTGAGACGAAAACCCGACGGAAAAGACGTGACATTCCTTCGACTCGGCGAACGATAAAAGAACGGACAAATACTCAACGCTTTGTCTGTGAATGAGGAGCTGGAAAAGGCAGCGTGGTGCGTTCGGGACACCTGGGAAAATATTAAAAGCAGCTTAAATCGGGTCTTAAAAGTCGTGATGGTTTCTAATGAAGCTTACAAACCACTGTGTGTTCTGTGGACTTTTGTTCGTGGAAAGAAACCTTTGACAAATTAAAAATGTAAGATCTTAGCTCATGCTTTATTTTCTGTTGCACATTTAAAACAATGCCGTTCATTAAAAAAAGCTGTGAATTCTACACAAATCCATCTCAAACCTGTTCAAGTCCATCTAAAACCTGTACAAAAGCAACTAAAACCAGTTCAAATCCATTTAAAACCTGTTCAAATCCAACTAAAACCTGTTAAAATCCAACTAAAACCTGTTCAAATCCAACTAAAACCTGTTCAAATCCAACTAAAACCTGTTCAAATCCAACTAAAACCTGTTCTTATTCCAATCCAGTTAAAATGGGTAAAGAAATGTGAAAGTGAAGGGGTTTAGTTCTATAATCACACTAAACACTAACCGCGCAGATGCTTTTTTTCTCACATTTTGATGAAAACACTTAACGACATTCCACTAAAATCAAAGAAGCGTTTTTTAATTCTAAGAGTTTTTGTTTGGACCTGTTCCTTTTGTGACTCTTTTCGATCATGTTGTAGATGGCTGTGTAAAATAATGTGAGATAATGACATACCTCGGGCATTTTTTTATGTTTTTATTCAGTTTGTGACAAAATAAATCCTCTATAAGTTCAGTTTATTTATATTTACTGCAAGGATTAATGAATTAGAAAGCTTCGTAAGTTCTTTAAATCAAAGCCAAGCATTTACGAGTGTCTGAGTTTTTTTATTTACTGACTATTCAGAGCTGGAGCTGTGGTGCATTCACTGACAGTAGAACGATGCGTGTATTTGAGGCTTTTTACGTCTGGCAAAAGGACGACCGATGGAAATTACAACCAGGACACTTGAACTTGTCCAATTAAATATCTAAAATTAACTAGTCCAAAAAAATAAATACAATAAGTTTAGTCTAATGTCAATTTAATTTGACTTTTTCCTTTTAAAAACTGAAAAATGAGGCTTTTATTAACAGTTTTGTGTTAGTTTTACCCCTGAACACAAACAGAGTCTTTTTGTGTGAGACATTCAAAGTCATCTCTTGATTTAAACGAACCCCAAAGCTTCTCTGTTTCTTTAAATTGGGCATTTTTTTCTCCTGAAGTTCGTCTAAAACAAAACTAAAACTGTGATGATGTCTTCTCTTATGCCTGATCTAAAGTCCTTAAATGCATCACGTCTCGTTAAAAGCAGCTTCAGTCACAGTAAACAGTGAGGCCCATTCAGAGCTGGAGCTGTGGTGCATTCACTGACAGTCAAACACCGCTCTTCTCTCTTGTTTCTGACCTAAAGTCACTAAACGCACCACTTTTCAGGTCAAACTCGGGTCTGTTGTGTCACCGGTTCGTCCCAGGTGCCGTGAACGCGCCGTGCTGCCTTCAGGGACTGTAGGAGCGAGCTGAGACGGGGGCGGGTTGTGAGTGTACATAACGTGTTTTATATCACAGTTTAGTGTCGAGCCCGTGTTGGTTTTTTATCGGATGTATATTTTGATTAAAGTGCGACCGTTCTGAGCCTTACACTGTTTGTGTCACAGAGAAAAAGAAATGAATAAATCACTTTTTATCAAACGTCTGCTGTGTTTTTATTTATGTGTTTTTAACTTTCATCATTCTGGAAAAAAACTTTAATAATGTATTTAGAAACAAAACCTTAACGCCTCATTCCAGTTTTTCTTTTGCCTTAAACTAGTTCTACATGTGTCCCTTTTTAACCATATTTTTTGTGCTCTCATTTAAAATGGATATAAATATTCTACCACATTCTGGATTTAAATCTAGACATTTGATTTCTGTTTTTTTTTTTTCTTTAGTGTTGAAATCTCTTGATGTATTTTATGGCAACCTTTAAAACACACAAGCAATTTATTTACAAGCACCTTACTAACAAAAAAATAAAACTGATCAGAATCAACTCCCAGGCTCAGAAAATAACCCCAAAAATCTAATTTGCATTTTTGGAATGGAAAAAAAAAATCTACTTTTACTTCTACTTTTTTCCCACAACTTTAATTGTTAAAACTGGAATTCAAGGGAAAAAAATCATAAATATTTGTGATGTTATATATGTGATGTATGGTGAGGACTGAAGTTAATGGTATTAATATAAAAAAAAATTGAAAAATGTATTTTGAGAAGACATGTTTCAGTGACTTTTATGTAATTTCTCAAAAATAATATACAATTCAGCTTTAGTTGTTGGGTCTCTTAATCAAAATCACCTGCCATCGTCTGATTATTATTATTTGACAGATTTTTTTTTATGTATCCATATTTAAACCAGGCATTTTATTAAAATGAAAGTAAAATCCAGTGATGCTCATTTCACCACTGTATAGAAAATAAAAATAAAAACACAATACAACATTAAACATGAAAATATGAAGAACAGTGGCACAGACCAGACTCAAAGAAATAAAGGGTTGCCAGATTTGCTGAAAGTATGACCACTTCAGTAGATCCCATGTTCTTTCTAGGCCTCTCTATGATGTTAGAATTTGTTTTTGTTTTTTCGCAGACATGATCGCTCTTGAGAATTCAGATAAACCAGAGAAAATTTAAATATTACTGAAAACATCAAACTTTAGGAGGAACACCTGGGACAAATCTAAACTTTTTAACTTAAATGTAGTTAAATAACATTAAAAGCTGTGTAGAAAGACATGCTATTAATAAAAAACCTGGCTTTTACATAAATATAAAGGTAAACTGAAGAGGAAGCTCATTAAAGTAATGTCTAAAGGTGACCAGCAGGTGGCAGCACACACCAAAGCAATAAAAGTACTGGTGAAAAGTTTAAAAAGTGCACATTTTATCTTTGAGTTTGTTAAAATGAAGCAGGATTCAATTAGTGATAAAAGTTATTATCAAATTAGATCTGTTCACATCAGTGGTTTTTAATTTAATGATAAGTGAATAATCTGAAAAGAGTAAACAAACTTAATGTCACTGTTTATCTCAGATCTCACTAAAGGTCTCGGTTAAAGGCCGACTTTTGGAGACTTTATTAATAATTCATTTTTTTGAACTGTGTTAAAATAGGCTTTACGTGTTTTTATTTTAGTTCAGAAACAGAGTCAGGTCAAGAATGACAAACGTTTGTGTCCAAATCCTGCCTTAGGCCCCGGAGACGCTCAATAACTACACATTTCTCTGTTTGTGTCAGAAAGTTGGACATGTCTCTTCCTTTTGGACTCCGTCTGAATCTGTGGATCATGAAGGTATTTTGTGAGTTTATGTGAAAAAGTCTGGACTAAACGACTGAGCGCAGGTAAAAAATATCTTCAAATGAAAACTAACAGGAAACTAAACTGAATGAACGACCATCAGAAAAGTGGAATAAACAGAAAAAAACAAAACAATGACTTTATGAAATGCTCAGATCAGTGTGAACTTTATAAAATGCACTTTATTCTGACTGTTTTACTGTTTGTATTGTATTGTGGTGCTGTACTTTCTACATATGTCTGTAGTATTGGTGTTAACTTTTACTTCTTATGTTCATTATTATGCACTGTCCCATTCAAACAAACAAATGAAATTCAGTGAAATTTAAAATACAATTAAACATGGAACACAGACAAAGAAATCACTTCAAATGTAGTCAGTGAACGTTAATGTTTGTCTGATTGGTCCCTGATTGGCCTGTTTCTATTCTCTACCTGGAGCTTATGGTGCGTTCAGGTGCTCCTCGGAAACACTAGTATCCACGTTAGGAGGTGGTTCTTCAGACTTCGGTGTGTTCACGTGATTTCAGCTGAAATTCGGAACATTCTAAACCATAACAAAAGGAAGATGGAGTCATAAATGTGTTCATGTTGTGTTTAAATCCAGTCACAGCAGCAGTTATTAGCAGCGCTTCAAGAAAAGGAAGACTATTCAAAACATAAGAAGTGAACATAAACCTCTAAATACAGACGCAAATAAATAAATAACTAGTATTTAGTCTAAATAAGTCTAAATGGACAAAAAACTAGTGTCACATTATCAAGTTATTAATGTGAAAACAGTTAAAATATTTGAAATGACTGATATTAAACTAAATGTTGATGATAAAAATGACACAAACAGAATCTCAGTGAGTTTTAGTCTGTTGTTCTGACTCTGCATTTATAAACTCAGAAAAACAAGTTCCAGAGAAGCACCTGAACGCACCATGAACCTAAACCTGAAGTTACCTCAACAGCTTCTTGTTTAATGAAGAGTGTGTCTATTATTTATCGATATTATTATAAGTTCGTCCACATAAACACATTTCTTTACTTGTATTTAAATAATCAGGCTCAGTTTTCGTGGTACATTTTTATTGGTGGTGACTTTATCAAACACAGATATTTTTTTTACACGTTCCTCTTTAAACTTTTATTAAATGTAGATAATGTTTTTCATGCAGCGCAGAAAAAACGTCCTGAAGATGACCTCTGACCTCCGCCGCCACGTACTGCATCCAGACTGACTGAATAAAAACAGACGAGGATCGTTTACGTAGAAAAAAGACTCACTGTAAAAACTGTACGACTCTGACCTTTGACCTTCTCCACAAACATCTGACTTTTGCACAAAAACTGAAGGAAGTGAAGCTGAAGCTGTGATCACATCAAATTAAATCTGTGTTTTTAGTTTAATCGAGATCTTTTTAAAGCAGTAAACACCAACTTAATGTCATTGTTTATCAGATCTGAGGCGTCGTCTCTAAAGGTCACTGTTAAAACATGACTCATTAATAATTCATTCGTATTTAATGTTAATAAACTGTTGATTTGAAGAGATTAAGACCTTTTTTGGGGTCAGCCTCGATCAAAGTCCTGCCTCAGGCCTCGGCTTTAAGTTCAGTCGATTAAAGAGTGTGTCAACTTCTCTTTTTTATTATTTTTTTTATTGATTTTTGATGAAAAATCTGATAAATCACAATTTAAAGAACAAGGCTTAATCCTGAATCCTGCCTGAACTGGATCTGGGGACGCTCTTATTTTGACAAACAACAAATTAACAGATTAAACACTGGTTAATAAACGTTTACTGCTTTATTGTCGTGCTTTTTTGTGACTCAAATTTAGTATTTTATTGAAGAGGAGCCAATGGTAAACAGTATAAACTTCAAAAACAGCCTCGAAGAATAAAGGGTCCAGAGGCAGTGGCTAAAAAAAGGCATTTTAAACAAATCTGGAAGGAATTATTATTTTTTCTGAGATTTTCTGAGCTCATTAATACATTTCCGTTTTGGCTTTCTGAGGGAAAAGTTTGGACCCTCCTTGTTTCTGTTACTTTTAGTGTCAATCTACACTTAAGGCCCCAGATATTTTCATAAACTAATATATTTTTTGTCACAAGATGGCGGCAAACACTGTACAACAAACCCCTGCAGAAAATAAAACAGGAACATGTGGAGTTTTTGTTTTGGCAGAAATTCATCCGAAAGTATCAACAAAACAATAAAATAAAGATGAGCTCGATGTGATCACAGCTGACAAATAAAAAACCTGTCTCATTAAACCACAGGACTACACCACCCAGAATGCATTGTGACAAAAGAAACACAACATTTACAGCAACAACAACGACAAACATCTTTTCCACAAAGTCGCTCCTTCTTCCTTTTTCCAAAAAACAGAAACTCGGCACAAAGTAATAACAACAACAATCGTCCGTTTTCTTTTCTCCGAGAAAGAGTCCGAGTGCTACATCCGTCACAGTGCGTTCCTCAGATACTGCATTTCCCAGCATGCCCCTGTTCTTCTTCCTCCGTCACGCGGGACACGCCCCCCTCTTTCGACGCAGAGGGAAAAACAAATAAATGAAGATGTGTTTTGACGCCATTATTTTTTTTTAAAAAGACACAGCGAAAAGTTCAGCACCGTCGGGAAAAGGCCATTGCTGATTGGTTGGTTTTAGTTTTGCGCGTAACATTCAGTTTTTATTAATTCAGGAAAAAAACAAAAAAAACATTAAGACACGATTACAAAAAAAAAAAAAAAAAAAAAGACAAACTCCGCCCCCTTTTTGAACCCCGCCTCCAATAGAAAGTCTTTGGCAGATTTACAGAAAGAAAAATGGCAAAAGGACAGTTTATAAAGGTTTTATAAAAGTCACAGAAATGAGCCAAAATAATAAGAAAAAAATCTAGCTTATTTAATTTTTTTTTAATCCTGAGAAGTTAAAATTCAACATTCAACAGGTGGAATAAAATTCAATTATAAATAAAAAACAAGCAATAAATAAAAAGAACAAACTTGACCTTTTCAATTAAAAAAAACAAAAACATGTTAATTTAAAAAGTTTTCTTCTTGTAAATGTTAGCTTTACCTCTTTTTTTTCTTTTTTTCCCCTTTATGTTAGCTATTGTTGTGTATTAATATTTGCATTTTCTTTTGTTATTGTTTTCTGTATTAATGTAAAAAAAAACAAACATTACAAGTTTCATGATTCTAGACACTTTTTTCCTAGCGTTTTTCTGTTATTAGCCTTTTTTCTGCATGTGTTGACAAAAGCTTCTAATAAAAAAGTTATTGCAGCCTCAAATATTGCTTTTTGACTCAATGTGACACTAAGACCTTGTTTACAACAGGATTAAAAGCCACAAAACCTGCTTAATCCACTTTTCTTTTCTCAGTAAGTGTTGGTATAAACGCTAACTGTCATTTAATACAAACATATACAGTGAAAAAACACAGTCATTTATCTGTTTATATGAATTAAATCTTGTTAAAGATTCTTAGATAATAGTATTTTTAGTTTTAATGGCCCCAATATCCAAGAATCCAGAATAAATTGGAAAAAGGGGCTTATTTTTAACCGCCCCAGCTCCACATGTCAACTGCACCAATCATATTTCTGATTCAGTGATTGACATGTGTGAAGCCCCGCCTCCTTGAATTATAGATCATTTGGGGCGGCGTTTTTTCAGCCCAAAGGATTAAATGGTGGCTTTACTTGTGAGAGAGTATAATGTAATACAGTTAGCGTTATTTAGCATTAGCATTGTCAATATATCTTCTTTCTTCTGTTTCCAGTCCGTCATGAACATTATTCTTGTGTATTATGTATTATTATTATTATTAGCAGAAACTGTAATCATAATATTCTAATCATTCTTTGTTTTTATCAGTCAATTCTTTATTAGTCTTTATCATTTAGTCATTTCTGAAGTTGGTGAAAAAGAGTTTGTTAAGCCTCAGATCAACATTTTATTACCAGAATATTTCCAAATATTGGGGTTTTTAAAAGGTTTTGCGTTCTGCACCAAATCAAGTCTGGGGTATTATCCATATTATACGTATTAAAAACAAGGCCTCTCTTTTATTAACACTTTACACTGGTTTACTAAACAATAAATAAACTCAAATTAAATGTTAGAAATAGAAAAATCTGTTGGTTATTTCATTTGGTTATTACTGACTCATTAATTTGTTTAAATGTTTGCTAAATCTTGGCGTCCATGTTGGATTCAGATTTTAATGATTGTCCAGGAATCATTTAAAATCAGGTGTAAACAGGGCCTTAGTTTCACTGCGGTTCCAAGAGTTTGGCTCATTTCTGCGACTCATCAAAGATAAACTCTCCAGAAGAAAAAAGGGTTTGGAGCGGGACGAGGGTAAATGCTGCTGAAGAGGTTCAGTCCTGGTCCAGACCCAGTCCTGGTTCAGTCCTGGTCCAGACTGAGTTTTCACTGCATTGAAATGAGACGATGGAGTCTTGAGTCTGAGGAGGACTGTTTCTGTGACGCAACTTAAACTCACCACAAAAACAGAAGAATTACAGCTAAAGTCTTCAAATATCCCTGGTTTTATTAAATCTGTTTGTTTTAATCAATGTAATAAATACTTTTACTGTGAAGCTGCAGTAAAGAAATTTTTTGTGAAGATAGTTTGTCCTGTTTGTCCTAAAATAGACAAGAGACAGAACTATTTTTTACATAATTAGGTCAGTTTTAAAAGAGGGTTATTATGACAAATGTTGAAACTTTAAAAAATGCACGGAAAAAATATTTTAAAAACTCAAGGGACGTTAATTACTGCAGAAATCATGCCAGAAAGTCCAAAATAAAAATAAAATAATCTAAAATAGAAATAAAATAGAAATAAAAATCATAAAATAAAATTGAAACTAAATAAAAAGTAATAAAATAAAATTCATAAAATAAAATGTCTTATTGTAAAAAGCTGTAAATTCTTCTAAACCTGTTTAAACCTGGTGAGTTTAAAGTTGCTCAAACAGAAACACGTCACATCCTTAGCCCCGCCCACTATCGTTCTCCAGACTCCTCCCACTCGTGTCCAGACCCCGCCCCCTCTCTGAAGCCCCGCCCTCGTCTGATCGGCCGAGGCCCGACGGGGGAGGAGGTGCTACGAGGAGCAGCAGGACGCGAAGAGGACGCAGAAATACGACGACAACAACAACATGGCCGACAGCAGGAGGGGGCGGGGCTTAAAGACGCAGCCGCCGCCGGTCGTGTCGTCGGTGAGGAACGGCTCCGGAGACTCGTAGATGGAGTCGTCTGGAGAAAAACACACAATAGTTTTATTAATGGAACACATTTATATATAAAGTAAATCATACATTTTCAAAATGGTCAAAAATATTTATAGGAACTGTATGTTTTAGCAAAAGAAAAGCAGAGAGCAACCAGGACTAAACCAGGACTAAACCAGGACTAAACCAGGTCTAAACCAGGTCTAAACCAGGACTAAACCAGGACTAAACCAGGTCTAAACCAGACTAAACCAGGTCTAAACCAGGACTAAACCAGGTCTAAACCAGGTCTAAACCAGGTCTAAACCAGGTCTAAACCAGGTCTAAACCAGGTCTAAACCAGGTCTAAACCAGGTCTAAACCAGGTCTAAACCAGGTCTAAACCAGGACTAAACCAGGACTAAACCAGGTCTAAACCAGGTCTAAACCAGGTCTAAACCAGGACTAAACCAGGACTAAACCAGGACTAAACCAGGTCTAAACCAGGTCTGAACCAGGTCTGAAACCAGGTCTAAACCAGGTTCTGAACCAGGTCTAAACCAGGTCTAAACCAGGACTAAACCAGGTCTAAACCAGGTCTGAACCAGGTCTGAACCAGGTCTAAACCAGGTCTAAACCAGGACTAAACCAGGACTAAACCAGGACTAAACCAGGACTAAACCAGGTCTAAACCAGGACTAAACCAGGACTAAACCAGGTCTAAACCAGGACTAAACCAGGACTAAACCAGGTCTAAACCAGGACTAAACCAGGACTAAACCAGGACTAAACCAGGTCTAAACCAGGACTAAAGTACTCACTCGTGGGTTTGACGTAGACTTTGAGCTTGAGGCAGGGTTTTCCAGCCTGGTTCAGATGAGGAGACGCTGCAGGAAAAAAAAACAAGAATAAACAGAGTGAAGTTTTAATTAATAGAATTTTCAACGGGAGCTTTGTCCAATCACAGCTCGCTTCAGGAAAAAAGGAGCGCTCCCATTGGTCGACACTTGTCACATGACGTTCCAGGAAGTTTAATAGCTGCAGATAAAGTGTATTTTCAGCTGAATATGTCTTTTAACAGAGAAACAGCTGAAAAAAGAAAAGCATCAACAGAGAAAAGGGAGACAACGTAAAACACAGATAAATACTGTCAATTCAATCACGTAATGTTTAACGAGGAGGAGATAATTGTCGTCCTGACGCTGAAGTCACAGCTAAGCTAACGCTAAACTCTAAACTTCAGTTTGGTCAAATGGATTAGTATTTTGTGGTTTTATTTTTTAATAAAAGAGAAGCAGGAGAGGTCCCTAGACTGATTTTGGAGGAGAGTCTGAGACAGGGACAAGAAAAGAAAACCAGGGACTGGAGCTTTGATTATTGTCAACAATTTATCAGAAATGACAGAAAAAACTAAGAAAATGTCTCTTGAATTTTGCTGTTTAGTCAGTGTTTGGGAAGCATACTTTTCTTCAACTTAAAATATAACCATGAAAAGGCTCAAAATCACAGCCATTTTCTTTCTTTTTTACTGTTGGCCATTGAACACCTTACAAAAGAGGTCTACGTTTATGAAAGAACAAGCCTAATTCATTGAGAAATCCAAATGAAAACCATGGCTGGTTTAGACGGTATCTGTGGGAAAAATAAACCATACAACATCCAGGAAAAATGAAACGTACAATAATCCCAGACGATTACGAACAGCTGACCGTAACACGCTCCAAACGCCGTCATTAAGTGTAATTTCAGGCCGATGTGACTCCGCTGGAGCCTTTTGCTCCAAAATGAGCCGCAATTTGAGGAAATAACTCCCAGGTTTTTGACCCAGACACAAAGACCCTCGAAGCCGGGTTTTTTTAACGAGACCAGAGCCGGACTTGAACAGGACTGAGTCTGATGTGTCGATGATTTACAGAAAACTGCTCCAGGATTAAAATAACAGAGTCTGGGTCAGCGCTGAAACAAAGAGAAATCACTGCTGACTTAAGACTATTAGCTTTATTTTTGTTCAAATTATTGTTTATTCTTCTCTGAACTTAAATGGTTTATTTGTCATTTTTGTCATTTGATGAAAAATTCAAAAATCATTTAATAAAATCTCGTTCTCACTCTGTCTCCTCTGAACTCTGACCTCCACGAGTCTGGACTTGGTCTAAGTCTGGACTTGGACTGTTTGGAACAATGTACCATACACTGTTTTTGGTCTTGACTCGGTCTCGCCCCGACATGGTCTTGGTCTTGACTGGACTAAGCTTTTATTATAATATCTAATAATTAATATAATATATACAGCAAAAAACAAAACAATATCACAAACACTGGACTTTAAGTGGTTTTAATTGGACTTAAACTTGTTTTAAATGGTTTTAGTCGCACTTTAACTCTTTCTAAAGGGTTTTTGTTGGACTTTAAATGTTTTTAAGTGGTTTTAGTTGGACTTGAAATCTTGTTTTAAGAGGTTTTAAAGTGGTCTTGATGGGTTTTGACTGGGTCTGACATGGTCTTGGTCTTGACTGGACTAAGCTTATATGATAATGTGTATTAATAAATAGAATATATACAGAAAAACAGCAAAAAACTAAACAAAATCACAAAAAGAGCCAAGCCTTTAAAACCTGAGCAGTTCCACGAAGCTCTGTCTGTTTTATTCTCAAGAAATTATAAAAATTAAATTAAAAAAGCGAAAGGTTGGACGATTATGGACATAAAAATAATTCCGTTTCCTTGTGGGCAGTGCATTAACATGTGATTTCCATTGTTTCTGGACTGAGTTTGAGTTTAAAAGGAGCCCGGTTCAGTTAATGACGGCTTTTAGCGCCTCACCTTTAAAAGCCTCTAATGACCCATAATCACCAACACAGAGGGTTGGAGCTGCTGCAGGACGTTCACCGAGGCTTTTAACCAACATTTACACCGGGGTCGGACCGGGTCGACGGGAAAAGAGGCAGAAATTCATTTAGAAAAATAAATTTGTCCGACCTCAGCAGCCAAAACCAATTATGTAGAAACATTGTGCCCAAAAACAATTGTTGAGCATGATTTTGGGAAAGAAAATTGGATTTATTTCGGTAAAAGCCTGTATTCTGTAAAACATAAGTTCGGACAAAACAAATAAAATGTGACTAGAGTATTTTTAAATTTACATAATACATATTTGTGAATATTTTATTCTAGGCTAATGAATATCTGCAGAAAAGGCTGGGATAAGGTCTATTAAAATGCAGTTTGTCAGATTTGACTTGGTTCTATGTAGTTTTAGTTGGACTTTAACTGGTTTTAAAGGGTCTTGGTTGGACCTTAACTGGTTCTAAAGAATTATAGTAGGACTTTAAATAGTTGCAAGTGGTTTCGAATTGGTTTTTGTTTGACCTGAACTGGCTTTAAGTGGTTTTAGTTGGACTTTAAATGGTTTCAAATGGTTTTAGTTGGACTTTGACTGTTTTTAATGGTTTAAAGACAGGTCTGGTCTGGTTTTAAGATGTTTTAGTTGGACTTGGAGCCAGTTTGGACAAGTTTTAAATATTTTTGTAGGATTTTAACTGGTTTTAAAAGGTCTTGGTTGGACCTTAACTGGTTCTAAAGAATTATAGTAGGACTTTAAATAGTTGCAAGTGGCTTCAAATTGGTTTTAGTTTGACTTGAATTGGCTTTAAGTGGTTTTAGTTGGACTTTAAATGGTTCTAAGTTGTTTTAATAAGACTTTAACTGGTTTAAGTTGGACTTTAACTGGTTCAAAATGGTTTTAGTTGGAATTTAACTGGTTTAAGGAGATTTAAGTTGGACCATAACTGGTTCCAAATGGTTTTAGTTGGACTTTGACTGTTTTTAATGGTTTAAAGACAGGTCTGGTCTGGTTTTAAGATGTTTTAGTTGGACTTGGAGCCAGTTTGGACAAGTCTTAAATATTTTTGTAGGATTTTAACTGGTTTTAACAGGTATTAATGGGTTTTTATTGATTTTCAGTGGTTTCAGTCGGACTTATACCATGTTTAAATGGTTTTGTTTGTATCTGAAGAGTTTTTAACCAGGTATTAATGGGTTTTTATTGATTTTCAGTGGTTTCAGTCGGACTTATACCGTGTTTAAATGGTTTTGTTTGTATTTGAAGAGTTTTTAACCAGGTATAGGTGTGTTTCAGGTGGATTTGAGCGGTTCAGAACACTCACATATGTAGTAGTACTCGTGGCCCGGCCTGAACTCGAAGCCGAGGCTGAACGGCGTGAAGAGCTGGAACTTCTCGGAGAACTTGAGCGGTCCGTTGGGGCTCTGCGGCCGGTTACACTCCCAGCGTTTGAAGCCTCGGCGCCGGTGGTCGCAGGTGGTGTAGCCGTCGTAGTTGACCATGAACAGCACGTATCGCTCCATCTGCTGCTGCTCCGGACCCTCGTAGTGAGGGCAGTAAATGTCCAGGTAGTCGTTGATGGCCACCTCCACCGTGTACTCGCCTCGATGGAACCTGGGACCAAAAACGACAGGGTTAATCACTAATACTGCTCTCTTTATTATATTAACAGCAGAGTTCAGCAGATCTTTTTATATATGTTCGCCAGAGTCAGGTCCAAGCGACAGAAAACACGCCAGAGTCTGAAACCGATCACTAACTGAGTGTTGTGTCTTAGTTGGACTGTTTTAGATGGACTACAACTGGTTCTATTTGGATTTAACTTGTTTTAAATGGTTTTGACAGGTTTAAAATGGTTATTGATAGATATCCACATGCTCTAAATGGGTTTAGCTTTAGTTTTTGACAGGTTTAAAGTGGTTTTTGATGGATATCCACGTGCTCTAAATGGGTTTAGTTGGATTTTAACTGGTTCCAACTGGTTTTAGATGGACTTTAACTAGTTTTTTACTTGCTAAACTGGTGCCATGTCAAAGCTAAAAGCTACAAAGACCATCATCTAAACCTTCAGCGAGACGACAATCTTTGACTAAATGTAAAAAGCCAAAATGCTGTATTAGTTTGACTCCATTAGAAACAGTAGTCTTTGTTAAAACATAAAGAGTACTCTTCATTATTCTTCAGAGGAAACTGATGGACTCTGTTTGAAATGTCACTAAAGACAGCTCTGTTTTCATTTTTAAATCTGAGTCTAGTGTTGCTCTGGAGCTCGTCTAAAGTCCAGCTGCAAATGGAACCCATCGATCCACATTTTCACAAACAACATATGTTCATCTGTTTCCTCCGTTACAGACCTACATCTGTTCCCACAATGCCTTCTGTCCAGGACCAGGTCTAGATCAGGACTAGACCGGGACTAGACCAGGACTAAACCAGGACTAAACCAGGACTAGACCAGGACTAAACCAGGACTAGACCAGGACTAAACCAGGACTAAACCAGGACTAGACCAGGACTAAACCAGGACTAATCCAGATATTACAGTCTGTAAATGTGTCTTTATGAAACTTCTGCAGAGTTTGTGTAAAAGTGTTATTAATGAGAGCCGTGTTTAAAGCTGCTCGACTCAAACAGAAACAGACTCAGGTTCATCACACGATGGAAACACTTTATGAATGAGTTCGTTCTAAAGTTCACGCTCAGTTATTGTGGAATTTAAAAACATAAAACCAAACAGAGCTGTGACTGTCTTTGGGTTAAGTCCAGTTTTTTAGTCCAGCTTTAATCTTGGTTTTACTCTAGAACAGCCACAGCACTTTTTATTTAAAGTGATATTCATTAACATTAAATAAAAAAACAAAGAAAATGCAATCACTTTTACCTGCTTCAACCAGAGCCATATATTAATCCCTAAAATAGTTTTATTTTTAATGGAGTCTGAGTTTCTGTGACTGATAAATGTCAATAATACATCAGAGAGGCTGAATTAATTTATGAAAATAACATGATATGATGATAATATGAATCTGTGGATAAATGGGTTAGGTTGTTTTATTCCTCTCGTATTTCTTCTGTGTTTGAAGAGTAACAGCAGCAGTGACATCTGTTGAGCTCCACAGAGACTCAGACCTAACGAGACCCAGGTCCCACACACAGACCCCTCCTCAAACAGAACCAGATCTGGGACCCGTCCGTCTGGGAGTCACCTGAGGAGAAAACTAACGCTCCTGGGACATCAGAGCGTCCCGAGAGACTGGATCAAACCAGGAAAACTCACACAGGACTAAACCAGGACTAAACAGGACTAAACAGGACTTAACAGGACTAAAACAGGACTAAAGAGGACTAAAACAGGACTTAACAGGACTAAAACCAGGACTAAACCAGGACTAAAACCAGGACTAAAACAGGACTAAACAGGACTTAACAGGACTAAACAGGACTAAAACAGGACTAAACCAGGACTAAAGAGGACTAAAACAGGACTAAACAGGACTAAAGAGGACTAAAGAGGACTAAAACAGGACTAAACAGGACTTAACAGGACTTAACAGGACTAAACAGGACTAAACCAGGACTAAACCAGGGATAAACAGGAATAAAAAGGAATAAAACCAGGTCTAAACAAGAACAAAGTTGGGACAGGAAAGTGGAACAAAGAAGGGAGAACACTAGGGCTAAAACTAGACTAAACCAGGACTGATCCAACCAGGACTAAACTTCAGAGTTAAATCCAGACTAAAAACAGACTTAAAATAGAAAAAATGTGTAAAAAAGGACTAAACTGTTATTAAAACTACTATTTATCCAGGACAAAAAAACAATCTAAATCAGTTTTAACCTAAAATTCAATCAAACTAACCAAGTTTGAATTAGAGCCAAACTTTGGATGAAACAAGACTAAAACCGAGCCTAAACTAAACGATCAAACACAGATAAAAACATAATCTGCAGCTGTTTTTGTCTTGTTCATCCTTTAATTCCGTCCAGACACATCTCCATCGTGCGGCGTCGGTCTCGATTTCAGACGTTAATCACCGACGTCCACGAACGCCTCATTAAAGCCTCTGAATATTCATGTAAACGCGACTCGGGCAGCGGCCAATCAACAGATAATTGAGGCTGCGTTAATGAGTTTGAACCGGTCCGCTCCTGATTGGTCGATCCGTCCGGTTTAATCACGGTTAGATTCAGAAAATTCAGACGAGAAGGTGGTATTTATGAGACGGACGGTGATGAGATTAAAAATACTGTTTACTCGAAACAAATAAAACAAGTCAGTGATTTGAATTTTAAAATCTGTCCATGTTTCAGACAGAGAGGGGTCTTCTGGCTCTTTTTGATGAATTAAACCCACTCCATTTTCTGTCTCCACTGCATTAAATAGAAATAGAAATAGAAATAGAAATAGAAATAGAAATAGAAATAGAAATAGAAATAGAAATAGAAATAGAAATTGAAATTGAAATTGAAATTGAAATAGAAATAGAAACAGAACTGAGACATGAAAGACTGAGGAACTAAAATGAAGGAAACTGCTGCAGAATCTGGATTTAAAGTCTCTGGACTCAGCTCAGTGGAAACACAAGCCTCTGAGGAGAAACTCAACCAAACTGAGCCAAACTGAGGCAAAACTGAACCAAACTGAACCAAACTGAACCAAACTGAACCAAAACTGAACCAAACTGAACCAAAACTGAGCCAAACTGAACCAAAACTGAGCCAAAACTGAACCAAACTGAACCAAACTGAACCAAACTGAGCCAAACTGAGCCAAACTGAGCCAAACTGAGCCAAACTGAAGCAAACTGAAGCAAACTGAACCAAACTGAACCAAACTGAAGCAAACTGAAGCAAACTGAACCAAAACTGAACCAAACTGAACCAAACTGAACCAAACTGAAGCAAACTGAGCCAAACTGAACCAAAACTGAACCAAACTGAACCAAACTGAACCAAACTGAACCAAACTGAGCCAAACTGAGCCAAACTGAGCCAAACTGAGCCAAACTGAACCAAACTGAGCCAAACTGAACCAAACTGAACCAAACTGAAGCAAACTGAGCCAAACTGAGCCAAACTGAGCCAAACTGAACCAAACTGAACCAAACTGAGCCAAACTGAACCAAACTGAACCAAACTGAACCAAACTGAGCCAAAACTGAACCAAACTGAGCCAAACTGAGCCAAACTGAACCAAAACTGAACCAAACTGAGCCAAACTGAACCAAACTGAACCAAAATGCACCAAAACTGAGCCAAACTGAACCAAAACTGAACCAAACTGAGCCAAACTGAACCAAACTGAGCCAAACTGAACCAAAACTGAACCAAAACTGAACCAAACTGAGCCAAACTGAACCAAACTGAGCCAAACTGAGCCAAACTGAACCAAACTGAACCAAACTGAGCCAAACTGAGCCAAACTGAACCAAACTGAGCCAAACTGAGCCAAACTGAACCAAACTGAGCCAATCTGAACCAAACTGAAGCAAACTGAACCAAACTGAGCCAAACTGAGCCAAACTGAACCAAAACTGAACCAAACTGAACCAAACTGAGCCAAACTGAGCCAAAACTGAACCAAACTGAGCCAAACTGAGCCAAACTGAGCCCAAACTGAGCCAAACTGAGCCAAACTGAACCAAACTGAACCAAACTGAACCAAACCGAACCAAACCGAACCAAACCGAGCCAAACTGAGCCAAAACTGAACCAAACTGAGCCAAACTGAGCCAAACTGAGCCAAACTGAACCAAACTGAACCAAACTGAGCCAAACTGAGCCAAACTGAACCAAAACTGAACCAAACTGAGCCAAACTGAGCCAAACTGAACCAAACTGAACCAAACTGAGCCAAACTGAGCCAAACTGAACCAAAACTGAACCAAACTGAGCCAAACTGAACCAAACTGAGCCAAACTGAGCCAAACTGAACCAAACTGAACCAAACTGAGCCAAACTGAACCAAACTGAACCAAACCGAACCAAACCGAACCAAACCGAGCCAAACCGAGCCAAAACTGAACCAAACTGAGCCAAACTGAACCAAAACTGAACCAAACTGAGCCAAACTGAACCAAACTGAGCCAAACTGAGCCAAACTGAACCAAACTGAACCAAACTGAGCCAAACTGAGCCAAACTGAGCCAAACTGAGCCAAACTGAACCAAAACTGAACCAAACTGAACCAAAACTGAACCAAACTGAACCAAACTGAGCCAAACTGAGCCAAACTGAGCCAAACTGAGCCAAACTGAACCAAACTGAACCAAAACTGAACCAAAACTGAACCAAACTGAGCCAAACTGAGCCAAACTGAGCCAAACTGAACCAAACTGAGCCAAACTGAGCCAAACTGAACCAAACTGAACCAAAACTGAACCAAACTGAACCAAACTGAGCCAAACTGAGCCAAACTGAGCCAAACTGAGCCAAACTGAACCAAACTGAACCAAACTGAACCAAAACTGAACCAAACTGAACCAAAACTGAACCAAACTGAACCAAACTGAGCCAAACTGAACCAAACTGAGCCAAACTGAGCCAAACTGTTTGTTTCCTAAACTGTTTTTGTGTAGATCCATATTTCCTAAACTTTTTATCTGGAAAACGTCCTGATGCTTACAGCTGTTAATCTTCTTCTGTAGCTTTACTCCTTTTTTTCTGATAATTTTGTTTGTTTTAAGTGTTTTTTGTCTTAAACTAGATTTAAACACAGCTATTTAAGAAGATAAACTGTTGTTAAATACACAACTTTGCCTCCAATTTATTAAAAATAGTGGAAGAGAAATTATTTGCACACATTTACTACACCATCATGTCCCGACCCAGTGTTTATATGAAGTATTATTCATTTTAATTTGAGTATTTGTTTAAAGCCTTAATTCTGGTGCAGTTCACTGTAATAAATGTGAATGCTGCAATAAACTGACAAACTGTATTGATTTTACATTTTTAATAGAGATACTTATTTGTATTTATTTTAAAGTAGTTTTTAGATGAACTTGGACACTTTATTTGCACTAAATATATTACGTTATATGCAATGAAATGTCGTTTCTAAGTCTGCAGTGTTTTTACAAGTGACATTTATGAGAATTAAGTAAAAGTCTGGTTCAGTTTGACTAAAATGTGTAAAACGGACCAAAAACACAAAGAGTGTGACCAGAAGCAGCATTAAAATCCTGTGATTTGAACAAAAGAAGTGATGTTTGTCGTTGGAGAATCACAGATGAGGGTCGAACATCTCTTTTTACAGCTTTAACTTTTATTTTGCTCCTGTTTTGCCTCAGTTTTGTGAATAAAAAGTAGATGATTCTTGTCAAATTCTTGTAAACTGACCTCTAGAACAACAGCGCGACCCCCTGAGCCTTTCTCTCGTTTTGCTGACGGTCCCCAAACGCATCGTCCTGATAAAGTTCGTTAACTGAAAGCGATCCGAGCTGCGCGCCCTCTCTGTCTTTTTTAACACCATTAGCAGAGTGCAGTTTAACCGAGTTACGGCCGGGATTGGGTGACTCCTCATCCGTCTAATGGAGCGTTCACTGTCCCTCGGCCCCGGGGCCAAGAGTTCAGCCTCAAAAATCAGCCTCTTCATCATCGTTAGTCAGCAGTGCTCCGAGAGAAACGAGGACGAAACGACGGGACTTTGAGACGCTTTACATCAGAGTTAGGGTTCTTTTGATAAATTTATGGATTCAGTGCCGTCTCAGGATTTAAACAGTCTACTTTAGGGAAACGTTGGTCTTTTTTGGATGATTTTGAGGTGTCCTTAAAGCTGGGAGAACTCAGAGACAGACTTTGGAGATAGTTTGACGAAACGCAGGAAAAGACAGAAAATAAAACACATGAAGAAGAGCAAACACAGGAAGGAAAAAGGGCAAAAACAGACATCACTTGGTTTTAAAAAATGACTAAAGACTGGAGACTTTGGTCCAGACTTTCAGACTTTCCCGTTTGGTTTTGAAAACTGCTCTTTGGTCTCAGTCTGAACCAAACTGAACCAAGGTTCGTTTGTGAAAAAGAGTTTGGAGATGGTTCAGACTTGAGAACAAATGCAGGAAGTGACAGAAAACAAAACACATGAAGAAGAGAGAACAGAAGAAGAAAAAAGGACAAAAACTGATCAGATTTAAAAACACAGAAGACTCACACATTACACTGTTTTCTGTTTCTGCTCGACAGTGAACGCAGCGTCAGGACGACAGTGAACGCAGCGTCAGGACGACTTTACTCCAAGTAGAATTTTTACAGAAGAATCAATCAGAAATCCTGTATTTATCCCTGAGGAGAAATTCTTTTTGGTACAAACATGACTAAATTACAAAATGAAAGCTAAAAAAAGATAAAAAATACAGAAAAAATAATAAATAAATACAGTACCACAGTGTCTAAAAACTCCTCTAAAAAGTGAAGTGATCATAATTATAATTTGAATGTAATTGAGTTAAATAAATACTCATTGGTCTTTTTTTGTAATGTGTAAAATATATAAATGATGGTGTCTCTACTGTTCTTTTCAGAGGCAGTTTTATCCAGTTTTACTCCTTTTTCGGGCCATATTTCAACTCCACGCCTGTGATGTCACACTCCCATCATGCACTGCTCTCGTCTCTGATTTAAAACCTAATCCGAGTCTCTTTAGGCTCAGCTCCAGCTCCGACTCTTCAGGTTCAGCCTCAGTTTGACCTAAAGGAGGAGCTGCAGCCGCTGACAGACCGAAACACTCGTATTTCCCTCGCTCCCTGAAGGCAGCGGGGTTTTTTTGTTTGACTCTGAGGTGGTCCGAAGCGGAGACGATGAGCACAACGCCGCGAGGAGCAGGTCATTAATCAGACTCGGGCTTCTTTGAGGTCACTTTAAACTAATGGGGTTTGGTTTGGTCACGGAGAGAGACCCTGAAGTGAACATTTATCACTCAGCGTTAAAACAGGGGCGGAGCTAAACGCAGTGAGGACAGACAACTGAACGGGGGCCAAAAAGTGAAGATGAGGGGCCCCAGTGCTGTTTTCACTTATGAACTACGGAAAAATATCTGTAAAATAACACATCTGAACACGGAACCAGTCGCTAATGTTCTCTACCCACTCACTGACAGCACACACGTCACTGACATTTGCCAAAACTGTCTTTTTTTATTCAGAATTTGTTGTTTCTTCGTCTGTTGAACCTCCATTAGAGACAAAGCTCTGTGTGATGGGCCCCTTCTGCGGCTAACGCTAATGCTAATGGAGGACCATGACGAAAACACAACAAAAGAAGACAATTTTTCACAATTTTTCACATCCAGCATGACCCTCTGTTTGACCTTTCCTTTCATAGTTTGCATTGAAGCCCAGTTTAATGATCTTAAGTCAAAGAGTGAATTAGTCTCGAGGAAAAACAGCAGTAAAACAGACGAGAGACAGAAGATAAACGTTTGTCAGATGCGTCTAGAGTCTTTCTTCCAAATAAGGACACTTCAAACTTCAACTTGAACCTAAACAAACAAAGAAATACATCCTCCTTCTCTTTTTATGAATGAAAAATACAACAGAAGAAGGTTTAAGTGACACTTTTATCACAAAATAAGTGTAAACCTTCCTCATTTTACATCTGTTTCTCTAACGTTTGATCAGATTAATGAACTTTAACCAGAAAATCAATATTTAGCTTCACATTAAAAAGCGATTAGAATCTACATGGACTGGAGGTGTGTTTGAATTCATTCGTTCATCTTCAGGTTTAACTCCATCTATGTTTACACTGCTGCAGCTGGAGTTTGGGCTGAGTTTTATGGAACAGATTCAGGACTAAAAAACTCCCCAAAGACACACTGATCTGATTTGTAGACCTCCGAATACTCTTTTTAAACTACGGTAAAAATCCAAAGTGAAACTATTCTCTCGACGACTGTAAATGTCACCGACGTGTGTTCCATAAACCGAAGGTGGATTTACGACGGAGACGGAGAAATGTGGCTGCGTCGAGATAAATACTGCTATATTTACACCTGCTCTGACCTCATTCTGTTCTATTTTACTTTTATTAAAACAGAAAAGGGACTTCTTCACTTCTTTAGGTTGAAGTTTGAAGTGTGTTTATCTGAAGAAATACAAATCTAGACGAATAAAAAAGCTGCTTTATCTTAGTTATGGGTCTAGTCCTGGTTAAGTCCTGGCTTTATCCCAGGTTTAGTCCAGGTTTAGTCCAGGTTTAGTCCAGGTTTAGTCCAGGTTTTAGTCCAGGTTTAGTCCAGGTTTTAGTCCAGGTTTAGTCCAGGTTTTAGTCCAGGTTTTAGTCCAGGTTTAGTCCAGGTTTTAGTCCAGGTTTTAGTCCAGGTTTAGTCCAGGGTTTAGTCCAGGTTTTAGTCCAGGTTTAGTCCAGGTTTTAGTCCAGGTTTTAGTCCAGGTTTAGTCCAGGTTTAGTCCAGGTTTTAGTCCAGGTTTTAGTCCAGGTTTTAGTCCAGGTTTAGTCCAGGTTTAGTCCAGGTTTAGTCTAGGTTTAGTCTAGGTTTAGTCCAGGTTTAGTCCAGGTTTAGTCCAGGTTTTAGTCCAGGTTTTAGTCCAGGTTTAGTCCAGGTTTAGTCCAGGTTTAGTCTAGGTTTAGTCCAGGTTTAGTCTAGGTTTAGTCCAGGTTTAGTCCAGGTTTAAGTCCAGGTTTAGTCCAGGTTTAGTCCAGGTTTAGTCCAGGTTTAGTCCAGGTTTTAGTCCAGGTTTAGTCCAGGTTTAGTCCAGGTTTTAGTCCAGGTTTAGTCCAGGTTTTAGTCCAGGTTTTAGTCCAGGTTTAGTCCAGGTTTAGTCCAGGGTTTAGTCCAGGTTTAGTCCAGGGTTTAGTCCAGGGTTTAGTCCAGGTTTAGTCTGGGTTTAGTCCAGGTTTGGTCCAGGTTTAGTCCAGGTTTAGTCCAGGTTTTGCTTTGCTTTAGTCTCTGTTTGGAGCCAGAAACATTAACCTGCATAAATCCCAAGTACAGTGTGTTTGTGCATTAACATTAATCCTTTAAATCACCCATAATTTACAACAACATGACATAAACCCAACATAATTCCTCAGTTATGATCCAGTTCCAGCCGTTCTGGTCCTAAACCCGAGCCCCGAGCGTAGACTTTCCCACCAGCGCAGACTGAAACCGGACTCGGGTCGAACAGCGTCGAGGACAAAGCAACCAGTGTCTCTACAGAAAAAGACAAGGAGCTACAAGCCTCACAACAATGGTATCTGATAAAACTGATCCGGAGCGCACAAAGACCGGAGCGGGAGGACTTCACAAAGACCCGGAGCGGCCCCACCTTCGCCTCGGCTCGGCTCCGGGCCCCGAGCAGAACCTGAGACACAAACAGGATTAACCTGGAGAGTTTAAAGTGGATTAGAGCGACAGCAGCGAGGATTACAGCCATGTTACACACATAAACGGGTTTAGACGGACTTTTGGATTATATTTATGTCAGAGAAAGATCCTGGGTCAGGGATAGGTTTTAAAACATGAAAAACAGCTTATTATTAGTGTGTGTTTAGGTGTATTTACTGTTTAAATTACTTTTCTGAGGGACACGTTTATTGGAGTCAAGAGGAAGGAGCTACCGGATTTGCGTCACTTATGCTAATCTGTTAGCTGTTAACATTTGTTTTAGTCCCCATCTACACATACACAGGTATTTATTTTATATAAAAAGTTTTCTCTGTGTTTGTGCCTCTCGTTCACACATTAAACTAGTTTTTAGACATTTTTTAAAACACCTTCCAGTGAAGATGTTGTAAAAACAGAGACGAGAACAGAGCTTTTAATATCAGCGCTGATGTGTGTAAGTATTTGTAAAAAACAGTCTTTCTGACCCATCTAGTGTTTATTCTAAGGGATTGTAATAGATAAACCTTGGACAATCACATGCTCCAAAAAGGAGCGCTCCCATTGGTCGACACTTGTCACATGACGTTCCAGGAAGTTTAATAGCTGCAGATAAAGTGTATTTTCAGCTGAATATGTCTTTTAACAGAGAAACAGCTGAAAAAAGAAAAGCATCAACAGAGAAAAGGGAGACAACGTAAAACACAGATAAATACTGTCAATTCAATCACGTCATGTTTAACGAGGAGGAGATAATTGTCGTCCTGACGCTGAAGTCACAGCTAAGCTAATGCTAAGCTAACGCTAAAATACAGCTAAACTTCAAAAACATCTCATAAAAATTAGTCCAGATTTGATCCTGTTTTAGTCTTGGTTTAAAAATAAAGATGAAGCCTTTCTCATTTTGCTGTGACATGTTTACATTTTTCTCATATGTTAAATCATAAAACATAATCCTCATCAAACACTTTCCCTAAAGGTCAGAGGTTATTCAAATGCGTCGGCTCGGTCTGAAGTCTGAAGCTGTGGAGTTTTCGGTTTCACAGTTTCACTCCGACACATTCCTGAGTCGTGTAATATTCACAGACTTCAGCGGATCGTTTTCATAAACCTCAGACGGACGGACGTTAGTGTCTCTGCGACGACACGACGAGCTCAACGCTAAAAACAGAAAACAGAGGCTCCAACAGGACGAGGGACAATTTACCAACGTATTAGTCTTTTATTGTCCTGGTTCAGTCCTGGTTCAGGCCTGGTTTAGTCCTGGTTTAGACCTGGTTTAGGTTTAGTCGTGGGTGTGGATTTAGTCCTGGTTTAGTCCTGGTTTAGTCCTGGTTTAGTCCTGGTTTAGTCCTGGTTTAGTCCTGGTTTAGTCCTGGTTTAGTCCTGGTTTAGTCCTGGTTTAGTCCTGGTTTAGTCCTGGTTTAGTCCTGGTTTAGTCCTGGTTTAGTCCTGGTTTAGTCCTGGTTTAGTCCTGGTTTAGTCCTGGTTTAGTCCTGGTTTAGTCCTGGTTTAGTCCTGGTTTAGACCTGGTTTAGTCCTGGTTTAGTCCTGGTTTAGACCTGGTTTAGTCCTGGTTTAGTCCTGGTTTAGTCCTGGTTTAGTCCTGGTTTAGTCCTGGTTTAGTCCTGGTTTAGTCCTGGTTTAGTCCTGGTTTAGTCCTGGTTTAGTCCTGGTTTAGACCTGGTTTAGTCCTGGTTTAGTCCTGGTTTAGTCCTGGTTTAGTCCTGGTTTAGTCCTGGTTTAGTCCTGGTTTAGTCCTGGTTTAGTCCTGGTTTAGTCCTGGTTTAGTCCTGGTTTAGTCCTGGTTTAGTCCTGGTTTAGTCCTGGTTTAGTCCTGGTTTAGTCCTGGTTTAGTCCTGGTTTAGTCCTGGTTTAGTCCTGGTTTAGACCTGGTTTAGTCCTGGTTTAGTCCTGGTTTAGTCCTGGTTTAGTCCTGGTTTAGTCCTGGTTTAGTCCTGGTTTAGACCTGGTTTAGTCCTTGTTTAGTCCTGGTTTAGTCCTGGTTTAGACCTGGTTTAGCCCTGGTTTAGTCCTGGTTTAGTCCTGGTTTAGTCCTTGTTTAGCCCTGGTTTAGTCCTTGTTTAGTCCTGGTTTAGCCCTGGTTTAGTCCTGGTTTAGTCCTGGTTTAGTCCTGGTTTAGACCTGGTTTAGTCCTGGTTTAGACCTGGTTTAGACCTGGTTTAGTCCTTGTTTAGACCTGGTTTAGTCCTGGTTTAGTCCTCCTTCAACTCCTCTTTCCCTCTTCTTCTAAAACCTTCCATGTTTCTCTCTCACAGGATGATTTATGTCCCATGATGCATCAGTGCGAGCCGCAGCGCCACATGTTCGAGAAACCCGAGCCGCCGCGGTGGTCTCACGTTTCCACGGCGACGCTCTGAACTCCACCAAATGTTTCAGGTCTCAGCGAGAGTCCGGTCTGGTCCCGACGTGAGCCGGACTTTAAGGGTTTTCAGTTTCTGTTCCTGAGCCCAGAGCCAGACCCTCACATTCTTCCGTGATCCGTGAACAACTGGGACAATATTTAGCCTTTTTTACGCCAAAACTTCTTCCTGTGGACTGTATTTTCTGTGAGCGACAATGACTCACAGATTTATTACATAGTTTGGCTCCTGACGATTGAAACCGTTTCCAAAAAGTATCTAATCCATAGTTTTTTAGAGTGTAGACTTTTCTGTGGTGAATGTGTCTCTGCAGAGGCTCATTTTACAGTTTAAACAGAGAAATACAATCATCAGACTGGAGCAGGGCCTATAGAGACTTGTTATTACTAATCTAGTTAATACAGACATGATTTTAATCACTATAACACTCTTTAGACATCTGTTAAAAAAGAGTACTAAGAAAAATAGAGACAAACAAAACAGAAAACAATGTAATCTATGTGTTTTATGTGTTTTTAAACCCGACTGATTCTGTTTTTCTTTTTCTTGTTGCTCTTCATTGTGTGTTTAAGTAGCACCACGTAACTTTTAGCTCAAAAATATACCTTTTCGTTCTCATTTTATTGGTTTCAAACAAACGTCCCGGACCAAAGAGCAGACCTGGAGCTTTCACACCTGAAGATTTGACTGAGACCAAACAGGAAAGTCCAAACTAACAGAATGTACCTGTCTTTAACAAAGAGAGACAGCTGAAAAAAGAAAAGCATCAACAGAGAAAAGGGAGGCAACGTAAAACACAGATAAATACTGTCAATTCAATCACGTAATGTTTAACGAGGAGGAGATAATTGTCGTCCTGACGCTGAAGTCACAGCTAAGCTAACGCTAAACTCTAAACTTCAGTTTGGTCAAATGGATTAGTATTTTGGAGGAAAAACTGGTCTGGTTTTATTTTTTAATAAAAGAGAAGCAGGAGAGGTTCCTAGGCTGCTTTTGGAGGAGAGTCTGAGACAAAGACAAAAAAAGAAAATCCAAGAATAGAAGGTCAGAGATTAATTTGTGGCTTAAATGCAGTCACTGATACATCTATAGTGTGTTTTTCGAGCTTATGTTGAATAAAATCACGATGATCCAAACTGGAACGCCCCATCTTTAGGTCCCTACCCTCCTTTTGGGAAACCCCCGTCTCAGAGGACTTCCCGAGCGCTGCAGTAACATTAGTCTGAGTTTATATTTATCTTTTGTCACTAGAGACACTTTGGAAGAGGTTTCTGTCACTCAGCTCCAGCCCGGATCATTGACCCCCTCAGACCCCCCTCGGACCCCCCTCGGCCGCTCCAGACCGGGACAAAGAGGGTCCGAGGGGGCTTTGTGTCCGAGAGCAGAGGCCGCCGCCCTCGTCGTGTGGGTCATGTGACCTCTGTCCGCCCCCCGAGCCCCCTGCCCCGGAGTTATTTATGAGCCGTCAATCATCAAATCTGACAAAGTCTCAAAAGGAAGTCTCGAAAATCCACCAAACAGCTTCGATTTTCACCGAAACAAGAGAAAATGGCTCAGTGTGGTTTTAGTGTCACTGAGAAAGAAGCAAAAGATGATTTAAACTTAAACACAGATGACTTCAATGTGCATCAAAGTAAATACGACTGAAGAAGGACAGTTGATTTATCTTTATTCTATTTTTTCTTTAAATCCAGATTCTGCAGCAGTTTTCTTCATTTTATTTCCTCACTTTTTAACGTCTCAGTTGTGTTTCTGTTTAATGCAGTGGAGACAGAGACTGGAGTGGGTTTAATTCACAAAATAAGAGCCTTGTTAGTCTTTTTGAGAATGAAAATCCTTTAAAAACACTACATAATGTACTGCTTTGCTCTGAAGCTGGTGACTATTTATCACAGCTTAAAAAAAATAAATAAATACTTTAATTCACTCTGGAAATGAACTCTACTCTCCTCCAAAAGCAGCCTAGGGACCTCTCCTGCTTCTCTTTTATTAAAAAATAAAACCAAACCAGTTTTTCCTCCAAAATACTAATCCATTTAGAGCTGTCTGTAAACTTTTAGCTCCGACTTTAGCGTCAGAACGGCGATTATCTCCTCCTCGTTAAACATTTTGTGACTGATTTTCCAATATTTATCAGTTTCACGTTGCCTCCCATTTTCCTTTTTTGTTTGTTTCTCTGTAAAAAGTCTTATCCAGCTCTGAAATACTCTTTATCTGCAGCTATTACTTCCTTATTGACATCAGCGTCGACCAATGGGAGCGCTCCTTTTTTCTGGAAGCTTCTCATTTATTAAAATCCTTGATAATAAAGCCTATTGATGATGTCTTAAGCTTTTGTTGTAGATGATGTCTGTTAAAATATGACACTAGTTCTTAAACGGTTTTGGTCTAAAGTAGAATAAGAGAGAATTAAAGAACTACAGCTCGTCTAAATGCCCTGGTTTTGTCTGAAATAAGAGTAATTCCTGGATGGAGCAGTAAAAGTGTGTGTTTCTCGGTGTTTCTTGCTGTATTTGTGTAAAAAAGTGGCCCGATGCCAGACTCTAATGGACGAGACGCTGCTGGATCCAACACAACCGACCTCTGCTCCGACAAATTAACCTCCAAATCCTCCCAGACTCACTCAGATCTGCAGAAATATGGACTAAATAACAACGGCTTTGAGGATTTCACTGTGAAATGTAGTCGCTTCAGGGGCTTTTCTTTGGATTAAAAATACAAACCGGCTCCGAAATCGAACTGAAAACTAACACTATACGAATATCAGTGTTTTATAAAGAAATACTCCAGGTTCAGATCTGATTTAGACCTGGTTTAGACCTGGTTTAGACCTGGTTTAGACCTGGTTTAGTCCTGGTTAAAACCATTTTAAAGACAGTAATCTCTTTTCAGACGTGGTTTTCAGGTTTAAATCTTGTCCCAGTTCCTTCTCCAGTGATATTCTGTTTCTATTAAATATTACTCGTCTTAAATCTCCCAGAATTCCCTGTGACCTGTGGCCCACTTCCTGTTGGCTAACGGCTAAAGCTGATTGGCCGCTTTAATCCCACTGATCTCACAAGAAACATGGATTTATATGGACTACAGGCAAGGATCTGGTTTAGTCCTGGTTTAGTCCTGGTTTAGACCTGGTTTAGACCTGGTTAAGACCTGGTTTAGACCTGGTTTAGACCTGGTTAAGACCTGGTTTAGAACTGGTTTAGGCCTGGTTTAGTCCTGGTTTAGACCTGGTTTAGAACTGGTTTAGGCCTGGTTTAGTCCTGGTTTAGACCTGGTTTAGTCCTGGTTTACTCCTGGTTTACTCCTGGTTTACTCCTGGTTTAGACCTGGTTTAGACCTGGTTTAGACCTGGTTTAGACCTGGTTTAGTCCTGGTTTAGACCTGGTTTAGACCTGGTTTAGACCTGGTTTAGTCCTGGTTTAGTCCTGGTTTAGTCCTGGTTTAGGCCTGGTTTAGTCCTGGTTTAGGCCTGGTTTAGTCCTGGTTTAGTCCTGGTTTACTCCTGGTTTAGACCAGGTTTAGACCTGGTTTAGACCTGGTTTAGACCTGGTTTAGTCCTGGTTTAGTCCTGGTTTAGGCCTGGTTTACTCCTGGTTTACTCCTGGTTTACTCCTGGTTTAGACCTGGTTTAGTCCTGGTTTAGACCTGGTTTTAGTCCCAAAGTAGTCCAAGGCTTAGACCTGGTTTAGTCCTGGTCTAGTCCCGGTCTAGTCCTGGTCCAGACCCAGTCTAGTCCCGGTCCAGACCCGGTCTAGTCCCAGTTCTTCCAGTCTAACCCTCGTTTGCAGTAAAAGCCACAGAGACGACGCTCAGATCTCGTAGCGCCTTTGAACGCGGCGCCGCTGAACGCAGCTCGTTAACACTTCAAAAGCTCGTCAGGTGGTGGTCGCCGGGGGCAACAGTGAGGAGGGGGCGGGGCTTAAACAAACACGACCTTCAGCAGGTTAGTTGGAGACAGGTTTATGCCTTCATCTGATTAAAACGCTCAGGACCAAAGTTCATTCCAGATAATTTATGAACACTTTGCCCCGTTCCACACTTTCACCTCGTTTTAATTCTCTTTCATCTCACTTTAATCAACAAAGAATCATTCTGAATTTCAGATTTTATTTTAACCTTAGCCCATTTCCACATCAACATTTTTAATAACGACACTTTATAAATGCGTTTGTGTGAAATCAGAAATCAGCTTCTAACTCTGCCTCTGTTACCACGGCAACAGCCAAACCAGGTTTAGACCAGGTTTAGTCCAGGTTTAGTCCAGGTTTAGTCCAGGTTTAGTCCAGGTTTAGTCCAGGTTTAGACCAGGTTTAGTCCAGGTTTAGAGCAGGTTTAGAGCAGGTTTAGAGCAGGTTTAGACCAGGTTTAGTCCAGGTTTAGAGCAGGTTTAGTCCAGGTTTAGTCCAGGTTTAGTCCAGGTTTAGACCAGGTTTAGACAGGGTTTAGACCAGGTTTAAGAGGTTTAGAGGTAGTAGGTTTAGAGAGGTAAGGTTTAAGGGTTTAAGGTTTAGTGGTTTGTAGGTTTAAAGGTTTAAAGGTTTAGTAGGTTTAGAAGGTTTAGACAGGTTTAAGGTTTAAGGGTTTAGACGTTTAGAGCAGGTTTAGACCAGGTTTAGAGCAGGTTTAGAGCAGGTTTAGTCCAGGTTTAGACCAGGTTTAGACCAGGTTTAGACCAGGTTTAGTCCAGGTTTAGACCAGGTTTAGACCAGGTTTAGACCAGGTTTAGAGCAGGTTTAGACCAGGTTTAGAGCAGGTTTAGTCCAGGTTTAGTCCAGGTTTAGACCAGGTTTAGTGCAGGTTTAGTCCAGGTTTAGAGCAGGTTTAGACCAGGTTTAGTCCAGGTTTAGACCAGGTTTAGACCAGGTTTAGTCCAGGTTTAGACCAGGTTTAGACCAGGTTTAGAGCAGGTTTAGACCAGGTTTAGAGCAGGTTTAGAGCAGGTTTAGTCCAGGTTTAGACCAGGTTTAGACCAGGTTTAGTCCAGGTTTAGAGCAGGTTTAGACCAGGTTTAGAGCAGGTTTAGACCAGGTTTAGTCCAGGTTTAGAGCAGGTTTAGTCCAGGTTTAGTCCAGGTTTAGACCAGGTTTAGACCAGGTTTAGACCAGGTTTAGTCCAGGTTTAGACCAGGTTTAGACCAGGTTTAGTCCCGGTATGGTCCCGGTTTGGTCCAGGTTTAGTCCAGTTTTGGTCCAGCTTGACACCTTCTGTCCTGATCCGTCCTGTTGCCATGGAAACAGTGAGCTGAGGAACAGGAAGTGGACGTGTCCCGGGGGCGGGGCCAGGGCCCGAGAGGTTTTGATTGGCAGCCGGGTTCGTCCAATCGAGACGGACCGACGGAGCGGGACGCGGTCGTCGTGGCGACCGGGAGCCGTCAGTCAGAGCTGTCAGGGGTTTGTGGAGCATGGCCCTGTTTCCCATGATGCACCTCTCACCTGTCACTGTCAGGTGTCTGTCAGCTGTGAGCAGAGGAGGACGTCTTTACCCGATTTGGGCCAAAATTCAGTCCTGCTCAGATCCTTCTGCACACGGCTCAGTCTAAGTGAACGGCAACAGAGACACTGAACTGTCAATCTGAGCTGACTCCGCCCCTTTTATACACAAGCCACGCCCCTTTCCTTTCAGATCCGATCATTAACAGATGAAAGGTCCTGGTGGATTTTATATTTATCCACTTCCTGGTTCCTAACCCCTCAACCACTATTTATAATAAAATAAAATAATAAGCTTTATTAATATAGAACATTTAGTGCAAATGTTGCTGTTTAAAGGTCTTTACACGAGACAAAAGACTTGATAAAAGTAATGAGATAAAAACAAAGAAAATAATCCATTTCCACAGTTCTTTGACAGTCCACAAATAATCTTCCTGTAAATTAAATTAATGATTAAATTGAAGTCAAACTCTGATAAATAATTTGTTTTGTCTGCACGTATATTCACATTATTAGATACATTTTTATGTTCAATAAAACTAACTCTAACAAAGAGCCGCTGAACTTACCAGAGAAAAGATGACAGAGCGAGTCTTTTATTTATTCCTCTACTTTTTTTAAAGATATCCAACAAAACTGCAGCATGTCTTTTGGCCTAGACCCACAATAAAAATGGATTTACAGTGTACATTTTTAAGCACATTTTAGCTTTTGCATTTAAAATACAATTTGAAAACGGTCCAGCGACGTTAAAAAGGCAGAATAAAGCATCTGTTTCCAATCTACACTGATCAGAATCTAATATAGAGCCATGATTTCTGATTCAACGCAAAAGATTTAAAAGAATATTCATCAAAACAAGAAACAGTGACGTAAAAATACTGCTTATTCAAATGTGTTTAAATAGAGTCAGTACAAACAGAAGAATAAATGGGATTCAATGAGAGACAGTTTCACATTTCTATTATTTCCACATCATTTAAAGTTAAAGTGTCGATACCTGAGCCTAATGAGAGAGACGGAGACAAACACAAAAACAAGCCGACATCCAGGAGTCTCCGGAGTCGAATAAACAGAAACAGAATCACAACGAGCCCCAGGAGCCTCTTCACAAACACAGAGGAGTAATTAGAGCCTGTTCCCTTCGTTAAACACATCGACCAATCGAATCAATCTGCTCCGACACAAGCCTCGTTAGACGCACAACCAGAGCAATGAGGACGTATCTGCAGAATATTACACAAATACAAATATTATTAAATATTAAAGTTTATACGCTGTGTTTTATGAAGAAAAGCCTTGTTTCAGCAAATCCATACATGTATTTTTTAATTATATATGCTGCAAAATTTTGAAATAAAAAAAGGAATAAAATGATCAAGTTTGCTTCATTTAATTTAATTTTTGTTTTTTAGCTGAGTTGTAAATGAGAATTACACAGTTGTCTCTGTTTTGTCGAGATTTAAAGTCATTGGGTCAAAAGAGACGATCTGTTTTGTTATTTATATTTTCTGTTAAATTTAGTCCATTTGTCCAACTGTCCTCAACATTTCCTCAAACCACAAATCAATAGGTTCAATGAATAAATACTTTAAAGATTTTTTTTAATTTATTAGTTATATTTTTCTATATTTCTTAATATTTTTTGGGGCTTTTTTGCCTTTATTTGAAACATATTGTGAAAATAAACAGGAATGACTTTGAGCTCGTGACCTGAGCTGGAATCAACCCCGGGTCGCCCAGGTATATGATATATGCTCTACCGGGTGAGCCACGAGGCAGGCCACACACAGATATTTACTTTGAACTGAAAAAAGTCTGAAATATTTACAGTGAAATATTGTAAAAACTTGAGTCAATAAAAGTCAAATTAGTTTATGACTGAAGTAAATACAATAAATTAAAAAAAATGTTAAAACTGCAGATTTTTACAGAAAGATGATGTAAAAGAATACATAACACACATAATATAACTATTAAAAACCCTAAATTAACTATAATTAACTGTAACGTCACATACATTTAATTACTGTAATTACTGTAAGAATTTTTAAGTTCACTTTTTACAGTGCGCTACATAAATTAGCTTCTGGAGAGCATCGCAAACTTCCTCATGTGCACAAGATTTTATTTATTTTTTTAAGTTACTCGGCACAATTTATTTTGTTATTGTTGTTTATTTTATTTGTTTACATTTTAACTTAATTTGCATTTTCCTCTTTTTTTGCCAAGTTTTTTTCGTCAGACTTTAACATGTCGTGACAATGTGTGTGTGTCTGGAGTAAAAGTAGTGCATTATCAGCACAAAACAAAATAGTAAATATTGAAGGCTAAAGTCAGAGTTAAATTCAAGTGAGTTTAAGAAATCATGTAAAAAATACCTTAAAAATCACGTCACAAATCGATTCTAAAGCCTCTAGACACAGGCACAAATACATGGGTTTTTATTAAATACACTGAATTTTTTAAATGTCAAAATAAAATGATGTTTATGTTTTAGACCTTTTTAAAACCTCTCTGACCTCGATGTGAACGGCTGAGACAGAGATGTTCTCACCGGAAAAAAAAACAGAAAGCGAGTTCTTTTGCTAATGCAGCCTTTGACATAAGAATCTCACTTTTTCTTTTAATTTTAGAGTTAAAACTGTAAACTGTTCAGGCCTAAAAAAGACTTTGCAGAAGCTTGAGATAATAAATAAGTTTTTTTTGTTTTGTTTTGTGGAAAAAGTACTAAAATCCTTGCTCTTTTACTTTTTTAACGTCATCCAAAAATTGAGAATATTTGTTTTTATTTTCAACCCAGCAACAAAACAGTAAGAATCATCCAACTCTGCTTTGAAAATCTTGAATTCAACTGATATTTTCTCATTAAATGTCTCATATTTATCAAAGGAACTGTTTTTTTTCTCTGAAACTAGATCCATTTTCAAAAAGCACAGATTTTTCATCCATTATTTCTTTATAATCTCAGAATGTGAAGTAAATCCCTGAAATGCGACTAATGCGACGTTCCCAGAGCCAGGTTTCGCAGTAAAAATCCTGTCTTTTTGAGTCTGTGGAGTCGGGACAGTCCTCGCTCGGCGGGGCCTTCAGACTCGGGACATCCATCAGCGGGACGTCCCTCGTCGCCGGGGGGTTCCCTCCTCTTTGTCCCGAGCGCCGTTTGTGAGAGAGGAGCGTGACCGTGACCAATCGATGAGGCCGAAAGGCGTCTAAGCCCCGCCCCCGGCTCAGAGAGAGGGTTACGCAGAGGACAGAGTGTTCCCATCGAGGGACTGAGCTGGACCGGACCTGGACTGAGCTGGACCGGACCTGGACTGAGCTGGACTGGACCTGGACTGAGCTGGACCGGACCTGGACTGAGCTGGACTGAGCTGGACCGGACCTGGACTGAGCTGGACCGGACCTGGACTGAGCTGGACCGGACCTGGACTGAGCTGGACCGGACCTGGACTGAGCTGGACTGAGCTGGACCAGACCTGGACTGAGCTGGACCGGACCTGGACCGGACCCAGACCAGACCCAGACTGGACCCGGACTAGACCCGTCTCTGGGATTGTCTCTGAAGAACGGCGCTGAAATATCAAAGTTGTGAGTGATACGGTTCATTTTTCAGTTTTACACAAAAATAAGCAAAAAGCAAATAAAAACAAACGACAGTGAGGTTCATGGACGTTGAGGACATTTAGGTCCAGTCCAGACCAGGTTTTAATAGTGACGTCTGGACCAGTCTCGGTCTTGAAACACGTTTGGTAAAGGTCTAAGACCGGACTAACACCGTGAGTCTGGACCTGGTCTAAGACCGGACTAACACCGTGAGTCTGGACCTGGTCTAAGACCGGACTAACACCGTGAGTCTGGACCTGGTCTAAGACCGGACTAACACCGTGAGTCTGGACCTGGTCTTGACTGGACTTACTCTGCGAGTCTGGACCTGGTCTAAAACCGGACTAACACCGTGAGTCTGGACCTGGTCTCAACTTGGTCTTGTTTTGGTCTTGTCTAGACTTGCCATAGTCTTGGTATTGACTTGTAAAGTCGGGTAAAAAGTCTCGGTCTTCTCGTGGTCTTGTCCTGGTCTGGGGTTGGACTTGTCTCGGTCTCGTCCTGATCTTGTCTCGCTCTTGTCCAAGTCTTGTCCTCTTTTGGTTTTGTTTTGGTCTCATCTTGGTCTTCACTTGGTCTCGTCTGGTCTAGTCCTGGTCTAGTCCTGGTCTAGTCCTGGTCTCGTCCTGGTCTCGTCCCGGTTAAGTCCTGGTCTGGTCTTGATACAAGTGAAAAGGATGAGGTTTTTAGTTTAAAAACATCTTCTGTTAAAGGTTCTTTTTCAGGATCAAGTCTAATTTTTCCAAAAAAAAAAAGAAAAAAAAGAAAGAAAGAAGAAAACTGCTCATAGTTTGAACAGATTTGTTTCTCTTTTTTCGTTTGGGAGCCACTGGATCAAAGGTGTGTTTAATAAAAGTCATGTTTTCGAAGGATTTGAGGCTTGAATGATTAAAAATCCAAATATTTGTCTTTTTAGTCAAAGCCAGACTAAATAAATGCAGCGGTGCAAACACAGACTAAAGAGATGATTAATAATCTGAGAAACGCTGCTGTTAAATCAAACAAACAAACGCAGTGAGAACCGGGGCTGGAGGTCAGAGGTCAGCGTGAGCCGGACTGAGCGCGTGCAGAACAGAGACTCCTCCAGAGTAAAGTTAATTAGACAAAAACAACACAAACGTCTGAAAACTGCAAATAAACCACACGGATTATATTAATAAATAAAATAATCAGATTTACACAAGTTCAGGATCAGAATGTCTGGATCTAAAGAAAACTAATGTAATCCAGACTAAACCAGACTAAACCAGACCAGACTGGACTAAACCAGAGCAGACTGGACTAAACCAGACCAGACTGGACTAAACCAGACCAGACCGGACAAAACCAGACCATGTAATCCCAGACAAAACCAGACCAGACTGGACTAAACCAGACCAGACTGGACTAAACCAGACCATGTAATCCCAGACAAAACCAGACCAGACTGGACTAAACCAGACCAAACTGGACTAAACCAGACCAACCCGGACCAGGCCAAGCTGACCAGACCAGACTAAACCAGACCAACCCAGACCAGACCAACCCGGACCAGGCCAGGCTGACCAGACCAGACTAAACCAGACTAAACCAGACCAACCCAGACCAGACCAACCCGGACCAGGCTGAGGTTGGGCTCAGAGTTCCTCTTTGTTGGACTCATTTTAAATAAACCTCATCAGACTCTGAGGTGAAGGAGGAGCTGGAAAAAGCCGATAAAGCCGTGACCCCAGAGTCCCTCACAGTGAGGGGCCCCGGGCGGAGGGGCCCCGGGCGGAGGGCTAGGGGCCGTTTTTCCGGGGGCCCGGGGGGTGAGGACAGAGGGTCAGGATTAGCTCTTCTCGCTCTGTTGCTCCACCTCTTTGTGAAACTGTCACAGGACGATCCGCTCCAACAATCACAGACGAGCTGCCATTTCCCACAATCACCACCTCCCAGGACCGGACTAGACCTGGTTCAGACCGGGACCAGGACCGGACTAGACCTGGTTTAGACCGGGACCGGACTAGACCTGGTTTAGACCGGGACTGGGACCAGGACCAGGACCGGACTAGACCGGGTTTAGACCGGGACTGGGACCAGGACCAGGACCGGACTAGACCGGGTTTAGACCGGGACCAGGACCGGACTAGACCTGGTTTAGACCGGGACCAGGACCGGACTAGACCTGGTTTAGACCGGGACCGGACTAGACCTGGTTTAGACCTGGTTCAGACCTGGTTCAGACCTGGTTTAGACCTGGTTTCTCTCATTGTTCACACCTGGCTTTCACAGGTGTTTTCTGTGAGTCATGTGACCAGAGAGTTTCTGATAAATACTTGACTTTAATCAAACCAGGTTGTTTCAGGTTGTTTCAGGTTGTTTCAGGTTGTTTCAGGTTGTTTCAGGTTGTTTCTCAGTTTTCTGTCGTATTTAAACCCGATCCGTTTCTAACTGGGTTCATTAAATCAAATATACTTTATTGTCTCAAAGTGAAACGTTCTGAGCAGCTTCAGAAAAATAAAAACAAAACCAGAGCAACAACAAACAGATGCTGAAGGCTCCAAACAGACTTAGCTTTAATTACAGTTATTAAGATAAACTTCATTAAATCCAGATCCCTTCTGCTCTTTGATGAAGTAGCTCCAAAATCACAAAAACAGCAAGACGTTCATATTTATATAATATATAAGTGTGTAGAACAAAGAGACATTAGCCTCGTTAGCTTCACGTTTAGCTTCACGTTTAGCTTCACGTTTAGCTTCACATTTAGCTTCATGTGTTCTCTGTATTGATTTATGCTAATAGCCATGTGTCCTTTGTTTTTCTTGTCTTTATAAAGACACTGTTTGTTGTGTATATTATTTCTAGACTTTAAAGGTATTGTCTGTTAGTTTCTGATTTACATTAGTTCTGTTCTTATTATTGACGCTAAATAAAAGCTAACATCAATCGTATCTTTTCCTTGGAACATGTTTCACAAATGAACTGGAGACTGCTCTGGAAACAATGCTTTTCTACCGTTTAGGTTTTATTTCTATTGTTTAATGTACACTTTCCTGTCGGTGGGGTAAATAACGCTGCTCAAACTGAGTGAATAAAGGTTTTTTATGTTTGTTTAATACCCTTAAATATAACTGCACCCATTTAAAACACAGATATGATTTAGTTTGTTTTATTCCAGATACTTTTGTTTTCGATCCAACTGTATAAACTATTACTAATAAAAACGGCATATTTAAAATCAGGTCTTCTCTTTTCATCCTCTTGTCTCTGGGTCAGGGCCTGTCGGAGGGTCCTTCGGCTCCTGTTGGCCCCTCTCTGGCCCCTCTGTGGCCCCCCGTGGCCCCGGCCTCGTTATCGGCTGCTAACACTCTGGATTACAGGCCCCAAAGGCAGCGGCTCATTTATATTTGATGAAAATCCTGCCACGAGACGCTGTCTGTTGTTACTGTGAACGACCAATCAGACGCTGCCTCAGGTCCCACATCAACCTGACAGACAAAACTCAGGGACAGTGACCCACATCCTCTGCCCTGGCTCTGCCCTGGCTCTGCCCTGGCTCTGACCTCACTCTGCCCTGGCTTTGACCTCACTCTGACCTCACTGTAGCAACAACAAACACAAAACACATTCAAAACAAACGCGTCTCGACAAATGAACAAGACTCGTTTAGTTTCATTAAATCCAAAAGAAAATAAATCTGTTTTTTTTGTCAAATTGTTCCAGATTTAGTTTTTGTTTCCAATCCTAGTTTTGGTCCTGGTTTAGTCATAGTTTAGCCTTTAATTATCATTGATTTACTTCCTTTAATCATTTAAAATGGTCATTAAACCCTTTTTTTTTGGCTTTTTATTTTACTCCTTTTTTGTTTTTTTACAGGTTTTAAATGGATTTGATGAGGTTTAAGTTGGATTTGAACTGGTTTTGATGGGATTTGAACTGGTTTTAGTTGGATTGGAAAAGGTTTTAGTTGGATTTGAACAGATTTTAGTTGGATTTGAGCAGGTTTTAGTTGGATTTGAACAGGTTTTAGTTAAATTTGAGCAGGATTTAGTTGGATTTGAGCAGGTTTTAGTTAAATTTGAGCAGGATTTAGTTGGATTTTAACAGGTTTTAGTTGGATTTTAACAGGTTTTAGTTGGATTTGAACCTGTTTGTATAAAGCTGCTGCTGTTAACAGTATATTTTATGTCTGGTCTGTGTTTATTTTGATAAATCTTTATTGATTTGACTCAGTTTTAATCTGGTTAAACATGAACAGCAGTGATTGGGTATTTTTAACGTAATATTCCCACTTTTATCCATCTATGGTGACTCAGACCCATGTGACTGGAGTGTGTTTAAACCCGAGTCCGTTTATGTTTGTGTCTGTATTCCTGTGACCTCTGACCCCCCTGAGCCCTGTTCTCTGTCCCGTCTGAGGCTCTGAGCTCTGATTGGTCGACGTGTTGTGACTGGAGTGTGTTTGATAAACTCTGAGGCTCAGAGGATTTAACGCCTCGATACGCTCCACGATCTGAGGAGAATAATCCGACGGGAACCGAGACCAGACTCAGGACCAGGACAGGGGCCGGTTTAAAACCAGTTTAGACCTGGTTCAGTCCCGTTCGTCCTGGTTTATTAATAAAGAACAAGAAATTAGAATAGAAAAAATATTAGTCAGTGCAGGGGAACTTTCTTTTCTTTTTAGATTTGAGTGTTTTTGGGTTTTTGTTTTGTCTTTGGCACAAATACGAGACCTATACTTTACTTTATCAGGTCTGTTCAAGTATTTAAAGTAAAGGACACATTTGATGAGAGCCGTCTGTCTCTCCTGATTTAATTACTATTTTACAAGTACAGGTCTTAGTAGGATTAGAACTGGTTTTAGTTGAATTTAAACAGGTTTCAGAAAGATTAGAACAGGTTTAGATGGATTAGAACAGATTTTAGATGGATTTGAACAGGTTTTAATAGGATTTGAACCTGTTTCAGTTGAATTTAAACAGGTTTCAGAAAGATTAGAACAGGTTTAGATGGATTTCTACAGGTTTGAGTTGGATTTGACGGTTTAGGTTTAGTTTGGATTTGAACCGGTCCTATTTGGATTTGAACAGGTCTTAGTTGGATTTGAGCAGGTTTTAGTTGGATTTGAACAGGTTTAAACTGAAAGTAAAACACGAAAAGCTCAAAAAAGTCTATTAAACTTACATTGATTGATAAAACTTCAGAGAAACAGTGGAATTACATTTTGAGAACAGAAATACAAACTAAAACTTCACTTCCTCCTAAACTCTGGTTTGTTTTTTGGTTCAAATGTGGATTCAGACTCACAGACTTTAGATGCTCACTGCTCAACAACAAGTGAACCCTGCTTCTGTAAAAACTCTAAAAACACAGCTCGATCCATTTCTACAATGGCCTAAAAGTCTTGGTCTCGATCTGATATTTGTATTAAAACTGTTCAGACGTCGCTGCAAAAACAGAGACATATTTATCAGAATGTTATCGGCGAGTGTTAACATTTAGCAACATCACACTGAATATTAAGAGTGTGATTCAGATATTTATGATGAAAACGTCCAGAACACCCACAGATCTGTGCAGCCTCCGCCGCGTGATGGACGTGAAAACATTTTACACTGAGAGCATCAAATATCCTTCAACTGTTTTAATCTTAGAACCCAACTGTTTTACTGATAATGTTGTTGGTCTGAGGACAGGTTGCTTTAGACGTCCTCATCTGTTTTATTTGTGTAAAATGAGGAGTTCTGAGGTCAGTCTGTGGCTACTTTACTAAAGATGTTTAATATTGTTTGGCCGGGTTTGAACATTTAAGAGTTAAAACAAACTAAAAACAAATCAAAACTCAGCATCAGTCTAAAGCATCGTCATCGCCTCAAAAACAAAACTCTAGATCAGTGTCAAACTGAAAGTGGTGGTTTTGTTAGGATTTAAGGAGGTTTTAGATGGATTTGAACAGGTTTTAATTGGATTTGAACAGGTTTTAATTGGATTTGAACAGGTTTTAGATGGATTTGAACAGGTTTTAGATGGATTTGAACAGGTTTTATTTGGATTTGAACAGGTTTTAGATGGATTTAAGCAGAGTATATATATCTTTGTAGCAAAACCTGGCTTAAGATTTCATGAACAAATAAAATTAATCTGATTGAAATCCATCTAAAACCTGTTCAAATCCAATTAAAACCTGTTAAAATCCAATTAAAATCTGTTCAAATCCATCTGAAACCTGTTCAAATCCAATTAAAACCTGTTCAAATCCAATTAAAACCTGTTAAAATCCAATTAAAACCTGTTAAAATCCATCTAAAACCTGTTCAAATCCAATTAAAACCTGTTCAAATCCATCTAAAACCTGTTCAAATCCAATTAAAACCTGTTCAAATCCATCTAAAACCTGTTCAAATCTAATTAAAACCTGTTCAAATCCATCTAAAACCTGTTCAAATCCAACTAAAACCTGTTCAAATCCAATTAAAACCTGTTCAAATCCATCTAAAACCTGTTCAAATCTAATTAAAACCTGTTCAAATCCATCTAAAACCTGTTCAAATCTAATTAAAACCTGTTCAAATCCATCTAAAACCTGTTGAAATCTAATTAAAACCTGTTCAAATCCATCTAAAACCTGTTCAAATCCATCTAAAACCTGTTCAAATCCAATTAAAACCTAGTACTAAATATATCTCCTTCTAAATGTATTGAAGGGCCACATAAACATTGCAAAGGGCCGTATTTGGCCCCCGGACCTTGAGTTTAACATGTGTTGTAGATGACTTTAGCCTCTCTCACTTTCATCTTCTTCCTTCAGGACTCAAAACATCTCAAAAACATCCTTAAAAAGTCCTCTGTCCCTTTTTCACTTAAAGAGTTCAACCAGTCAACATCATTTAGAGACTTATCTTCTTCTATTGTGTCTCTATTACACATTTATTACACATTTATTTATTCATACACACACTGTACATTTATGTATTTAATGTCTCTATAGATTGTGTGTGTGTTGTTTATAAATGGGAAACATTAAAGTTGATTTAATTCATGTTCAGTGTCTTCCTCAGATCCTAAAGTCTAATAAAAATAAAACAGGGTTGAATTAAAAAAGAGAAAAGTAAAAGTAAGAAAAAGCTTTGAAATAAGAAGACTATCCAAATACAGTGACTCCAGCTGAATTTCAAAAGCCTGTTCCTATATTTAGAGTTAAATCTGTGAAGGAGCCGGGCTTTTCCGTGTTTGAGAAGTGTGTCGGATCAGAGCTGCGTTCAGTGTTTTGTGTAAACGATACGACTGAAGCGAACGGCGCGGCTCGGCTTTCAGGCTCTCGCTGTGAAATCCTGGGCCCGAAAACCGACAGAAAACCCGACACCGCGGCTCGACGACGGAGGCGGCGAGTCGTGTGAGATTAGAACAAATCACAGCACGTACCTTCGGCAGGACGACGACGACGGGAACCGGCACATGGAAAAGAAAAAGAGGAAGAGGAGAGTGAATATGAGACACAACAGAGACACGACGACAGATAAAATAACACAGAAAATACAGGACTTAATGTAAAAGAGCAGCAAGAGAAGATTCAGGGACAAACTAAACAGAGAATCCACTCAGAACAGTTAAGATTTCTGTATTTTTAACCAGATTTCAGCCAAATTTGTATTTTTTATCCAGGGTTTTATCGCTTTTAATTGATTAAAGTAAAAAGTAATAAGCGGAGCATTTCCTAAAAAGCCTTATATTGGTTTAAATCATGTTTGTATTAATCCTATATTAATAATAACATGTCTCTAAAGGTCCTGCTCCAGTCTGACTATTGTATTTCTTCAGTTCAACTGTAAAATGAGCCTCTGCAGAGACACATTCACCACAGTAAAAGAATCTACAGGAGACAGGACGACAGTGAACGCAGCGTCAGGGACACTTTTAAAAACTGTAAAAAGAAACCTAAAGATACTGAATCTAATGAAGGATTTGTGAGTTTTTTCAGGAAAATGTCCAAACTTAACGCGACTCAATGGCTTTTGTTCCGTATTTTTTGCTGTTCGTCTTTTGTTTTGTGTATTTTGTGTCATTGCACCACTTTTATATTGAATGTGGTTGAATTTTCTCTTTTTTTAAACACGTCTCACACTGTTGACATCCACAGCTTCAGCTAAAGATAAAGACAGATTCAGTCGTATTTAAGTCTAACACCAAATACACAGAGATAGTCTAAATAAAGGATGTTGCAGCGTGATACGAAGCTCCTTTTTGACTCAAACTTTGGGACAAACAGTAATCTCCTCACACCTCTGACCTTCTCTTTCATTCTTCTCCTAAAGCCTCGAACGGTGCAGAGGTCTGTGGTTTCAGAAACATTACGCTCTTATTCCTGCTGAAAGTGTCTGTAATGAGGCGACGTGTGACACACCGCAGACGCTCAACGGGCCTTAATGCCTTCCCCCAAAAACCTCCTCCAGAAAACCTCCCAGAGAGACGCTGATCAGAGCCAGATGTGCGGAACGGAGCCTTCTGATTGGACGACAAGACGCGAGCGGAGGAACATACGGTCTTTAGGTCACGCTGTAAATGTTCAAAATGTTCGGATGAAATTGAGCAGGTTTTTAAATCAAAAAACAAACCAAAACAAGCCACTGTCTCTGCTTCTTCTTCTACTTCTGCTGCATCTTGTCGTTTTGTAAATAAAAGACTAAAAAAACACAAATAGAAACCAAAAAGCACATGGCTGATTTGCATAAATAAACAAAAGCAGCAAAAAACCAGTGAGAAGAGTCAGGTTCTGTTACATTAATCGTTTTTTTTCTGACATTTCTTTGTTTTGTAGCAGAGAGTGACACAATATAATTTAGTCTTTTGATAAAAATGTACTTTAGTTTTAGTTATAATTTAATCTAATGCTTATCACCTATATCTACAATAGATTTCGTCACTAAAATATAAAGAGTAATGCATTTTCTGTGTTTTTTTCTTTAATTAACACTGAATTGTGCAGATCTTTTACATCAAACGGAGCTAAAAAAAATAAATAAATAATAAAAAAAGACCAGTCTCTGTCTCATTTTCTGGTTCGTCCTGTTGTTTTGTAAATAATAATAATAATTTGCATAAATAAACAACCAGAGTGAGGTGAGGAACAGTGAGAAACACACACTTTTGAGTCGAGGAGGTAATAAACTGTGCAGACGTTGTGTTCAGTGAAAATGTAAATGTTTGAACTGTTCACACACATCTTTACAGGTTTTTTTTTACTAGAACCTTGTGGGATGACGGACGGACATTAACCTTCGACCTGTGTTTACATCCGTGTAATTATGTCTCATGTATGTTCATTAACACGCTCTGCTCTGTTTGAATAAATCTATTAAAAACTGTACATTTTGAGTTTATTTTGACTCTTGGTGTAAATGTTCAGACTCAGTAAAATAATATATATTGAGTTTGTGTAAAATACGGTTTGGCAGAAGAAGTTTATTTATTTTATTTTACGATTAAAACGGAGCTGAGACGGTGAAGAAAAGCTGTGAGTTTTGGTGTTTTTAAGGAGCTTCTGAAGAACTGAGCTGGAATATTCAAATGTAAAAAGAAACGTTATTATTATTGGAGTGTTTTCTGTCCGTTTGTCCCTCGTTCTTTCTGTTTCCATCCCTCGCTCTGAGTTAACCCTCGTCCTTCAGTTTAAGTGAGTTATTTCCTGTTTTGGGGGGAGTATAAACCGGTCCCGGAGCCGTAACTCAGCCTCTTTTTACCCACAATGCACCTCTCTGCGCCGACAGCTCGACCCTGGAGCAGATCAGAGCCGATAAACCTTCACATCACTCTCTGGTTATTGTCCTCTTCCCTCGTCGTCATGGAAACCACGCAATAAAACGGATTCAATTATAGTTTTTCCGACTTTTCTTCTTCATTTTTAAACATTTTTATTATGTTTTCCATTCACTGTGTCACGTTGTAAAAGAAGAATGTGAATTTGTGCTGGAATTAAACTTAAAAACTAAACCTGAGAGTGCTGTCATCATTTAGAAATATTTATTTACTTGTGTTTTTATTTTAAAATTTATAAGTTTGGACAATTCAGACTTTGGAAATGTCTAACCAGGTCTAAAGTCCATAAATATATTAAATATAAAAACGAATATTTCTCTTATAATTTCTTTAAAAGGCTGTTTAACCTCAGCCTGTTTTCTTCTCTGGAAAGTAAAATAACATGCTCTAAGTCTCTCAAAGTAACAGTTATTTTTCTCTGCATTATTTTGGTAAATTACATTATGGAATATTATATTTGGAATGAGCTAAACTGGATAAGCTCGTCTTATTTGGATAATTCTGGTTTATTTTGAGGCAGGTTTATCATGAGTCTGGTCCTGGTTCATTTATTGAGTCTTTTATCATTTGTCTTTTACATGTTTTGTGCATTTTGTTTCTTTATTATTATTTACTATGAGACAAACCTCCAGCCTCTTGTCTCTGTCTTTATTTAAAGCCAGACTGAGTAACTTTTCTCCACTAGGGGGCGCACACCTGTCTACAGACTCTGTGTTGATACGACATTTTAAAGACGTTAGTAGTTTTTTAAAGGAGACGATCCAAACCGACTCAGTGTTTGGGTCTGTCGTGTAACGTCGTGCAGAATTATAGGTAGGTTTGTGTTCAGCAGGGGGCGCTGTGTCGGTCTAAAGGTGGCTTTAAACCTGTCTGTTGTGTTCTTTTTGGTAAAACTCTGTAAAAGCAGCAGCAGCGAGTGTCTCAGTTTAATTCTCGTCCCGTTTTACCGTCTGCTTCGTCAAATACAAGTCCTCCTTCGTTTATTTCAGAGTTTCAGGAACAGTTTTAATCTGTTCGAGTAGATCTCAAACGAGTCAAGCTCACGATTTATGAGCTCACTCTGAACCTGAAATTCAGCCCAAAATTCAGGTCAAATTTGAGCCAAACACCACAGCGTGAGTCTGGACTTGTCTTTGCTTCTTTCTTTTTCAAAATACAGTTCAGAACATTTTGCACAAGTCGTCACTTCTCGTTCTCATCTGTTAAACCTCTCCGTTCGCCGTTATTTAAACTCTCTCCGAAGACAAGCCCCTGGTTTTCCTCTGGACTCCAGCTGCAGCGGTGAGTGTGTGTGGTTTTTGGAGAAATCTGGCAGAGGTTAACGGAGCATTTTTCTTCCTCAGAACAAAAAGAGAGGAATGTGGGGGGTTCACTTCGAGACGAGAACTAAAGACCGAGCCTCGAGCGAAAGGTCTGCGTCGGTCACAAAAGAAGAGCTGACGTTTGAGAAGAAGCTAAATAAATATATGTAGAGTGTGTTAATAATGTCACTTCAGGTTTAAACTGGTTTCATATTGAAAATAAAAGAGCAGTAGGTATTTTTCTCGAGTGAGTGGTTGGAGCTTTTAGAAAACGCAGGAACAAGGACTAAATCAGGACTTAACAGGACTAAACCAAGGTCTTAACCCAGGCCTCAGACTAGAACAAAACCAGGATTAAACAAGGTCTAAAACTGGACTAAACTGAGACTTAAAATAGGTCCAAACAAAACCTAAATCAAGACTAACTTTGGAATAAACCACGACTGAAACTCAAACTAAATCTGGATTAAACTGAGGCTAAAATGGGTCTTAACCAGGACTACGTCAAGACTAAACTAACTATGAACCAGGACTAAAACTGAACTAAACCAGGTCTAAAGCCAGGACTGAACTTGGACTTAACAGACCCTAAACTAGAACCAGATCAGGTCTAAACCAGGACCAAACAAGGACTTTATGTGGACTAAACCAGGACTAAACTAAGACTAAACTAAGGTCTACAGCTGAGTTCATTCAGGACTAAACCAGGTGTGAAAACCTCCTGAATCTGGACTAAATCAAGACTAAACCAAGTTAAACCAGGTCTAAACCAGGTCTGGGTTTATCTGGTCGGACTCAGGTCGACCTTTAGACGCCACTGAAACACATTCAATAAACCTGATTATGACTAGAATTAGATTTATCTGAAAGAGACTCCAGTTTTGAACCAGGTCTGAACCAGGTCTGAACCAGGTCTGCCCCAGGTCTGAACCAGGTCTGAACCAGGTCTGAACCAGGTCTGAACCAGGTCTGCCTCAAGTTAGTCTCAGTTTTGTCCTGGTTTAGTCATATTTTTAGTCTTGGTTTAATCCAGACTTAGTCTTGGTTTAGTCTGAAGTGAGTCGTGATTTAGGTTTTGTTTGGACCTATTTTGAGTCTCAGTTTAGTCCTAGTTTTAGATCTGAATTAGTCTTGATTTAGACCTCGTTCAGACCTGGTTTAGTTCTAGTTTAAGTCCTAGGTTAGTCCTGTTTAGTCCTGATTTAGTCTTGGTTTAGTCTTGTTTTTATCCATATATTTCTGTCTTTCTTTTTTCTCTGACCTCGCACTAAACCAGGACTAAACCAGGTCTAAACCAGGACTAAACCAGGACTAAACCAGGTCTAAACCAGGACTAAACCAGGACTAAACCAGGTCTAAACCAGGACTAAACCAGGACTAAACCAGGACTAAACCAGGTCTAAACCAGGACCAAACCAGGACCAAACCAGGACCAAACCAGGTCTAAACCAGGTCTAAACCAGGTCTAAACCAGGACCAAACCAGGTCTAAACCAGGTCTAAACCAGGTCTAAACCAGGACTAAACCAGGACCAAACCAGGACTAAACCAGGACCAAACCAGGTCTAAACCAGGTCTAAACCAGGTCTAAACCAGGACCAAACCAGGTCTAAACCAGGTCTAAACCAGGTCTAAACCAGGACTAAACCAGGACTAAAGCAGAGGCCTCTCCAAAGTCCTGACTCGTCCTGGTCTGGTCCAGACTACAGTGGGTTTATTACTGTTCGGGCCCCGTCCCGAGAGCGTCCCACTGGCTCCGGCTCTAATCCGTCCCGCTTCATTACGTCTCGTCCCGGAGGCTGTTTGTCGGAGACTGTCTCGTATAAATGTGGCGTCTTACACAGCGGGACACGCAGCGGCCAATCAGCTCGCAGCGCCGGGGGGCGTGGGCACGAATTAATGAGGACTAATGAGGACAAGGCAAGGACACAGAGACCGGACTGAGACCTGGGACTGAGACCTGGGACTGAGACCTGGGACTGGACTGAGACCTGGGACTGGACTCAGACCTGGGACTGAGACCTGGGACTGAGACCTGGGACTGAGACCTGGGACTAGACTGAGACCTGGGACTGGCTGAGACCTGGGACCAGACCTGGGACTGGGACCTGGGACTAGACTGAGACCTGGGACTGGACTGAGACCTGGGACCAGACCTGGGACTGAGACCTGGGACCAGACCTGGGACTGAGACCAGACTCAGACCTGGGACTGGCTGAGACCTGGGACTGAGACCTGGGTCTGAGACCTGGGACTGAGACCTGGGACTGGGACCTGGGACTGAGACCTGGGACTGGGACCTGGGACTGAGACCTGGGACTGGACTCAGACCTGGGACTGAGACCTGGGACTCAGACCTGGGACTGGACTTAGACCTGGGACTCAGACCTGGGACCAGACTCAAGATAAATTGTGACTGAATCAAACACAAAGACGTTAAACTTCTCATTATTAAACGACTCAGACGAGGTTTGTTTACTTCAACAAAAGGAAAACTATCCGACCGTGTCCCGACTGTGTCTCCAGAGACTCGTCCCGTCCCGACTGTGTCTCCAGAGACTCGTCCCGTCCCGACTGTGTCTCCAGAGACTCGTCCCGTCCCGACTGAACCTCATGATCCTGTCTTGTCTCTGAGTTTGTCAAAACCAGAGACTGGTCCTGGTCCTGCTGCAGCGGCTCAGGTGAGACTCTTCAGGGACCACTCCCCTTTTCACGGGACTTTAATGAAAACACGCTGTCGTTGTTCTCGGCGAGGGCCCGAGCGAAGTCCAGCAGGGGCCGACAATTAGAGTCCCATTAGAGCCGGACAGGGGCCACAGCGGTGATTAAATCAGAGCCGAGTGTTTTTATCCTGAAAGCTCCAAGAATAAATGATATTTGTTAGATTCAGTTTAGTTCAGTTTGAACCGAGACCAAAGCTGCAACAGAGTCGTGTAAAAGAACCAGCTTTAAATCTCTGATAATAATGGATTAGATTTTAATAATAATGACTCATGAATGTTGATGTGTGCATTAAGTGTGTATCCACGGCAACGGCGACAAACGCTGCTGTGAACCCGGTTTTATTTATTTGTTTGTTTCTGTCGGGACTAAAGACATCGTCTGATCAGGTCGATCAATCACTCTTTATTTTCTGATCCTGATCCTCTCAGAGAGACGCTGCTGAAGAAAAACTAACTGAAAACACTCCGGGTTTTAACGGTTCTGCGGTGGTTTCCTTGTGGAGCATTTGCCGCCATTTTGTGTTTGAAGAACTGAGCGTTTGCAGCTTTAAACGCCGTAAACGCTCACTTCACTTTCACCCTCAGCTCATTTGTGCCTTGATTTGAGAATCCATTATCGATGATTTGACTCAGATTTGTTTTTTTTTAAAGACTCATTTATTCTCGACTCAGACTTAGACTTTGAAAAATAAAAGATACAAAAGTGTTCCTAAATCTTTCTAAAATCTTGTTTCTCTTGAGCTGGTCTCTGCCGATAATCAATAAGAATTGAATTCTGGTGATTTCCAATTCACTCCGTCCCATTGTTTAAGTATAAGAGCCGTGCAGACAGTAATGTGGCAAAAATATACAAAAAAAAAGCCTCCAAACCCAACTCTGGCAGAAAACAAAAACTTCTGTTGCAGCAGCGAACGCTTCAGAAACAAACCCGACAGATTCAGTGACTCGGCAGATTTCACTTTAGAGCCGCTCGTCTTGTTAATGTCATATCTGTTTGTGGCAGCCATTAATGAACTCCATTTCCCACAATCCTCGGAGTGACACATGAAACAGCAGCAGTGGAAGAGGATTTGAGGATTTGGACGTAATTAAATCTGACTCTGAGTGAAAAATATTAGCCGCGGCTCCATTTAATGGCTCCATTTGGTTTTAATGGACTTCTACGATTTAGGGCCAACAAGAAAATTAAATCTGCGAAATGAACTGTGCAGAAAAAGAGGCTGGAGTCGGTCCCAGTGGAGTTCATTTTGGTTATTTTTGTACTGTGCTGGTTTATATTCATGCAGGAAATAAGAATGAAGCAGAGTTATGGTGTTTTTATTGAAATATGTTGGAATTTGTCACAGAAAGGTTTGAAAAAGTTGGAGAAAAGTTGGTCAGAAAATGTTGGGCTGAATCTGGACTAAATCAGGACTAAGACAAAACCAAATCCAGTTTATTTATTAAGGACTTTAAAACCATGTAATCCCTGAACAACAATAGATGAGGTCAGACAAATACGACGGAGCAAAACTATTTCACAACAAATAAAAGACTCAGAGAAACGTGCTTCGACAGAACTGGCTTCATTTTGGAAGAAGCTGGACATAAATTCTCTGGTTTAGTTTGTGTCAGGATTAAATCACAATTAGATCAGATCAGGACTCATAGAAATAAACTAAATCTGGTCTAAAATGAATAAAAAACATGATTCTGTTTTTGTGCCATTGACTTTTTTAATAAACTACGACTGGAATGTGATTTCTGTCTTTAATGTTTTTTTTTCCTGGTGTTAAAATCCCTGAATGTTCCTACTGCAACCAGTAAAAGACAATTTATTTACACTGTGCACACATCTAACTGTGCAAAAAAAACAACAACCAAAAGACAAAAAAAATACTTCCAGGTTCGGATAATAAACAAAAATTCCAATTTGAACATATGAGATAGAAAAAAAACAACAACGCCCCACAAACAAATAGATTGTAATCTCTAAAACTGTATTTAAGAAGTTAAAAATTCAGAAAATTCAGAAATATTTGAGGACTGAAGTAAATAATATGATAATAATAAACAATAAATTAAAAAAAATGGGAAAAATATGTTGTTGACGTAATATTTTTGTGTCGAAGGGACTCAAAACTAAATGAAGAGACTCTCACTAAATCCTAAACTGTTGTAGAAGTTTTTGTTTTAAATAAGTTTTCGTCTCATAAACGCTCCGTGCTTCTCCACACTTTTGTTTAAATGAGTTCCTCTGGTGTCATTTTGTCTGAAACGAGCTGCAGCGACTCACATTAAACTCGTCTAACAAGGACCGCGGCCCGAACCCAGGATTATTACCAGATTATTTATGGGATTATTTAGCGTCTCTTCTGCTTCGAGCCCGACTCATGAACGTCTCAAAAGTCTTGTTATTTCTGACGAATGGATTTAAAACAATTTGCTGAAGGAGGCAGTTTGAAATGGAACCAAAGGGAAGAGCAGCTTCAGCCAATCAGGACGGAGCATGTGTCGAAAAGTCTGGAAACTTTTAGTGAAGAAAGATGACAAACTTTTAATTTTACAGTTTTGTGCAGAAGTTAGTGCCCCCTCTTCGAATTAAATGCAACAATAACTGCTTTATACTTTTTATGCTGCGTAAAAAAAGCTATGAGCTGCTTTTTTATTTATTTATTCTCTTAAATTTATCGATCCAACCTGAAAATGCTGGGGGTTTTTTGTTGGAAGTGTTTACAGTTCGAGCGGAACAACAACCAACTGGATCATCCTTTACTAAGACGTGATCTAGTCTTTATAATGAAGGATTTTAATAGATGAGAATGATCAGTCCACAGCAGGATTTTGTCCAATCACAGCTCACTTCAGGTAAAAAGGAGCACTCCCATTGGTCGACACTGATGTCAACAACGAAGGAACAAGGAAATAAACCAAGGAAATGGGTTATTCTGTTGAAAATACATCTTATTTTACAGAGAAACAGCTCAAAAAAGATAAAAATAGACAAATTTTTTGAAGCAAATGAAACATGGATGAATGTTGGAGATAATTACAGGATCACTAGACTCTACAATGATAAAAGTTTCAGGTCAGATCTAAACTTTGATTTAATGTAATGTATTAGTATTTTGTGGTGAAAAATAGGTCCAGTTTTAGATTTTTTTTAAAATAAAAGAAGCAGGAAATGTTACTGCTGTTGTTGGAGGAGAGTGGAGTCTGAGACCGGGACAAAAAAAGGTTCTAGAGCTTTAATAATACATAAAACAGTCAGTTTAAATGTTTTATTTACTAGTATTAGTTTTCTTCTTTGTTACTGATATCTGACATTAACTTGATTTATGTTGCTTCAGAGAAAGTGGATTATTGTTTTCAGTTCAAGGTGTATTTTATGTTAACTTCAAGAATTGCAGACTTTTTCTGTTTGTTTTCTCTAAACCAATCAGAACAGAGCTCAGAGAGGTCCACTGACCAATCAGAGCAGAGTTAACGTTAAAAGGAACATAACGGGATGTACACGGACGAGCCAGAAATAAGGGTTTATAAATGAGAATTCATGAGAAAGTGAAGCTTCTGAACTAAAACGAGGTCGATGATGAAACTGTGATGAAATATTATCTTTTTGTTCAAAACTGGAGCAGGTTAAACTCCTGAAGATGTTTCTGTGTGGATCTGGTTTCAAAGTGCACAGATTTTCAGATTAACCCCATTAAGAGTCTTCGGGGACGAGCGGAGGCAGTATTTATTTGAGTATTTACTCTTTTCTGGCGCCGTCGGAGCCTAATGTTCCGTTAATGCATCAGTAATGACCTGCTGCAGCGGCTCAGGTGAGACTCTTCAGGGACCACTCCCCTTTTCACGGGACTTTAATTAAAACACGCTGTCGTTGTTCTCAGTGAGGGCCCGAGCCAAGTCCAGCAGGGGCCGACAATTAGAGTCCCATTAGAGCCGGACAGGGGCCACAGCGGTGATTAAATCAGAGCCGACGGAGGCCATTAAACGCACCACAGAGAACACGGCACCTGTTTATGAGGAATGTGTGAAATAAAACTGTGTATTCAAGTTTAGACGATGTGTCCAGAGAGAAAACACGACTGTGGACCGGGACTGGACCTAAAACCTTCTGGTTGTAAGACTCAAGACCAAGTCAAGACCAAGTCAAGTCCAAGTCAAGTCCAAAGTCCTATTCTTTAAGGTTTCAAGTCCTTTTGAGTCTTTTCAACAACAATAATATTATGTTAAAATTAAACAATGTAAGTTTATTTAACCAAAAACATAAAATAAGTTCAATTGACAATTTGTATTTCCACAAAATATTTAGACAAAAAAGTGTTGACTGATGATTTTTTCTATTCTTTGGTGTCAGTGATGTTCAATGTGTGGCTGCTTTTAATCCTTTGGTTGTAAAGCCCTGTAGCGCTGAGTTTTACAGAGAGCATTTGAAGGCAGCGTCATGAGAGTAACACTTAACTCTGTGGAATCTGTCAAACTATTGAAGAAAATGAACTGTTTCTAATAATATTCTTTTAATCTTTGGAGAAACATCAAGTCTTTTCAGAGACTCAAGTCCAAGTGAGTCTGGTTCAAGTCCAAGTGAAGTCTGGTTCAAGTCCAAGTGAAGTCTGAGTCTGGTTCAAGTCCAAGTGAAGTCTGAGTCTGGTTCAAGTCCAAGTGAAGTCTGAGTCTTTGGTTCAAGTCCAAGTGAAGTCTGAGTCTTTGGTTCAAGTCCAAGTGAAGTCTGAGTCTTTGGTTCAAGTCCAAGTCCAGTCTTAGACCAGGTCCAGACTCAGGAGACAGAGTTAGTCCAGTCTTAGACCAGGTCCAGACTCAGGAGACAGAGTTAGTCCGGTCTTAGACCAGGTCCAGACTCATGGAGACAGAGTTAGTCCAGTCTTAGACCAGGTCCAGACTCATAGAGACAGAGTTAGTCCAGTCTTAGACCAGGTCCAGACTCAGGAGACAGAGTTAGTCCAGTCTTAGACCAGGTCTAGACTCATGTAGACAGAGTTAGACAGGACCAGGACCAAGACCAGGACCAAGACCAGGACCAAGACCAAGACCAGTCACAGTCAAAGTCTCTGTGTCTTGATTAAATGTGTTTTCTAAAGATCCATCTGTAGAATATTGCTCCACTAAACATTTTAAAATCAGACTGAAAACCTCAGACACTAAGAACATTTATATAATAATAATAATAATAATAATAATAATAATAAAATAATAATAATAATAAAATAATAATAATAATAATAATAATAATAATAATAATAATATTGTGTGTCCTTCAGACTCAAAGTGTTTCCTGAAGTTCACCTCAGACTCGTGGGCGGAGTCTAATCCCCTCGGAGTTCAATGAATACATAAGCAGCCCCCCGCCTCGGCTCCCATGATGCATCGGGGCAGTTTAAATGTAAACAACGCCCGCAGAGAGCACTTTCCTCCAAAAGCCCACACCATTACCCAACGGCATGCTGGGTAAAAACACACACACCCATTTAGCTCGTGCTCATTAGCCCCGAGGACGACAGAAGTGACTCAGCGTTTTTAAAGAATCTCTTTCATCAAGTTTTAAAGTGATGTAAACAGGAAGTGAACGGGAAAAGGAAACAAGGCGGCGGCCATTTTTAAAGAGATCCAGATTATTGTCGAACAGAACCAGAACTTCCTGGTTTTAGATGGATTTGAACCAAATACTGATCAAATCCAACTAAAACCTGTTCAAATCCAACTAAAACCTGATCAAATCCAACTAAAACCTAACCAAATCCAACTAAAACCTAATCAAATCCAACTAAAACCTAATCAAATCCAACTAAAACCTAACCAAATCCAACTAAAACACCAATCAAATCCAACTAAAACCTAATCAAATCCAACAAAACCTGATCAAATCCAACTAAAACCTAATCAAATCCAACTAAAACCTAACCAAATCCAACTAAAACCTAATCAAATCCAACTAAAACCTAACCAAATCCAACTAAAACCTAATCAAATCCAACTAAAACCTGATCAAATCCAACTAAAATCTTTTTAAGTGCTTCTAAAGCCAGATAAAATCCATGTAAAACTTGTTCAAATCCATCTAAAATAAGTTTCCATAAAAGGATGGAACTTTTGTAAAACTCAAATAAAGATGAAATCTCACGTTCATAATTTAATAAAAGCTTCCATCTTCGGCCCCTGAAAGGATTCTTATTAAGGCCCCTCAGCACTTATTAGAGCGTCTAGAGTTTATTATGGACCATATGTAAACGCAGCTGGAGCCAGTGTCCGAGCGCCTGAAGCCCAGGGGCATTGTGGGTAGTGCCAGCGTGGTGCGTCCCCTGCTGCAGTAATCAGAGCGCGTCAGTGTTTGATATTCATGTGACAGGCAGGAGCTCACTCCGTATTCATGAAAACCATCAAACACACAGCCACTCATCTGAGGGAAGGACACGAGGGCTCAGGGAAGGACACGAGGGCTCAGGGAAGGACACGAGGGCTCAGGGAAGGACACGAGGGCTCAGGGAAGGACACGAGGAAGGACACGAGGGCTCGGGGAAGGACACGAGGGCTCAGGGAAGGACACGAGGGCTCAGGGAAGGACACGAGGGCTCAGGGAAGGACACAAGGAAGGAGACAAGGGCTCAGGGAAGGACACAAGGAAGGACTCAAGGACACAAGGAAGGACACAAGGGCTCAGGGAAGGACACAAGGGCTCAGGGAAGGACACAAGGGCTCAAGGAAGGACACAAGGGCTCATGGAAGGAGATAAGGACACAAGGGCTCAGGGAAAGACACTAATAAAACCTATGAACACTGAATTAAAAAGCTCAAGCCTTTCACTTTTGTCCAATCAAGACCTGTTCAATTTAAATTAAAAATATTATTTTTACATTGTTTTACTGTCAGTATTCACCTTCGAGACACAAAAATCACAATAAAATCCTAAATACTGGTTTTGATTGACAGCTGCCTCTGCTCAGGTTAATGAGCCGTGAGCAGCTGCAGCGGGTCATTACAGAACTACAGCTCCCAGCATGCCTCGGGGCTCTGACGCTCAGGGCCCCGAACCTGTCCTCGCCTCGTTTCAACCGCGACTCAGCAAAAAACAAACCACGGCAACACCTCCACAATGTCAGGGACGTGAAGGACGGGACGAGAACCTGTCGACTCCGGGAAGAACAAGGGCGTCCCACAGGACCCCAGTGCATCATGGGAGAGAAGAGCAGAGGAGGAAAAACAACACGAGAGCGACGAGAGATCTGGGTTTTACATTTAACAGAGCACAAGGGATCAGGAGAGTCTCTCAGGAAGGACAGGTCGGACCGAAGGAGACGGGTTTCGACGAAGAACAAACTAGAGACCAGAAATAAAACCAGGGACAACAAAGACCAAGGTCAAGACCAAGTCATGATTCATGCTTGAAAGATCACAGGGAATGACTGTAAAATCCAAACAAAATCATGTCTAAAGCAGCTTTAGAGGGTCAAAACTCAAACTACAGCAGCTTTAGAGGGTCAAAACTACAACTACAGCAGCTTTAGAGGGTCAAAACTACAACTACAACAGCTTTAGAGGGTCAAAACTACAACTACGGCAGCTTTAGAGGGTCAAAACTACAACTACAGTAGCTTTAGAGGGTCAAAACTACAACTACAGTAGCTTTAGAGGGTCAAAACTACAACTACAGAAGCTTTAGAGGGTCAAAACTACAACTACAGTAGCTTTAGAGGGTCAAAACTACAACTATAATGTAAAAAATAAATGTGTTTCAAAGTAAAATTGATTTTTAAAAAGCAGTATCACATAATTGCTTCTAAATTAGAATCCACAGACAGTCGAACCCGTGGTTTCAGGTCAGTTTTATTGAAGGAAAAACGTATTAAAAGCACCTAAAAGTAACTTCCTCTGGAGCAGGTCGTATGTGGAATCACTTAAGAGCGAGTTTTTAAAGCTTTAGATAAATATAAAATGATATAAAGTGAGACAGAAGAGACAGAGGCAGGATGTGGACGCAGACAGGACTCATTAAGTCTTTAAAAATATACTTCAGGAAGGAAACGAAGGTACAAGAGAAAACACAAGAAGAAGAATAAAGAAGAAGAAGAAAAGAGAAGAAGAACAAGAAGAAAAAGAGAAAAGAAGAAGAAGAAGAAGAGAGAAGAAGAGAGAAGAAGAAGAAGAAGAAGAAGAAGAGGAAGAAGAGGAAAAAGAAGAAGAAGAAGAAGAGGAAGAAGAGGAAGAAGAAGAAGAAGAAGAGGAAGAAGAGGAAGAAGAGAAAGAAGAAGAAGAAGAGGAAGAGGAAAAAGAAGAAGAAGAAGAAGAGGAAGAAGAGGAAGAAGAAGAAGAAGAAGAAGAGGAAGAAGAGGAAAAAGAAGAAGAAGAACAAGAAGAAAAAGAGAAAAGAAGAAGAAGAAGAAGAGAGAAGAAGAAGAAGAAGAAGAAGAAGAAGAAGAAGAAGAAGAAGAAGAAGAGGAAGAAGAGGAAAAAGAAGAAGAAGAAGAAGAGGAAGAAGAGGAAGAAGAAGAAGAAGAAGAGGAAGAAGAGGAAGAAGAGAAAGAAGAAGAAGAAGAGGAAGAAGAGAAAGAAGAAGAAGAAGAAGAAGAAGAAGAAGAAGAAGAAGAAGAAGAAGAAGAAGAAGAGTGGAGGACAATGTATTTATGGAAACACACAGAGCATGAATTATTACTGGCTGCTGAGAACCATCTCCGCAGCAGCAGCCAATCACAGCGCTCCCCGAGGGAACCGACCAATCAGAACGCAGCATTCCCAGGCAGTAACCGGGCAATAAGTGCATCTGACAATAACCATCACCATCCTTCCCTTGGCTCCTTTCCTTCAGTCCTACAGCCTCCGTTCAGTTACACTGTGTTTCCAGATGCATCCTTATGTGCTGCAGATTATTGAAAACATTTAGTTTAAAAAGTCTGGATTTTAAAGTCCAGGTCCAGGTCTAAAACAAGAACTAGGCTGGTTTTTAGTTGTTGAAGCCCTCAGGTTCAGATCACACTGACTTTAATGATCATCGCCTGATTTCAAGCCTTGTATTTATTCTACTCTTGGACGATGCACAAAAACAAAACAAAAAAACTGTTTGAGCTTTTCTAATTTTTGTTCTTTTCTGCAGATAAAGTGTATTTTCAGCTGAATATGTCTTTTAACAGAGAAACAGCTGAAAAAAGAAAAGCATCAACAGAGAAAAGGGAGACAACGTAAAACACAGATAAATACTGTCAATTCAATCACGTAATGTTTAACGAGGAGGAGATAATTGTCGTCCTGACGCTGAAGTCACAGCTAAGCTAACGCTAAACTCTAAACTTCAGTTTGGTCAAATGGATTAGTATTTTGTGTTTTATTTTTTAATAAAAGAGAAGCAGGAGAGGTCTCTAGACTGATTTTGGAGGAGAGTGGAGTCTGAGACTGGGACAAGAAAAGAAAATCAGGGAGAGGAGCTTTAATTAAAATTGACGTGGTATTATGTCTTTAACTTTAGCTCCAATCTGCGTTTGATTCCTGCTTGTTACTGTTCACTGTTTGAAGCATAAGAGATGGATGTGAATGTAAGAAAGAGCAGAAGGACAGAAGGAAATGAAACTGTAACAGACAAAAACAAATCAAGTGTTATGTAGGACACACAGAGCATGACCTTCACATTCATTTACGCAGAATATAACACAAATTTGTCCTAAACATGATTGAAAGAGTGAGTTGTAGCGTGGACAGAGTAAGACCCTGAGTTGGGCCGGTCCCAGAGCAGCTGTGTCAGATGTAAACCTCATTAAAACCACAGCCATCGAACCGTGAGCCTCTCTGTTCTCTGTTTATGTGCGTTGTCTTGGCGCAGAAATATTAGCTTTTATTATTAACACAAACTCTCAGAGAAAATAAATCTGAGAGTCGGAGACGATCCAAACGCTGATTACACGACGGAGAGCTGCAGAAATATGTAAACACAACGAGGCTAAAGCTAACGTCTGACACGAGACGGAGACCGGGCTGAGGCTCGGAGGAAGACGGAGACAAAACAAGTCAATTACAGCTCACTCTTCATTGATTCAGATGAAAACTATGCTCCAAACTCACTCTGAGAAGTTAAAACTACACTGTCCGACAAAACCGAGACATTAGACCAAACAGAAACGGACTTTTTGCTTGAGACACGGTTCACAAAAGGTAATAGTTACTGCTGCCAGGTTTTGTCAGGTTTTAGCAAGATCCATTTCCTTAAAAATGAGAGGAAAAACAAACAGATGAGAAAATTTGAGCCACATTTATTAATTTTAAAGGTGATAAGTCAGAAAGAGACAAAGGCACTTGCATTTTTATAAATAATATTACATTTGTTTTCACTTGGTTCTGGTTTACATTTTTACTGATTTAGATTCAACATTAAAGCTGCAGAACCTGATTTAGTTTTTTGTCCCGGTCTCAGACTCCACTCTCCTCCAACAACAGTAACCTTTCCTGCTTTTTTTATTTAAAAAAAAAAGAAGGTAAAACCGGACCCATTTTTCACCACAAAATACTACATTAAATCTAAGTTTAGAGCTGAACTGAAACTTTTATCTGTGGAGTTTCCCGTTGTAGACTGTAGTGATCCTGTAATTATCATTTATCCATGTTTAATTTGCTGCTGTTTCTCTATTTTTATCTTTTTTGAGCTGTTTCTCTGTAAAATAAGACGTATTTCCAACAGAATAACCCATTTCCTTGGTTTATTTCCTTGTTCCTTCGTTGTTGACATCAGTGTCGACCAATGGGAGCGCTCCTTTTTACCTGAAGTGAGCTGTGATTGGACAAAATCCTGCTGTGGACTGATCATTCTCATCTATTAAAATCCTTCATTATAAAGACTAGATCACGTCTTAAGGTCTCATTTTTTTCAGATGATTCCTGTTACAATAAACTTTAGGAGATTACAATGAAAACTAAATGAAACAGGAAAAAATGACCCACGTTTCTAAAAGTCTGCTACAAATACGTTTTAATTCTCCGTTAAAACTACCAAACGAGGCGTCTATTGTTTATTTTCTGTATTGTTTTTTGTTGTTGATGCCTCGTCTTGGTTTGTAATAAACCGTGAGTCCATAAACAATAATAAACTACAGTTACAGCTGGTTTGGTGGTAGTTTGTTTTATAGCGAGGCATTAGCAGCGTACGGCTCCTTTAGTGCATCATCTGTCAATCACCTGACCTCTGACCTTCGTCTCTGTGTCGCCCGTCTGCGCAGCTGCTCCAAACTCTAAACTCTCTCTGAGCTTTTTCTTTTTTGGTGGAAGCGTCTTTTCTTTCGAGCCGTCGTCCATTTCCATAATCTCCATTAAACACTTCAAAACTGGGGGCTTCAGAGGCCGCCATCTGCATAATCCCTTTAACTCCAGCTCGGAGCCGCCGCGACGCGCTGCCACCTCAGGTACGCGCCGCCGTTCTCCTCGACAGGAGCTGAATGAATGAAAGAGAGAAACGAGAGGCGGCGGCTGACAGCTCCACAAACACCCCTCAGTCCCAGTGTCGTTGGAGGAGGTTGATACGAGGCTAATACACAGACGTCTGCAAATGAAATGAAACCAAATCCTGCATTTTTCACGGTTTTGTGTTTTATTAATATTATTTATAAAGTTACATTTGGATTATATCGTGGTGCATTCAGGTTTTTACAGTATTTTGGCTGTTTTTAAGTGTTGCATGTGGTCCTTGTGTTTAGCCAGAGTATAATTCTTCTAATTTTGGGAAAACGTTAGAAATAATCTGACATTAGAAGTGTCAAAATTATACTTAAGTGCCACAATTCTCTCTCACTTAAATTATTGTCTGAAGAGCACATTACAGCCAATAGAAAGACTCTATAAGAAGACCTTAAAAACTCGGGATAAAAACACAAATTCATATCACTGTAAAATTAAAGTAAATATACGTTTCTGAGCTGAGACAATATTATTATTCAGTAATTATTCTCGTGGACAAAGTGTTTCATGGACTGGCTCCAGCTCCTTTTAGACATTTAAAAATAACCAATTAAATCTTAAAATCTTTATTATATTATCCTTTATTTTTACAGAAGACACAGTTTTGACGACGTCCAAGACTGTCCTGTAACTTGTGAAAAAACAGTCTTTATGATCCATCTAGTGTTTATTGTAAGGGATTGTAATAGATGAGAACCTCTATTCAGGAACAGAAAACCTTGGACAATCACATGCTCCAAAAAGGAGCGCTCCCATTGGTCGACACTTGTCACATGACGTTCCAGGAAGTTTAATAGCTGCAGATAAAGTGTATTTTCAGCTGAATATGTCTTTTAACAGAGAAACAGCTGAAAAAAGAAAAGCATCAACAGAGAAAAGGGAGGCAACGTAAAACACAGATAAATACTGTCAATTCAATCACGTAATGTTTAACGAGGAGGAGATAATTGTCGTCCTGACGCTGAAGTCACAGCTAAGCTAACGCTAAACTCTAAACTTCAGTTTGGTCAAATGGATTAGTATTTTGTGGTTTTATATTTTAATAAAAGAGAAGCAGGAGAGGTCCCTAGACTGATTTTGGAGGAGAGTCTGAGACAGGGACAAGAAAAGAACATCAGGGACTAGAGATTTAAATTCAAAAGGTTTAATACCATTCTCAGTTCATGTAAAATAATGCACCTTTGAGTAACACTCATCATTTCAGTTTGTCTTATTCTTATTTATGTACAGTATGTTTTCTTTAAGGCCTGTTTGCTTTTGTATTATTGTATTTATTCTTATTTTGTCCTGGTCCCTTTCATTAAAAGTCAATATATTTTGTACGAGATCCACCACAAACCGCTCACAGATAAATATCCGTCTGTTTCTTTAGATCCGTGTGTTTTCTTGTCTTAAATCCTGCTCAGATCAGTCGTCTGCAGCAGCGTCACTCCGAAGCCTTACGTTTGAGAACAGTGTGTGTGTTTTATTTTGGGGCTAAAAGCTTTGCTGTAAAAGCGTGGTGTTCCCCAGCGTCGGGGGATCTCTCTCATACACAACCCCTCCTCTTCCTCCTCTTCCTCCTCCTCTTTCTCTTTCTGACGACAGGAAAGTAGGTCAGATTTAAATTCAGGCTCCATCCTGGGGTTTCAGCGCTGACGCTCGCAAAACGAAGGCTGCAAATCGAAAAGCAGCGAAAGGCCTGCAGTGAGAAGGACTAGGACTGTCTCAACTACAGAGAAAATGAATCAAAACAGAAAATTTGGTGTGAAATTTATACATTTTGTGTTTCTATAAAGCAATATTTCGAAATCTGAATACAATATATTTAAATAAACACAAGTATCTTTCATTGTTTTTCGTTGATTTGAGACAAAATGCTGAGTCAGTGTAAAATCCTGCTTTAAAAAAATCCAATACGTTCTGGAAAACATGGAATATAAATACATTTGGAAAAAAACGTGGTACAAATTTATGATGAATTTAAAAAAATTAAAGAGATAATGTCCTGCAGTTAGAAGGACTAGGACTGAAAATGATTAAAACCAGCCTCAAAACAATTATAAGGTGATGGTTTCGTGAATTTTTTGTTTTTTTTGCTATAAAGCAATATTTTGAAATCTGAACACAATAACACAAGTATTTTCCATTGTTTTTAAGCTGTATTTGAGCCAAAAGCCGGTGCAAAATTCTGCCTGAAAAAAATATAACAATTACAAACAAATATAAGGTGATGGTTTTGTGATATTTGTGAATTCTGAGGCAATATTTTGAAAATTGAATACAACACCTTCAATAAAACAAAGTATATTTCATAATTTTAAAGTTATAATTGAGTGAAAATGCTGAGTCAGTGTTAAGGAAGATTATGGAAATTTAAGAAATAAACAGATTTTGTCAGTTTTTGAAGAGTTTCAGTTTGAATTAGACGTTACTAATCTTTGTATTTAAAAGGCAGCTGGACCCAAAGCAAAGGAATAAGTGGTTAATATGTTAATACGGTTAATAAAACAGACAAGTTGAAATTAATCTAAAGCCTTAAAAAGATTTAAAGTGACTCGGTTAAGCCTAAATGTCGTAGTGTTTAATGATTAGAAACTGGGATGGCTCCGGACAGATTATTTTTGCAGCTGCTGTCGGTGAACTGTCAAAAAATGGATTTCAAGGATTGGAACTTTTTCCTTCCAGCGACTTTGATTGCATTTTTGACAATTTTCTAATTTTTTTGATCTGAACTGAACAGAAAAGGCACCAAACCAGGCGGCCATCTTGAATCTGATAAAGACTTTCCAGCATTGCATCATAAAAAAACCTCCATAATCTCTCTCCACCAACGATCTGAGAAAGTGTAGAGTTGAGTTACTCTCTGCTTTTCTGAAACAGCGACAGATGAGTTGGAGAAGAGTATGTTTTCTCTGTAAAAGACGTATCAGAGCTGAATTTACACTTTCTGTTTTATCGGCAGCCTTTACTTCCTCATTGACATCAGTGTCGACCAATGAGAGCGCTCCTTTTTCCAGAAGTTGAGCTGAGATTGGACAAAGCTCTTGTTCTTGTTTTTTAGATGATTCCTGTTGTAATAAACTGTTGTCTCTGTCGATGCAAATGGCATTAAATTAGTCCAGGTTGTATAGTTTGGGGTGAATTTTAATTTTTCATGTTTTTTTTCCTTCAAGTCTTTCCATTGACTCCCATTCAAAATGTATTTTTTCAATACTACCACTGCAATTAGATTTTTTATTTAATTCCCTGGTTTTGAAATCCCATAATCCCATAATGTTTGAATGGAACCCTTTAAAAGACTTGTGTCCTCGGGACCAAGGAGCAGTTTATTTACAAGCAACTTTGAACAAAAAATAAAAATTGATCAGAATCAAGGTTTTTTGACACTTATTTGACACAGACACAGATAATAATAATAATAAAAATATATAGGATGGGAAAAAAAATCAACAAATACTTTAATCGCTAAAATTGGCATTTAAGAGGTTTAAAAAATCCAGAAAAATCATAAATATTTGTTCTGTTTGGTGAGGACTGAAGTTAACAATGACATTTATTTTAAAAAATTGGGGAAAAAAATAGTATTAATATAAATATAATAATATTTCTGTGGCAATCTGTAAAAGAACATTTATTGTGTCAAAACAGAATGAAGGGATCCTCAAGGGTTAAACAGTGATGTTTCTCACATACATTAAAACAAACAAAAAGAAATATTCTACTATATTCTGCATTTAATTCAAATCATTAAACAGAAAATCACAGAACAGTCTGCATTGATGATGAAAATCCCAGACGTATTTGGACCAGGTTTGTCCAGTGACAGCAGCATGTCCCTGCAGGGCTACCGTAGCTGCTCACCTTTAAACAAGACCTGTTTTTACATCACTGTTTGTTTTTGTCAGTTTTCTCAACAAAACGCTGCAGATTTCATGTTTAGGTTTAATTGTGCTGTTGTCATTAATATCTCTACAGGAATAAAACTGCAGTAAATTCAACCACAATTTAAGATTATATTAGATACATTATTGTCTTTGTGCAAAAAAATACAACAAAATTTAAGGTGCACTTCTGGAAACTTCCACAAACCCTCAAACATTCATTAAAATCCCCACACTGCACTCATCATTAGAGCTGGATTAAGGAGAAGTGTCCCCAGAGCTTGTAAAAATCCAGGTTTGAAAATAAAATCAGCCGAGAAGACGCAGCAGAGGCCGAATAGTGCATCGTAAATGAAACCAGAGGAAATGAAACATCCATCACGAGGTCAAATGTCGATTAAACCCGAGTAAATTAAACCCAGATTTGTCCCGAGAGAGACGCAGAAAGAGAGACCAGAGAAGAACCAGGGCTATGTTTGGTTAAAGTCGGTGATAAATGACGAGGAAACACACTGCAGTTGAATATTAGAACATGAGCTTTAATGAGAAACAGCTCTGACCTCAATTAATCCTCAATTTACAACAGTTTTTTGTAGTTTTATGTTACTTTCCAAAACTAAAAACACAAGAACGCAGCAGAAAAACAAGTAAAAATAAAAAAAAACTGAGGCAGGTCTACAAGCGCCGAGTGGCACAAACAACATCCGAACGCACCACGAGTCGTCCTCCCGCCTCGAGACAAACTCAGGAAAACTTGTCACGAACTTCTCTGCAACAAAACAAACTTAGACCAAAACTGGAATCTCAAACCTGGAGAAAAGGACGAGAAATAAATAGAAAACTCACAAACATCGAGGCTTTATTCTGTTTGGGGTCAAGGGGCAGCTGCTTTGGGGGGATTTGAACCCACGACCCTCTGGATAACACTGTCCACTTCATCTAAAAGCAATATTTTTAGCAGTCTTTCTGATCCATCTAGTGTTTATTCTAAGGGATTGTAACAGATGAGAACCTCTATTCAGGAACAGAAAACCTTGGACAATCACATGCTCCAAAAAGGAGCGCTCCCATTGGTCGACACTTGTCACATGACGTTCCAGGAAGTTTAATAGCTGCAGATAAAGTGTATTTTCAGCTGAATATGTCTTTTAACAGAGAAACAGCTGAAAAAAGAAAAGCATCAACAGAGAAAAGGGAGACAACGTAAAACACAGATAAATACTGTCAATTCAATAATGTTTAACGAGGAGGAGATAATTGCAGCTAAACTGAGTTTATCCTTTCATTGACCTCAGTAGAATCTGTAAAATCCATGATATTTTTAATTTGGAAACTGAGTCTAAAACAGCCAGAGTCTCAGCTCGTTCAGAGTCACTTCAGACGTATTTTTATCCCAAAGCCACATATTATTTTTTACGGCGCGGTGCAGCAGTTCATCAAGAGTCGAACCACTTCACTTCTGACTCCACGGCTTTAGAACAGGTCTTTAAAAAACAGCTCTAACAAGTCCTGGAAAAACTGAAATCTCATGAGACGGTCACGGAAAACGGAGGAAAGAGTTAAAAGATCGGGAAGGTTTAGTGTTGTTCAAACGGCTCGGCTTTGGTTTCTGTTTGGAACAAAATTAATCAAGATCCATTTTATTTGCAGTGAAAGAGAGGTTGTTGGACTGAATACAAGAGAAAAAAAGAGCAAACAGAGGAAAAAAAGTGGAAATAAAAGCTTAATTTCCACTGGAGCGGTGCAGCTCGGGTCTGAAAACAGAAAACACTAGAGTCTGTTGATTGGACGAGAGATAAACCTTGAGAAAATGAAAAACAACTGGAAGAAACTTACAAACAAACAGTTTAGAATCTGAGCAGAGTCCACTTTGTTGATTTATGCAAATTAGCCATGTGCTTCTGAGGATTTTTTCATCTTTTCTACTTTTAAATTAGATTATATTATAGATGATTATATTCTTAGAGAAGGATAAAACTGCTTTATTTCTCTCTGAACGTAACACACACTGCTGCTTTGATATTGTTTTATATTAAATTAATTAAATATTGTAATAAAAATTGACTAAAAATTTGTTCAGTATCAGAACAATTTAAATTAAATATATTAATTGAATTAGAATCTGGATTTAAAGTTTAGAAAGAAGGAAATAAAGCAGAAACAGTCTCATTTTTACTGCCTCTCATCACAACACTCCACTATTTTCTTCTCAATTATTTTCAACAGTCTTTCTTCCACTAAAACTTTCCCAAATGATCCTAAATTCACAACACACCTCGTCAAATACGACATCTGCAAACGATACGAGAAAGAACTGAGTGACTTTACTCCATAATTAAGCCTTCATTAGATCACATTCAAATGAAGAGATGAATATTCATATAAAAGGAACAGATTTTACAGACTTACAAAATGATCTGTTTCCTGTTTGTTCAGCTCTCGGCGTAAAATTAAACCGAGCGAATATGAATTTTCATGTTTGTTGTTAATATTTAATGCAGTGTTTGAGTCTGATTCGGCTCTGATTGGATAATTACAGCCTCAAACGCAACATAAACACTGGAAATGAATGTGTAAAATTAACATAAACGAGACGCTCTGTCGTTAAAATGACAAACGCCGTCTCCTCTCGATCAACTGTGTCCGTCTGAAGCTTCTTTAATCAAGAGTTTAGCAGATTGGTGCAGATAAATATTACTTAACGTGCATTTTAAAGTTTAAGCAGTGGTTTTCTCCTAAACATTGGTCATAAACACAGAAAATCCTCACTCGAAGCAAACATTAAACATTTTTCAGATAAATTCCTCCTTTTTTTTGTGATAAATGTCATATTCAAACAGAAAAAATTACATACTTCATGAATTTAAACATTGTATTTATCGTCTACACTGCATTAAACACAAACAGAAACAGGATTTACTCTGATTTAGATTTAATATTAACAATGATCCGACAGTGACAGTGAACGCAGCGTCAGGGAAAGTCCGCTTTTAAAACGTTCTTGATTCCGTCTGGATTGCTCTTAATTACAAAACTAGTCCAATGTTTCTGTAATCGTTCCGTGTTTGGGCTGAAACCAGGAAACGACACACACTGAACACCACTTTTTCAGGAAATATATTAAACCGACTCGAACACATCATCGAACGGGACCGTAGCAGCGGGACATGTTTAAAACTGAACAAAAACCTCCAGCGTCTCATAAAAATCTCTGGTTCGGTTTAATGCCGACATAATGAGCTCGTGTTCAAACATGAGTCCTGCTCCGAGACGTGACGGAGACAGAAAACAGAGCCGCGGACGTCGACCAATCAGAGCCGAGACAGGAAGTGATGTCACGGCGGTGGGTTTTATTCAGAGGGTTTAGTTCGAGCAGAAAAACAGGACTGAGGCCTCGGGATAAGACCTCACTCTGTCGAAAACCAGGTTCTTCTCGACGTGCGAGAGTCAGATTTTATTCTTTTCGTCAAATCTGAAACGTAAATATTGTTTTTTAATCGTGTGAAGCGTTAATTATTCAGTTTTTTAGTCAGAAACGCGCAAAACAAAAGCTCGTGTTCACATTTGGCGTTTGTCTCTCACCGTCACCTGGAGGCCTCTCGTTAATCTCACAGCCCCTCCCCTCGTTAATCGTCACGGCGACCACTCGGCTCTTCCACAGATTTGGACGAGGCGTGAACACGACCCCCGCCGCCTCCACCCGTCCCGGGGCAGCAGGCACGGCAACAAACACACCTTTTGTTTCAGCGGGAGATAAAGGGATTAAAGTGTAATCCTGTTAGAGACCAGCACCTGAACGCACCACAGACATAATCCACTTTCACTGTTAGAAATGACACCTGAACGCATCACGGTATTCCTCGAACAATGATACAGACTGCACCTGAACGCACCACAGAGATAATCCACTTTCACTGTTAGAAATGACACCTGAACGCATCACGGTATTCCTCTAACAATGATACAGACTGCACCTGAACGCACCACAGAGATAATCCACTTTCACTGTTAGAAATGACACCTGAACGCATCACGGTATTCCTCTAACAATGATACAGACTGCACCTGAACGCACCACAGAGATAATCCACTTTCACTGTTAGAAATGACACCTGAACGCATCACGGTATTCCTCTAACAATGATACAGACTGCACCTGAACGCACCACAGAGATAATCCACTTTCACTGTTAGAAATGACACCTGAACGCATCACGGTATTCCTCTAACAATGATACACACTGCACCTGAACACATCTAATCTCTCTGAGTTGACGTTAATCCTCCTCAGTCCAGAAGGAAAAGACCCTGTTTTTGGAGCATGTGAACAGCTATGGAAGCCCTGCAGGGACATGTTGTCTCTGAACAAACCTTTCCTTTTGTCTTTTCTTTTTTTGACAGATTGTGATAAACAGCCAAGTTCCTGTTTCTGAAATAAAAACACTGGAGTCTGAGGCCGCCGTGGCAGTAACTGGAAGGTCGCCGGTTCGATTCCCGCTCTCCCCAGACTCGCTCCAGTGTCTGGTGGTGCGTTTAGAGGCGGTCGGACATAAATGCATTCCATTTAACATTCTCGGTTTACACTGCATTAAATAAGATCAGAATGTGACTGTCATCTGACTTTAGAGACACACTCAATTAAACAGACTTGAACAGACACAGATATGAGGCATTAATGGGACAAGCCTGGTTGGCCTCTATTAATAAGTACATTAATACTTATTTATATATCACTACAGTCTTGAGATCATTTAACAGAGGTTCATTATCATCTGCCATTTTTTTTTTTTTTTACATGTGCATTATTTTTGTTATTTAACCTTTATTTAACAACAATCTGAACAAAAAAAGTGAAAAGCACAGGTCTAACTACAGCCATGTGATATTTACATATATGTAAATGATGTATGTAAATGACTCTGGGTTAAAGTCACTAATGTTCACAGCTATAAAGACGATCAGTGGGTTTTTCTGGTTAATTTGGTTAAATCTGCTGAAAACATTCTCTCACTATGTATTAATCTGGTTTTAATGCATCTTAAAAACCCATTATCTGCACTTTTTACTTGAAGATAGACTTTATTATTCGCTCAGAGAAATGAGCCTTTACAGTAAAAACACAGATTCATATTCGTGATTAAACCTTAAACCTGATCAACAATCGTCTTCAAATGTTAAATATGTGGCTCTGATGCTGTTTCTGGTTAAATCCCTCTTTAGAAGACAAAGTGCCTCCGACTGACAGCTCTCTGTGAAACTCTACACTCCGCTGCTCAGGGGTCAGAGGTCAACATCTGCTTTGAGCTAAACACAAACCTCTGGATCCCTCACTGACGTCCCAGCGGACCAATCAGAGGACAGATCCTTCACAGCTGTCCCGACGGACCAATCACGTCATGAGAAACTTAAAACTGAGAAGAAACAGCAGCAGTCGACGCTAATGGAGTAAAACCGACCAATCAGAGGACAGAAAATATGTGACGTTATGATGTCATAGAGTCACGGACAAACCTGGGAAAACCGGGTCTGAACCGGGACGTATCCAGGTCTAAATCAGGACTAAATCAGGACTAAACCAGGTCTAAACAAGGACTAAACCAGGACTAAACCAGGACTAAACCAGGACTAAACCAGGACTAAACCAGGACTAAACCAGGACTAAACCAGGTCTAAACCAGAACTAAACCAGGACTAAACCAGGACTAAACAAGGCTCTAACAAGGTCTAAACCAGGTCTAAACCAAGTCTAAACCAGGTCAAAACAAGATCTAAACCAGGACTAAACAAGGTCTAAACCAGAACTAAACCAGGACTAAACCAGGACTAAACAAGGTCTAAACCAGGTCTAAACCAGGACTAAAACCAGGACTAAACAAGGACTAAACAAGGTCTAAACCAGAACTAAACCAGGACTAAACAAGGTCTAAACCAGAACTAAACCAGGACTAAACCAGGACTAAACAAGGTCTAAACCAGGTCTAAACCAGGACTAAACCAGGACTAAACCAGGTCTAAACCAGGACTAAACCAGGTCTAAACCAGAACTAAACCAGGACTAAACCAGGTCTAAACCAGGTCTAAACCAGGACTAAACCAGGTCTAAACCAGGACTAAACCAGGACTAAACCAGGACTAAACCAGGTCTAAACCAGGTCTAAACAGGTCTAAACCAGGACTAAACCAGGTCTAAACCAGGTCTAAACCAGGACTAAACCAGGACTAAACCAGGTCTAAACCAGGACTAAACCAGGACTAAACCAGGACTAAACCAGGTCTAAACCAGGTCTAAACCAGGACTAAACCAGGACTAAACCAGGACTAAACCAGGTCTAAACCAGGTCTAAACCAGGTCTAAACCAGGACTAAACCAGGTCTAAACCAGGTCTAAACCAGGTCTAAACCAGGTCTAAACTAGGTCTAAACCAGGACTAAACCAGGTCTAAACCAGGTCTAAACCAGGACTAAACCAGGACTAAACCAGGTCTAAACCAGGTCTGAACCAGGTCTAAACCAGGACTAAACCAGGACTAAACCAGGTCTAAACCAGGTTTGAACCAGGTCTAAACCAGGACTAAACCAGGACTAAACAAGGTCTAAACAAGGTCTAAACTAGGTCTAGACCAGGACTGAACCAGGACTAAACCAGGACTAAACAAGGTCTAAACTAGGTCTAGACCAGGACTGAACCAGGTCTAAACCAGGACTAAACCAGGTCTAGACCAGGACTGAACCAGGTCTAAACCAGGACTAAACCACGTCTAAACCAGGTCTAAACCAGGACTAAACCAGGTCTAGACCAGTCTAAAGCCAGGTCTAAACCAGGTCTAAACCAGGTCTAAACCAGGTCTAAACCAGGACTAAACCAGGTCTAGCTCAGTCTAAAGCCAGGTGTAAGAAGTATATAAACTCTGGTGGATGTGGGTCAGTGTTAATAAATGTATGAGTTTGATCCTGGTGAAACCAACGAGAAAAACACCAGGAACCTGACCTAGACCTGGTTTAGTCCTGGTTTAGTCCTGGTTTAGACCTGGTTTAGACCTGGTCTCGTCAGGATTAAGTTGAGATCGTCCTAATGTTCGTCCAGTCCTTATTTCTCCATGATGTTGTTGTTGTTGTTGTTGTTGTTGTTGTTGTTGTTGTTTAATTATTTTTGTCACATTTCTTTTCATTGATTCTTTATTTGCTGCTGTTTTTTTCCAAAGCGACTATTTACAAAAACCACAGAATTCTTCCAGAGTTTGAGCCGTTTCTGGAAAAACGAGTGACACACACCGAGCCGTTTGTGATTTAATGAAAGACCTCCATCACATTCCGACAGTTTTTAATCCACAAACATAATGAAATCACTGCGGTGGTTTTGTCCCACACATTTCTGAGGTCTTTAAACTCACCACAGCTTTGACTCGATCTGAATCATTCGTACTTAAGTGTTTTCCTCGTTAATGTTGCTCCAAATATTGAAGCGTCTGAGAGAACAAACAGAAACACAACTTTGACTCAGAGGATAATGTTCCCACTCTGTGTACGTCCCTGAATGTGTCACGTGGCGTTCAGGCTCAGCTGGAACCGCCGCTGGTTTGTCATTATCCCGGACTTTCTGACGTTTTTCCCGTCGTTAACCTGACCTCAGAGCCGTGACATCACTTCCTGTCTGAGGTCGACCCACTCAGCGGGACGTCTCTGTGTCTGTCCCCAGCCTCCTGTCCTCAGGCTTGTGCTGCATTCATGTGTCCTTTGTAACTAACAGCGTTAAGCCGTCGCCGTCTCACGTTGGTCTTATGTCTCGACTTGGACTCGTCTCCTTCTTGTTTCTGTCTCGTCTCATTTTGGTCTCAGTAACGTCTTGGTCTTGTCTTGGTTTCAGTACTGTCTCGTCTTAGTCTCATGTCAGTCTCATGTCTCTTAGGTGTCTGTCTTGTGTCCAACTTGTCTCTGTCTCGTCTCATTTTGGTGTCACTCCTGTCTCTACTTTGTCTTGTCTTAGTCTCAGTCTCCATCTTGTCTTCGTCTTGTCTCGGCTCTGTCTTGTCTCCATCTTGTCTCGGCTCTGTCTTGTCTCCGTCTTGTCTCCGTCTTGTCTTTGTCTCATCTTTGTCTCGTCTCATATTGGTGTCACTCCTGTCTCCACCTTGTCTTGTCTTAGTCTCATGTCATTCTTAGTCTTAGTCTCATGTCATTCTTAGTCTTAGTCTCTGTCTTGTCTCCGTCTTGTCTCCATCTTGTCTCCGTCTTGTCTCCATCTTGTCTCCGTCTTCTCTTTGTCTTGGTCTCATCTTTGTCTCGTCTCCGTCTCATTTTGGTGTCACTCCTGTCTCCAACTTGTCTTGTCTTAGTCTCATGTCATTCTTAGTTTCCGTCTTGTCTCTGTCTTGTCTCCGTCTTCTCTTTGTCTTGTCTCATCTTTGTCACGTCTCTGTCTCGTCTTCGTCTCATTTTGGTCTCAGTCTTGTCTGAGTCTTACTCTTGTCTCATCTTGGTCAATGTTTCGGTCTCATCTTTGTCACGTCTTGGACTCGTCTCGTCTCATTTTGGTCTCTGTCTTGTGTCCGTCCCGTCTTCGTGCGTCCAACAGCATTACGCCTTTGTTGATAACATAATGACACTAGAACCTTAAACCTGACTCGTTTGTTGCGTTAAACACAAATAAACTCGTCAGATTGACTCAATAATCATCATTTCATTCATAAATATCAACCGTAACCTTCAGACTTTGAGTTATAAACACAATAAAGTAAGAAGAGACAGATTGAGACGGAGACTGAGAGAAATTTACACCAATATCAAGAAAAATGAGCAGCAAAGAGTCTTGTTTCTGAACAGGTCGAGGTTAAGTCTGGGTTTAAACAGGTCCAGTCCGTCTGCTGCTGCCGTCAGATAAAAGCCCGACATAAATCTCAGTCCGGTCGTTCTTTAAATGGACACATCTGCCGCGTTTCCTCCTGTTTTCGAGTCTAAACGACGTGTGAGAGTCTGGTCCGGCTCCGGTTCACGTTGGTTTCATTAAACTCTAACCGCGTTAACATTTTCTGGAGGTTTGAGCGTAATTCTTTTATTGAGGGCACTTCATTTGTCGATGATTGAATTTGGTGAAGACTGAGCAGCGGCAGAAGTATTTCATTAGAGACAGAAGAGGCTCAGATCGAGAAGGACGCGACGGTGACCTACGCCAACACCACGGGGACAAAAGTCACACGGGAGTCCACAATGGACACTTAATATCAGACAAAAGACAATAACCCTAACCCATAAAAATGTAATCTGAGGATCTACGGCAACAAAACAAGGACAAAATACACTGAGGATTGGAACTTGACTCAATAAATAAACAATAAAAGTGAAGCCAAAACGTGAGACAGAGACATAAACACGAGGCTCAATCGATGCTGCTCCAAACTCTGGGTTTGTTTAAGACGTCGGGATGTTTTTCATGTTTTTTCTTTAAAGATTTGGACAGTTTTTGTGGAAAAATCGACCGACTGTTGTGAAAACGTCTCTAATCCAGTTCAAATGAGGATACATCCACAGATCGATCGGAGACGGAACAAAACACTCAAAATGTTGGAATAAAGTCAGATTTAGATTAATTCATGTTTATGTTCAACACTCGGGACATTAATGTCTTTTCTCGAATAAAACCTCAATCATTTTATAAAAAACTGCACTGTTTGGATTTTAGAACTAATCCTTGGTTTGAATTAAACCGTAACATCCTCTGGTTTTGGTCTTGTCTCTGTCTCGTCCTCGTCTTGTCTCTGTCTCGTCCTCGTCTCTGTCTCGTCCTCGTCTTGTCTCTGTCTCGTCCTCGTCTTGTCTCTGTCTCGTCCTTGTCTTGTCTCCTCTCGCTCAAAGATCGGTCTCATCTTTGTCTCGTCTCCGTCTCACTTTTGTCTCAGTGTCGTCTCCTCGTCTTTGGTTTCAAAACTCTCTGGTCTCAGTTTTGGTCTTGGTCTTCTTCCGGTCATGGTCTTGTCTCATCTTTGTCTTTGTCACGTCCATCTCGTCTCCACCTCGTCTCTGTCTTGTCTCAGTCTTGTCTCTGTCTCGTTTTCAATACTCCTTGGTCTCGGTCTGATTATGTTCTTGTCTTGATCTCGTTTCAGTTCTGTCTTGGTCTCATCTCAGTCTAGTCTCGGTCCTGTCTCGGTCTTGTCTCAGTCTTAATCTTGTCTCATCTCAGTCTAAGTTTAGTCTTGTCTCTGTGTCATTTTGATCTTTCTGTCTCTGGTCTCAGTCTGATTATGTTCTTGTCCTGATCTCGTTTCAGTCCTTTCTCGTCCTCGTCTCGTCTCGTCTCGGTCTCGTCTCGGTCTCGTCTTGTCCTCGTCTCAACAATCTCTGTCCTCATCGTTAGCTCAGGTTAAGTTACTCTTTATTTCAGTCTCACAGCAGCAGTTAAACTAAACAAAAAATCATTATATCTTTAAACACAAACTTTGACTCTTGTTGTAATTATTTTATTTTATTTTTATTTGATATATGTTTAATTGTCCAGTTTTTCTGTCACATTTGTTTTTTATTTACTGTAGAACACTTTGATGATGGGACGACGGTGGTTTTAAATTTGCTTCTGAATCTTTTTTGTGACTCTTTTATTCACGTTTTCCTGAGGATTCACAGAAACGTTAAATGTTAAACGTTGAGGTCAGATCAGGACACGCCGCCTTTAACCTTCATTTAAACACAAACCTTTCAATCTATACTTCTATTTGAATAAAACAAAAGGCACAACAGGGAACAGACAACATCTGAATAAGAATTTAACCTTGTGCAGATTTTCTTGCTTCAAACACGTTGACTTTTTGTTTCTGTTCAACTTTTAGCGTCTTTTCAGGGACATTTTTGTGAATTATTTTAAAAACGAAACCTTGAAAATGCAACGAACACAAGACAACTTTGTTTGATGCCAATTTTCAAGTCACTGTAAACACACATGAGCACACAGCAAGAGTAAAAATAATGTCTTGAATGAAAAAAATGAGAAGACTGAGTACACTGTAACGGGTTAATGCTCCAGGAACCGAGTTATCTGCCAAAAAATGACTAAAAACTACACAAAAAATGCCTTAAAACTCACAAAAATGCCTCTAAAATTCAGCAAAACACTAAATTCTCAGACATTTTTATGCATTTAACAACATTTAAGCCCTTCTCAAACTACATCTGGATCAAAACACAAAAAATAGACGATATTTTTACTGTCAACAGCGAAATACACATAGGTTTTCTACATTGAACAGAATATATTTAAGTGTTTTATATTGAAGTGACTGGAGACAGAGATCGACCAATCAGAACGCAGAGACACACCTGAGGTCACTTCAGGACAGACTCAGGAATTAAACCAGGACAAAATAAACTCAAAAATGTAATGTGTTAAAATGAGTCTAGATTTGATCCTTAACTCAATAAATGACGTGAAAATGCTTGTGTTTTGTTGTGATTGTTATTTGTTAGAGAGAAATAAACAAGAAAAATGGTGGAATCACTCGATAAATGATTCAAAACGTGCATAAATGACCTATTTTTATGTGTAAATAATGATAAACGCATGAAAGAATTAAAAGTTATGGGAGACGTATCACGTGGAGGAACATTAAAAGTGAAATGGAAGGAAAATTGAACGATATAAAAGAAGTCTCTCTCAAAAACTCTTAATATGGGTCACAAGAAAAGAGGGAAATATTGATTATTATTTGGGTAAAAGTCTGATTTTTGAGTCTGGCACAAAAAATACACAGCACTGAGAGAATGAGTCTGGACCAGAGCGGACTCGACAGAATTAAAATTAAACTAAATGAATGATGTGACAACGGTTTATAAATGTCATTTTGAGAGGATTTATCATTTATAAAAACACTGCAGTGACAGAGTCCAGGTTCAAGAGGCGTTTGGAGAAGAACAGAGTCAGGAGCGTTTCTGAAAAGTGAAAAAGAGAAGAAGAAGAGAGACAGGAACAGGTCGAAACGACAAACTGGACAAAATAACCCAGAGTCTGCTCAAGGCTTTGACAAAATACACTCAGGTTCAGCTCCATTTAAAATAATATTCCATTAAACTACAGCTGCATTAATGAACAGAGCCATAAACAACACTGGAGCATTTAGACTTTATATTAAAACACGGAAAATATCAAGAATAAGTTTGTCGTTTGCATTAAAGATGAGAAACATGTTTGGATTTACGCTAAAGCTGTGTTTTAAAACTAACTCAGAAATAGAAAATATTACAGTTTTCATGACACTGTGTAGGTTTATTTAGAGATCTGTTGAAAAAAGAATCAAGTTTCCAGGTTTTGACGCAGTGTTTTTGCAAAAATGTTAAAAAAAATTGAAAATATTAAATAAAACAACGTAATATAAGACGTTACATCTATTTTCTCTCCAGATTTAAAAACAAATTCAAACAGTAATTATTTTAGTTCCAGATGCTTGATATTACAGTTGTTTCCAATTAATTTGAACAAAATGATGCATTTAATGGTTTACGGTGTATTTTCTACATAATATAAACTTATAATTAAGTTCAGTGTATTTACTACATTTTAGATTTTACACATTAGACAGTATTCTCTCTTAAATATGTCAAACTACAATATATTTCTAAAAGTTTATTGTGAAAAGTCAAAGAAAAGTATTTACAGATTTTTGAAGCAAAAAAAATGTCTAAAATGATTCATTAAATGGAAAATATTGAAATGTATATAACACTGTGTGGATTTATTTTGAGATAAGTTTGAAAAAAAGGATTTAAGTTTCTGATAAATATGTATAAAATGACTGTATTACATTACAATATTATTATTATTTATAAATCGCTCCAGTTTTAAATGCAGTTATTACATTAGTTTTTGATTTGTCATTTTACAATAATTTCCTGTTAACTTTACCAGAATCATGCATTTATTGGTTTTATTGTGTGTTTTTTGTATCTTTGTGTTTTCTGAAGTAAATATTTTGGCTTCTACCTGTTTTTACTGCTGCCATTTGACACTATTTTACTGTAAATATTTCAAAATAAAGTGTGCTTCTGACGCAGCTCGAGTTCATTGTGAGAAAGGTTGAAGAAAGAACGAAGATTTTCAGATTTTCGAAGATGTGTTTTGCAAAAATTGCCCAAAATGATTCATGAAACTGAAAATATTGACTCAAACGTTTGAAGAAGCAGAAAATCTTGACGCTGAAGCCTTGATTTATTGATTGAACCTTTACTTTTGGAGAACGTAGGCCCCTGGCTCCCGGCTCTGGTCCCGACCGAAGCTCTGAGGGGTTTTCAATAAAAGCATCAACAAAAAAACATAGTCTGGGACACGTCCGGAGCCGATTGGACGGTTCAGAGAGCGTCCGACCAATCAGAACGCAGACAGAGCAGAGAACAGTGAGTCCTGGAGACAACAGCAACGACAGCGTCAGAAGAGTTCAAAGTTCACACACTTAAGCCAAGGTCAGGTTTAAGACGGAAATAAAGAGAATAAACACAAAGAGTCGATCAGATTCAAGATATTTACCTTTCACAGTTTCTAAATAATTCAGCTTTTTTCATTTATTACGAATTTTTACAAAAGAAAAAAGAACAAGAACAGGACATTTTCAACAATTTTAGCAACGTCTGTTTCAGTGTGTTTCCTCGACGTATTTTTAAAGTAAAACTGCATAAATTAAAGTCAAAATATAAGAATAAAAAGTCACTCTGTTTTGGAGCAAAAATAGTCCATTATTTCTTGTTGAATTTTTTCTAAAACGTTGAAAATCTGCAAAAAAGACATGTTTTCGAACCAAAGCAAACACAAAAATCCAGACTTATTATGATTATTTTAGTTATTATTAATAAAAACACAAACTAATCCATTAAAAGTCTGTCATTATAATGTTGTGAGTAAATAATGATTTTTCAGGAATTTCAGTTTTTTAATTTTTGTTCAAATCAAGCAGAAACAAACGTGTGAAGGTTAAAAGTTAAAATATAATGAAACAATCGTAAATGTTCTGTAAATGTTGGAGGTTATAGATAAAAAAAGAAATATTATAATTATATAAATGTCAACGTAGACTGATGTTTGACTCAGTTTTGTAAAAGTCTCAGGATTTAGTTCAAGTTCACAGCTGAGAACTTTAGACGAAAACCAACGCGACAAACACTTTAGTTCGTCTCATAACTTTACTTCTTAGTTTAACAAAGTCTATTAAAAACAATAAACTCTGACAAATATCACTTTGAACGTTGAATGGAACATATTTACAGTAAAATAGAAAATGCAGTAAAAACGCATCAAGAAAAAAATATGGCACGAAAATCCCAGTGAAATTTCTGAATAAAATGTCAAATAAAAAACTACGTCTCATTAACTTCACCTAAAATCAAATCTAAGTCTTATTTTGTATAAAAACAATGCACTTTTACGTCAAATATGTTTAAATTAAAAGAGCAGCAAAGTCAAAGTCTACTTTTCTGTAAAATCTGCCTCATGTTCAACACAAACAGAATTTAACTGAGTTTATTCTCTTCCCTCGAAGTAAACAATAACAATAAGAAGTAAATAACAGAAAAATAATTTATATAAATATTAGTTTAACAGAATGAAAACTTCATTTATCTGAATTTAATAAAAGTTCCTAAAACTAAACTTCCATAAATTTGGTCTAAGTCCGGACTTGGACTGTTCAAAAGTATCGTGGTCTCGGTCCTGTTCCTGGTCCTGGTCCTGGTCTCAGTCCTGGTCTCAGTCCTGGTCTCAGTCCTGGTCCTGGTCTCGGTCCTGGTCCTGGTCCTCGTCCTGGTCCTGGTCCTGGTCCTGGTCTCGGTCTTGGTCCTGGTCTCGGTCCTGGTCTCAGTCTTGGTCTTGGTCTCGGTCCTGGTCTCAGTCCTGGTCTCAGTCCTGGTCTCAGTCCTGGTCCTGGTCTCGGTCCTGGTCCTCGTCCTGGTCCTGGTCCTGGTCTCGGTCTTGGTCCTGGTCTCGGTCTTGGTCCTGGTCTCGGTCCTGGTCTCAGTCTTGGTCTTGGTCTCGGTCCTGGTCCTGGTCTCAGTCCTGGTCCTGGTCTCAGTCCTGGTCCTGGTCCTGGTCCTGGTCTCAGTCTTGGTCCTGGTCCTGGTCTCGGTCCTGGTCTTGGTCCTGGTCTCAGTCCTGGTCCTGGTCCTGGTCCTGGTCTCAGTCTTGGTCCTGGTCTCAGTCTTGGTCCTGGTCTCGGTCCTGGTCTCAGTCCTGGTCTCAGTCCTGGTCCTGGTCTCAGTCCTGGTCTCAGTCCTGGTCCTGGTCTCAGTCCTGGTCTCAGTCCTGGTCTCAGTCCTGGTCCTGGTCTCAGTCCTGGTCTCAGTCCTGGTCCTGGTCTCGGTCCTGGTCTCAGTCCTGGTCCTGGTCTCAGTCCTGGTCTCAGTCCTGGTCCTGGTCTCGGTCCTGGTCTTGGTCCTGGTCTCAGTCCTGGTCCTGGTCTCAGTCCTGGTCTCAGTCCTGGTCCTGGTCTCAGTCCTGGTCTCAGTCCTGGTCCTGGTCTTGATCATGATTTAGTCCCAGTTTTTCGTCTTTAAACACATCATAATTCATTTTCATTTCAAATCCACACATTTTTGTATAATTTCCAGCACATTCTTTAATTTTGGCCAAAATGCTGATTCTTCAATAAAAACCTTTATATTTTATATTTATTTATATTTAAACTCTGAAACATTTAGACTCATTCTAACTCCACAATCTACACAAATGAAAACATGAGACGTTTATGAGACTTCAGTCTAAAGTTTAAATCATGAGTGAGGGTCAGTTACAGATCATTTATTCATTCATTTTACATAAAGTCAGTGATATTGAGTGAAATTGTGGTGAATTTAAAACTAAAGCTCTGTTTAATGAAGAATGTCCACTTTTACAACAATTAAACGTTATGTGTTAAAGTGTTCAGAAAACAGGAAAAAAGAATCACGAAACTGAGAAGAATTATGAGCCAAAAAATAGATGAAGCTGAATAAAGAGAATTGGCTGTTGATTAAAAATATGACTTGAAACGTAAAAATAACCATAATATTCACAGTTTGTTGTGAAAATGCATCAAGAAACAAAACGTAAAAATACAAATCCAAGTCTAATTTAAAAACACTATGTAATATGAACAAATGTGATGAAATTTGACAAATTTAAGCCACATTTTACACAAAAATCCACTTTTACGTTGAATAAAAAAGAAAAAGAGCTAATTCACCTCAATTCAAACGTTGAATATTTAAATTTAGATGCATTTCTTCCTTAAAACTCTAAGAGTCTGAGTGTGTTTCTAGGTCAGTCTCTCGACTCGCTCTTGTTCCAAAACGGTTAAAAAATCAGCAAATTTCCAAAACAAAACTGAAATATTCCAACGTTTTCACCTTTAACCTTCTTTAATCAAACAAAACTTAAATTATTGGGAGAAAAATGTGTAAAAATGCTGATAAATCTGTGAAAGGTTAACTCTGTGGATTAGAACTGAGACTGCAATGCACCAAACGACAACGAACCACTGTCGGTTTGAGTCCAACTCCGAAAAAAACAGAGATTTTGGCGAAGACGACGTGAAAAGTCAGACAATTTCAAAATAAAAGCCCAAATTGTGGCATATTTCATAGATTTGATGAAAAGACAACTTCAGCAAAAAAAAGAAGGAATAAACTGCTGCTTCTGAAGAAATAAAGCTCTCTGCGTCAAATAAAGTCACTGCAGCAAAACCTGAACAAAAAGTCTCAATATTTCACATTTAGAACCAATATTATCCAATACTTCACGACGATGACCTTCACTGAACCGAGCTCTGGACCAGATTCATTCACAAAACTCTCTGTGATTTTAAACTTACTACAGCATTTATTTATTCACATTTGGCACTTTTTAAACTGATCAAAATAAACTGAAATGATTTAAAACAAAAAGAATCGGAGACGAATCTTTGACAGGATTATTTTAACCGTTCTCTCTGTGACCTTCATAAATCTAGTTTATTTATTTATTTATTTATTTATTCACTTCCTTCATTAGCTCCAGACATTTAAGGGTTAAACACTCACTTCTTTTTTTTCCTCTGTTTCTGTCGAATCCCAATGAAGCTAATTAATCACTTTTGACTGAAACATTTATCAACGTTTCAAATGAATTCTGTACAAATCTTTTACATAAAAACATACATTTAACTGAGTCTGGAGCAGGTTTTTGAACCAGATTCATATTTAATCTTGTAATAATTATTAAACCGTTCGTAACGATTCAGAACCAAATCAATCCAGAAATAGTCGTTAGAATCTGATCTCTGAACCTTTATTTACTGCAGACGTTTAAGAGTCACTTTCGTCGTTTATTTTCTGTTACATTTTATTGAAGCTAAATGAAGCGTATTTTCTTAAATGTGTGTTTAATATGAGCAGGATGTGAAGGGTTGAAAGGTTAAATCTGATTGAAACTATTCATTTATTAAATATAATCGTATCTATTTCCTTCAGGTCAATATGAATTAAAGACATGTTCTCGAGGCTATGCTCCAGTGAAGCTACAGTCTCTGCTTTTACTATTTTTACTCAAAATCAAACATAAATATGACACATAAATGTTAGTGTTGATTATGGTTTAATTTGATCCAGAAACGCTGTGAGCGCTGATAAAAACCAGAGGTCATGAACAGCTCCCTCGACCTGACGCTCAGGACGTTTTTAACATAAACACTTCATTTTCTAGTTATTCTAAGTTTAAGTGGTTTGTGTGTTCTTTTACAATTGATTTGTACGATTTACTTTAAACACAAAGTGATTTTAGAGCTTTTACGATGAGGTTTTTTAAATTAAATGTGGCTTTGTGGCGGCTTTTCCAGAGAAAGTCAGACATTAAAGCCCTGGATTTTAATTTAAATAAAAACAGAAGGGTTTTGCTGCTGAACGTTGTTCTGAGGTTTGTCGGATTCTGATTTTGTCTCAAACAGGTTCGAAGTACGCCTTGAAGATGACATTATTGGACGTTGCATTGGTTTTCGACTCAGACTCGAAGCAGAGTGAGTTTTGTGAAAATAAAGCACATTTTGAGGTTTGTTTTTGAGCTAAATGTTTGTGACGTTAAATGAACCACGTTTAAACAGACGCTGAATTTGTTGCTTTGTTTTCTCTCATTTTCTTCCAAAGTTGGAGATTTTACTCAGATTTAACTCGATTCTCTGCTTGATTTTACTGTTATTTTATCTTTTAACTTTGATCAGAGATTACATTATTCATTATTAGGTTGTGTTCAGGTTCACAGTAACTTCTGCTGAGTTCACTCGGGGCTTTAATGACTCACAGATTTTAGAGAATATTGTTTGTTTTTGTTTCTCTTTAATCCTTCTGTTTTAGACGCTTTTATGAATGAATCTAGATTTACTATATTTATATTTATATATTATATAGGTTACAGTCATTAAAAGCCCTGTTTATAGTTTAATTGTGCAAATAACGTAATGTAAAACGTGTTTAGAAATGTACAGATCTGAACATGGGTTTGTGGAGTCTGTGACATAAACCTGAAGAGTTAGACTCTTTTAAAAAAAAATACAAATAGTGTTATGTGGGCTTTTGAGACTAAATGGAGAGAAATGGTTAAATTTTCGAGGTTAGTTTG
>CM072151.1:1480678-1499914 GCA_036850595.1 Rhyacichthys aspro
GCGGCTCCATTTAATGGCTCCATTTGGTTTTAATGGACTTCTACGATTTAGGGCCAACAAGAAAATTAAATCTGCGAAATGAACTGTGCAGAAAAAGAGGCTGGAGTCGGTCCCAGTGGAGTTCATTTTGGTTATTTTTGTACTGTGCTGGTTTATATTCATGCAGGAAATAAGAATGAAGCAGAGTTATGGTGTTTTTATTGAAATATGTTGGAATTTGTCACAGAAAGGTTTGAAAAAGTTGGAGAAAAGTTGGTCAGAAAATGTTCTGGACTAAATCAGGACTAAGACAAAACCAAATCCAGTTTATTTATTAAGGACTTTAAAACCAAACATAATCCCTGAACAACAATAGATGAGGTCAGACAAATACGACGGAGCAAAACTATTTCACAACAAATAAAAGACTCAGAGAAACGTGCTTCGACAGAACTGGCTTCATTTTGGAAGAAGCTGGACTTAAATTCTCTGATTTAGTTTGTGTCAGGATTAAACCACAATTAGATCAGATCAGGACTCATAGAAATAAACTAAATCTGGTCTAAAATGAATAAATAACATGATTTTTTTTTAATACACTGCGACTGGAATGCGATTTCTGTCTTTAATGGTTTTTTTTTCCTGGTGTTAAAATCCCTTAATGTTTCTATTGCAACCAGTAAAAGACAATTTATTTACACTGTGCACACATCTAACTGTGCAAAAAAAACAAAACAAAAGACAAAAAAATACTTCCAGGTTTGGATAATAAACAAAAATTCCAATTTGAACATATGAGATAGAAAAACAACAGCAACACCCCACAAACAAATAGATTGTAATCTCTAAAACTGTATTTAAGAAGTTAAAAATTCAGAAAATTCAGAAATATTTGAGGACTGAAGTAAATAATATGATAATAATAAACAATAAATTAAAAAAAATGGGAAAAATATGTTGTTGACGTAATATTTTTGTGTCGAAGGGACTCAAAACTAAATGAAGAGACTCTCACTAAATCCTGTTGTAGAAGTTTTTGTTTTAAATAAGTTTTCGTCTCATAAACGCTCCGTGCTTCTCGACTCCACACTTTTGTTTAAATGAGTTCCTCTGGTGTCATTTTGTCTGAAACGAGCTGCAGCGACTCACATTAAACTCGTCTAACAAGGACCGCAGCCCAAACCCAGGATTATTACCAGATTATTTATGGGATTATTTAGCGTCTCTTCTGCTTCGAGCCCGACTCATGAACGTCTCAAAAGTCTTGTTATTTCTGACGAATGGATTTAAAACAATTTGCTGAAGGAGGCAGTTTGAAATGGAACCAAAGGGAAGAGCAGCTTCAGCCAATCAGGACGGAGCATGTGTCGAAAAGTCTGGAAACTTTTAGTGAAGAAAGATGACAAACTTTTAATTTTACAGTTTTGTGCAGAAGTTAGTGCCCCCTCTTCGAATTAAATGCAACAATAACTGCTTTATACTTTTTAAGCCGCGTAAAAAAAGCTATGCGCTGCTTTTTTATTTATTTATTCTCTTAAATTTATCGATCCAACCTGAAAATGCTGGGGGTTTTTTTGTTGGAAGTGTTTACAGTTCGAGCGGAACAACAGCCAACTGGATCATCCTTTACTAAGACGTGATCTAGTCTTTATAATGAAGGATTTTAATAGATGAGAATGATCAGTCCACAGCAGGATTTTGTCCAATCACAGCTCACTTCAGGTAAAAAGGAGCGCTCCCATTGGTCGACACTGATGTCAACAACGAAGGAACAAGGAAATAAACCAAGGAAATGGGTTATTCTGTTGGAAATACGTCTTATTTTACAGAGAAACAGCTCAAAAAAGAGAAAATAAAGAAACAGGAGGAGATAATTACAGGATCACTACAGTCTACAATGATAAAAGTTTAAGGTCAGATCTAAACTTTGATTTAATGTAATGTATTAGTATTTTGTGTTGAAAAATAGGTCCAGTTTTAGATTTTTTTTAAAATAAAAGAAGCAGGAAAGGTTACTGCTGCTGTTGGAGGAGAGTCTGAGACCGGGACAAAAAGCTAAATCAGGTTCTAGAGCTTTAATAATACATAAAACAGTCAGTTTGTTGTCTATAAATGTTTTATTTACTAGTATTAGTGTTCTCCTTTGTTACTGATGTCTGACATTAACTTGATTTACGTTGCTTCAGAGAAAGTGGATTATTGTTTTCAGTTCAGGTGTATTTTATGTTAACTTCAAGAATTGCTGACTTTTTTCTGTTTGTTTTCTCTAAACCAATCAGAACAGAGCTCAGAGAGGTCCACTGACCAATCAGAGCAGAGTTAACGTTAAAAGGCTGTGAACAGGTTGAACATAACGGGATGTACATGGACGAGCCAGAAATAAGGGTTTATAAATGAGAATTCATGAGAAAGTGAAGCTTCTGAACTAAAACGAGGTCGATGATGAAACTGTGATGAAATATTATCTTTTTGTTCAAAACTGGAGCAGGTTAAACTCCTGAAGATGTTTCTGTGTGGATCTGGTTTCAAAGTGCACAGATTTTCAGATTAACCCCATTAAGAGTCTTCGGGGACGAGCGGAGGCAGTATTTATTTGAGTATTTACTCTTTTCTGGCGCCGTCGGAGCCTAATGTTCCGTTAATGCATCAGTAATGACCTGCTGCAGCGGCTCAGGTGAGACTCTTCAGGGACCACTCCCCTTTTCACGGGACTTTAATTAAAACACGCTGTCGTTGTTCTCGGCGAGGGCCCGAGCGAAGTCCAGCAGGGGCCGACAATTAGAGTCCCATTAGAGCCGGACAGGGGCCACAGCGGTGATTAAATCAGAGCCGACGGAGGCCATTAAACGCACCACAGAGAACACGGCACCTGTTTATGAGGAATGTGTGAAATAAAACTGTTTATGAAAGTTTAGACGATGTGTCCAGAGAAAACACGACTGTGGACCGGGACTGAACCTAAAACCTTCTGGTTGTAAGACTCAAGACCAAGTCAAGACCAAGTCAAGTCCAAAGTCCTATTCTTCAAGGTTTTACATCCTTTTGAGTCTTTTCAACAACAATAATACTATGTTAAAATTAAACAATGTAAGTTTATTTAACCAAAAACATAAAATAAGTTCAATTGACAATTTGTATTTCTACAGAATATTTAGACAAAAAAGTGTTGACTGATGATTTTTTCTATTCTTTGGTGTCAGTGATGTTCAGTGTGTGGTTGCTTTTTGTCCTTTGGTTGTAAAGCCCTGTAGCGCTGAGTTTTACAGAGAGCATTTGAAGGCAGCGTCATGAGAGTAACACTTAACTCTGTGTAATCTGTCAAACTATTGAAGAAAATGAACTGTTTCTAATAATATTCTTTTAATCTTTGGAGAAACATCAAATCTTTTTAGAGACTCAAGTCCAAGTGAGTCTGGTTCAAGTCCAAGTGAGTCTGGTTCAAGTCCAAGTGAAGTCTGAGTCTTTGGTTCAAGTCCAAGTGAAGTCTGAGTCTGGTTCAAGTCCAAGTGAAGTCTGAGTCTGGTTCAAGTCCAAGTGAAGTCTGAGTCTTTGGTTCAAGTCCAAGTGAAGTCTGAGTCTTTGGTTCAAGTCCAAGTCCAGTCTTAGACCAGGTCCAGACTCAGGAGACAGAGTTAGTCCAGTCTTAGACCAGGTCCAGACTCAGGAGACAGAGTTAGTCCGGTCTTAGACCAGGTCCAGACTCATGGAGACAGAGTTAGTCCAGTCTTAGACCAGGTCCAGACTCATAGAGACAGAGTTAGTCCAGTCTTAGACCAGGTCCAGACTCAGGAGACAGATTTAGTCCAGTCTTAGACCAGGTCCAGACTCATAGAGACAGAGTTAGTCCAGTCTTAGACCAGGTCTAGACTCATGTAGACAGAGTTAGACAGGACCAGGACCAAGACCAGGACCAAGACCAGGACCAAGACCAGGACCAAGACCAAGACCAGTCACAGTCAAAGTCTCTGTGTCTTGATTAAATGTGTTTTCTAAAGATCCATCTGTAGAATATTGCTCCACTAAACATTTTAAAATCAGACTGAAAACCTCTGACACTAAGAACATTTATATAATAATAATAATAATATTAATAATAATAATAATAATAATAATAATAATAATAATAATAATAATAATAATAATAATAATAATAATATTTGTGTGTCCTTCAGACTCAAAGTGTTTCCTGAAGTTCACCTCAGACTCGTGGGCGGAGTCTAATCCCCTCGGAGTTCAATGAATACATAAGCAGCCCCCCGTCTGCCTCGGCTCCCATGATGCATCGGGGCAGTTTAAATGTAAACAACGCCCGCAGAGAGCACTTTCCTCCAAAAGCCCACACCATTACCCAACGGCATGCTGGGTAAAAACACACACACCCATTTAGCTCGTGCTCATTAGCCCCGAGGACGACAGAAGTGACTCAGCGTTTTTAAAGAATCTCTTTCATCAAGTTTTAAAGTGATGTAAACAGGAAGTGAACGGGAAAAGGAAACAAGGCGGCGGCCATTTTTAAAGAGATCCAGATTATTGTTGAACAGAACCAGAACTTCCTGGTTTTAGATGGATTTGAACCAAATACTGATCAAATTCAACTAAAACCTGATCAAATCCAACTAAAACCTGATCAAATCCAACTAAAACCTAACCAAATCCAACTAAAACCTAACCAAATCCAACTAAAACCTAATCAAATCCAACTAAAACCTAATCAAATCCAACAAAACCTGATCAAATCCAACTAAAACCTAATCAAATCCAACTAAAACCTAATCAAATCCAACTAAAACCTAACCAAATCCAACTAAAACCTAATCAAATCCAACTAAAACCTAATCAAATCCAACAAAACCTGATCAAATCCAACTAAAACCTAATCAAATCCAACTAAAACCTAACCAAATCCAACTAAAACCTAATCAAATCCAACTAAAACCTAACCAAATCCAACTAAAACCTAATCAAATCCAACTAAAACCTGATCAAATCCAACTAAAATCTTTTTAAGTGCTTCTAAAGCCAGATAAAATCCATGTAAAACTTGTTCAAATCCATCTAAAATAAGTTTCCATAAAAGGATAACTTTTGTAAAACTCAAATAAAGATGAAATCTCACGTTCATAATTTAATAAAAGCTTCCATCTTCGGCCCCTGAAAGGATTCTTATTAAGGCCCCTCAGCACTTATTAGAGCGTCTAGAGTTTATTATGGACCATATGTAAACGCAGCTGGAGCCAGTGTCCGAGCGCCTGAAGCCCAGGGGCATTGTGGGTAGTGCCAGCGTGGTGCGTCCCCCGCTGCAGTAATCAGAGCGCGTCAGTGTTTGATATTCATGTGACAGGCAGGAGCTCACTCCGTATTCATGAAAACCATCAAACACACAGCCACTCATCTGAGGGAAGGACACGAGGGCTCAGGGAAGGACACGAGGGCTCAGGGAAGGACACGAGGGCTCAGGGAAGGACACGAGGGCTCAGGGAAGGACACGAGGGCTCAGGGAAGGACACGAGGAAGGACACGAGGGCTCAGGGAAGGACACGAGGAAGGACACGAGGGCTCAGGGAAGGACACGAGGAAGGACACGAGGGCTCAGGGAAGGACACGAGGGCTCAGGGAAGGACACGAGGGCTCAGGGAAGGACACAAGGGCTCAGGGAAGGACACGAGGGCTCAGGGAAGGACACGAGGGCTCAGGGAAGGACACAAGGGCTCAGGGAAGGACACGAGGGCTCAGGGAAGGACACGAGGGCTCAGGGAAGGACACGAGGAAGGACACGAGGGCTCAGGGAAGGACACGAGGAAGGACACGAGGGCTCAGGGAAGGACACAAGGGCTCAGGGAAGGACACGAGGGCTCAGGGAAGGACACGAGGGCTCAGGGAAGGACACGAGGGCTCAGGGAAGGACACGAGGGCTCAGGGAAGGACACAAGGGCTCAGGGAAGGACACGAGGGCTAAGGGAAGGACACGAGGGCTCAGGGAAGGACACGAGGGCTCAGGGAAGGACACGAGGGCTCAGGGAAGGACACGAGGGCTAAGGGAAGGACACAAGGGCTCAGGGAAGGACACAAGGGCTCAGGGAAGGACACGAGGAAGGACACAAGGAAGGACTCAAGGACACAAGGAAGGATACAAGGGCTCATGGAAGGACACGAGGGCTCAGGGAAGGACACAAGGGCTCAGGGAAGGACACAAGGAAGGACACAAGGGCTCAGGGAAGGACACAAGGAAGGACACAAGGAAGGACACAAGGGCTCAGGGAAGGACACAAGGAAGGACACAAGGGCTCAGGGAAGGACACAAGGAAGGACTCAAGGACACAAGGAAGGATACAAGGGCTCAGGGAAGGACACAAGGGCTCAGGGAAGGACACGAGGGCTCAGGGAAGGACACGAGGGCTCAGGGAAGGACACGAGGGCTCAGGGAAGGACACAAGGGCTCAGGGAAGGACACAAGGGCACAGGGAAGGACACAAGGGCACAGGGGAGGACACAAGAGCTCAGGACACAAGGGCTCAGGGAAGGACACAATTTAAATAAAAAATATTATTTTTACATTGTTTTACTGTCAGTATTCACCTTCGAGACACAAAAATCACAATAAAATCCTAAATACTGGTTTTGATTGACAGCTGTCTCTGCTCAGGTTAATGAGCCGTGAGCAGCTGCAGCGGGTCATTACAGAACTACAGCTCCCAGCATGCCTCGGGGCGCTGACGCTCAGGGCCCCAAACCTGTCCTCGCCTCGTTTCAACCGCGACTCAGCAAAAAACAAACCACGGCAACACCTCCACAATGTCAGGGACGTGAAGGACGGGACGAGAACCTGTCGACTCCGGGAAGAACAAGGGCGTCCCACAGGACCCCAGTGCATCATGGGAGAGAAGAGCAGAGGAGGAAAAACAACACGAGAGCGACGAGAGATCTGGGTTTTACATTTAACAGAGCGCAAGGGATCAGGAGAGTCTCTCAGGAAGGACAGGTCGGACCGAAGGAGACGGGTTTCGACGAAGAACAAACTAGAGACCAGAAATAAAACCAGGAACAACAAAGACCAAGGTCAAGACCAAGTCCAGGTCATGATTCATGCTTGAAAGATCACAGGGAATGACTGTAAAATCCAAACAAAATCATGTCTAAAGCAGCTTTAGAGGGTCAAAACTCAAACTACAGCAGCTTTAGAGGGTCAAAACTACAACTACAGCAGCTTTAGAGGGTCAAAACTACAACTACAGTAGCTTTAGAGGGTCAAAACTACAACTACAGCAGCTTTAGAGGGTCAAAACTACAACTACAGCAGCTTTAGAGGGTCAAAACTACAACGGCAGCAGCTTTAGAGGGTCAAAACTACAACTACAACAGCTTTAGAGGGTCAAAACTACAACTACGGCAGCTTTAGAGGGTCAAAACTACAACTACAGAAGCTTTAGAGGGTCAAAACTACAACTACGGCAGCTTTAGAGGGTCAAAACTACAACTACAGTAGCTTTAGAGGGTCAAAACTACAACTACAGAAGCTTTAGAGGGTCAAAACTACAACTACAGAAGCTTTAGAGGGTCAAAACTACAACTACAGAAGCTTTAGAGGGTCAAAACTCAAACTACAGCAGCTTTAGAGGGTCAAAACTACAACTACAGTAGCTTTAGAGGGTCAAAACTACAACTACAGAAGCTTTAGAGGGTCAAAACTACAACTACAGAAGCTTTAGAGGGTCAAAACTCAAACTACAGCAGCTTTAGAGGGTCAAAACTACAACTACAGAAGCTTTAGAGGGTCAAAACTCAAACTACAGCACCTTTAGAGGGTCAAAACTACAACTACGGCAGCTTTAGAGGGTCAAAACTACAACTACAGTAGTTTTAGAGGGTCAAAACTCAAACTACAGCAGCTTTAGAGGGTCAAAACTACAACTATAATGTAAAAAATAAATGTGTTTCAAAGTAAAATTGATTTTTAAAAAGCAGTATCACATAATTGCTTCTAAATTAGAAAAACTAAATTGACGCTTTTCCTAAATAAAATCCCTGGGTCCATCCACAGACAGTCGAACCCGTGGTTTCAGGTCAGTTTTATTGAAGGAAAAACGTATTAAAAGCACCTAAAAGTAACTTCCTCTGGAGCAGGTCGTATGTGGAATCACTTAAGAGCGAGTTTTTAAAGCTTTAGATAAATATAAAATGATATAAAGTGAGACAGAAGAGACAGAGGCAGGATGTGGACGCAGACAGGACTCATTAAGTCTTTAAAAATATACTTCAGGAAGGAAACGAAGGTACAAGAGAAAACAGAAGAAAGAAGAAGAAAAAGAAAAAGAGAGAAGAAGAAGAAGAAAAAGAGAGAAGAAGAAGAAGAAGAAGAAGAAGAAGAAGAAGAAGAAGAAGAAGAAGAAGAAGAAGAAGAAGAAGAAGAAGAAAAGAGAAGAAGAAGAAAAGAGAAGAAGAAGAAGAAGAGAAGAAGAGAGAAGAAGAAGAAGAAGAAGAAACAGGAGGAAGAAGAAGAGGAAGAGGAGGAAGAAGAAGAGGAAGAAGAAGAAGAAGAAGAAGAAGAAGAAGAAGAAGAAGAGGAAGAGGAAGAAGAAGAGGAAGAGGAAGAAGAAGAAGAAGAAGAAGAAGAAGAAGAAGAGGAAGAGGAAGAAGAAGAAGAAGAGGAAGAAGAAGAAGAAGAAGAAGAAGAAGAAGAAGAAGAAGAAGAAGAAGAAGAAGCAGAAGAAGAAGAAGAAGAAGAAGAGTGGAGGACAATGTATTTATGGAAACACACAGAGCATGAATTATTACTGGCTGCTGAGAACCATCTCCGCAGCAGCAGCCAATCACAGCGCTCCCCGAGGGAACCGACCAATCAGGACGCAGCATTCCCAGGCAGTAACCGGGCAATAAGTGCATCTGACAATAACCATCACCATCCTTCCCTTGGCTCCTTTCCTTCAGTCCTACATCCTCCGTTCAGTTACACTGTGTTTCCAGATGCATCCTTATGTGCTGCAGATTATTGAAAACATTTAGTTGAAAATGTCCGGATTTTAAAGTCCAGGTCCAGGTCCAGGTCTAAAAAAACAACTAGGCTGGTTTTTAGTTGTTGAAGCCCTCAGGTTCAGATCACACTGACTTTAATGATCATCGCCTGATTTCAAGCCTTATATTTATTCTACTCGACGACGATGCACAAAAACAAAACAAAAAAACTGTTTGAGCTTTTCTCATTTTTGTTCTTTTCTGCAGATAAAGAGTATTTTCAGCTGAATATGTCTTTTAACAGAGAAACAGCTGAAAAAAGAAAAGCATCAACAGAGAAAAGGGAGGCAACGTAAAACACAGATAAATACTGTCAATTCAATCACGTAATGTTTAACGAGGAGGAGATAATTGTCGTCCTGACGCTGAAGTCACAGCTAAGCTAACGCTAAACTCTAAACTTCAGTTTGGTCAAATGGATTAGTATTTTGGAGGAAAAACTGGTCTGGTTTTATTTTAATAAAAGAGAAGCAGGAGAGGTCCCTAGACTGATTTTGGAGGAGAGTCTGAGACAGAGACAAAAAAAGAAAACCAGGGACTGGAGATTTAATTAAAATTGACGTGGTATTATGTCTTTAACTTTAGCTCCAATCTGCGTTTGATTCCTGCTTGTTACTGTTCACTGTTTGAAGCATAAGAGATGGATGTGAACGTAAGAAAGAGCAGAAGGACAGAAGGAAATGAAACTGTAACAGAAAAAAACAAATCAAGTGTTATGTAGGACACACAGAGCATGACCTTCACATTCATTTACACAGAATATAACACAAATTTGTCCTAAACATGATTGAAAGAGTGAGTTGTAGCGTGGACAGAGTAAGATCCTGAGTTGGGCCGGTCCCAGAGCAGCTGTGTCAGATGTAAACCTCATTAAAACCACAGCCATCGAACCGTGAGCCTCTCTGTTCTCTGTTTATGTGCGTTGTCTTGGCGCAGAAATATTAGCTTTTATTATTAACACAAACTCTCAGAGAAAATAAATCTGAGAGTCGGAGACGATCCAAACGCTGATTACACGACGGAGAGCTGCAGAAATATGTAAACACAACGAGGCTAAAGCTAACGTCTGACACGAGACGGAGACCGGGCTGAGGCTCGGAGGAAGACGGAGACAAAACAAGTCAATTACAGCTCACTTTTTATTGATTCAGATGAAAACTATGCTCCAAACTCACTCTGAGAAGTTAAAACTACACTGTCCGACAAAACCGAGACATTAGAGCAAATAGAAACTGACTTTTTGCTTGAGACACGGTTCACAAAAGGTAATAGTTACTGCTGCCAGGTTTTGTCAGGTTTTAGCAAGACACATTTCCTTAAAAATGAGAGGAAAAACAAACAGATGAGAAAATTTGAGCCACATTTATTAATTTTAAAGGTGATAAGTCAGAAAGAGACAAAGGCACTTGCATTTTTATAAATAATATTACATTCGTTTCCACTTGGTTCTGGTTTGTTTACATTTTTACTGATTTAGATTCAACATTAAAACTCAATTTAGTTTTTTTGTCCCGGTCTCAGACTCCACTCTGCTCCAACAGCAGCAGTAACCTTTTCTGTTTCTTTTATTTAAAAAAAAAAAAAGAAGGTAAAACCGGATCCATTTTTCACCACAAAATACGTTCCATTAAATCAAAATTTAGAGCTGATCTGAAACTTTTATCTTTGTAGTTTACTGTAGACTGTAGTGATCCTGGAATTATCATTTATCCTGTTTCTCTGTAAAATAAGACGTATTTCTAACAGAATAACCCATGTCCTTGGTTTATTTCCTTGTTCCTTCGTTGTTGACATCAGTGTCGACCAATGGGAGCGCTCCTTTTTACCTGAAGTGAGCTGTGATTGGACAAAATCCTGCTGTGGACTGATCATTCTCATCTATTAAAATCCTTCATTATAAAGACTAGATCATGTCTTAAGGTCTCATTTTTTCAGATGATTCCTGTTACAATAAACTTTAGGAGATTACACTGAAAACTAAATGAAACAGGAAAAAATGACCCACGTTTCTAAAAATCTGCTACAAATACATTTTAATTCTCCACCAAAACTACCAAACGAGGCGTCTATTGTTTATTTTCTGTATTGTTTTTTGTTGTTGATGCCTCGTCTTGGTTTGTCATAAACCTTGAGTCCATAAACAATAATAAACTACAGTTACAGCTGGTTTGGTGGTAGTTTGTTTTATAGCGAGGCATTAGCAGCGTACGGCTCCTTTAGTGCATCATCTGTCAATCACCTGACCTCTGACCTTCGTCTCTGTGTCGCCCGTCTGCGCAGCTGCTCCAAACTCTAAACTCTCTCTGAGCTTTTTCTTTTTTGGTGGAAGCGTCTTTTCTTTCGAGCCGTCGTCCATTTCCATAATCTCCATTAAACACTTCAAAACTGGGGGCTTCAGAGGCCGCCATCTGCATAATCCCTTTAACTCCAGCTCGGAGCCGCCGCGACGCGCTGCCACCTCAGGTACGCGCCGCCGTTCTCCTCGACAGGAGCTGAATGAATGAAAGAGAGAACGAGGAGCGGCGGCTGACAGCTCCACAAACACCCCTCAGTCCCAGTGTCGTTGGAGGAGGTTGATACGAGGCTAATACACAGACGTCTGCAAATGAAATGAAACCAAATCCTGCATTTTTCACGGTTTTGTGTTTTATTAATATTATTTATAAAGTTACGTTTGGATTATATCGTGGTGCATTCAGGTTTTTACAGTATTTTGGCTGCTTTTAAGTGTTGCATGTGGTCCTTGTGTTTAGCCAGAGTATAATTCTTCTAATTTTGGGAAAACATTAGAAATAATCTGACATTAGAAGCGACAAAATTATACTTAAGTGCCACAATTCTCTCTCACTTAAATTATTGTCTGAAGAGCACATTACAGCCAATAGAAAGACTCTATAAGAAGACCTTGAAAACTCAGGATAAAAACACAAATTCATATCACTGTAAAATTAAAGTAAATATACGTTTCTGAGCTGAGACAATATTATTATTCAGTAATTATTCTCGTGGACAAAGTGTTTCATGGACTGGCTCCAGCTCCTTTTAGACATTTAAAAATAACCAATTAAATCTTAAAATCTTTATTAAATTATCCTTTATTTTTACAGAAGACACAGTTTTGACGACGTCCAAGACTGTCCTGTAATTTGTGTAAAAACAGTCTTTCTGATCCATCTCCTGTTTATTGTAAGGGATTGTAATAGATGAGAACCTCTATTCAGGAACAGAAAACCTTGGACAATCACATGCTCCAAAAAGGAGCGCTCCCATTGGTCGACACTTGTCACATGACGTTCCAGGAAGTTTAATAGCTGCAGATAAAGTGTATTTTCAGCTGAATATGTCTTTTAACAGAGAAACAGCTGAAAAAAGAAAAGCATCAACAGAGAAAAGGGAGACAACGTAAAACACAGATAAATACTGTCAATTCAATCACGTAATGTTTAACGAGGAGGAGATAATTGTCGTCCTGACGCTGAAGTCACAGCTAAGCTAACGCTAAACTCTAAACTTCAGTTTGGTCAAATGGATTAGTATTTTGTTGTTTTATTTTTAATAAAAGAGAAACAGGAGAGGTCTCTAGACTGATTTTGGAGGAGAGTCTGAGACAGGGACAAAAAAAGAACATCAGGGAGTGGAACTATAAATTCAAAAGGTTTAATACCATTCTCAGTTCATGTAAAATAATGCACCTTTGAGTAACACTCATCATTTCAGTTTGTCTTATTCCCTAAATGTACAGTATGTTTTTTTAAGGCCTGTTTGCTTTTGTATTATTGTATTTATTCTTATTTTGTCCTGGTCCCTTTCATTAAAAGTCAATATATTTTGTAGGAGATCCACCACAAACCGCTCACAGATAAATATCCGTCTGTTTCTTTAGATCCGTGTGTTTCTTGTCCTTAAATCCTGCTCAGATCAGTCGTCTGCAGCAGCGTCACTCCGAAGCCTTACGTTTGAGAACAGTGTGTGTGTTTTATTTTGGGGCTAAAAGCTTTGCTGTAAAAGCGTGGTGTTCCCCAGCGTCGGGGGATCTCTCTCATACACAACCCCTCCTCTTCCTCCTCTTCCTCCTCCTCTTTCTCTTTCTGACGACAGGAAAGTAGGTCAGATTTAAATTCAGGCTCCATCCTGGGGTTTCAGCGCTGACGCTCGCAAAACGAAGGCTGCAAATCGAAAAGCAGCGAAAGGCCTGCAGTGAGAAGGACTAGGACTGTCTCAACTACAGAGAAAATGAATCAAAACAGAAAATTTGGTGTGAAATTTATACATTTTGTGTTTCTATAAAGCAATATTTTGAAATCTGAATACAATATATTTAAATAAACACAAGTATCTTTCATTGTTTTTCGTTGATTTGAGACAAAATGCTGAGTCAGTGTAAAATCCTGCTTTAAAAAAATCTAATACGTTCTGGAAAACATGGAATATAAATACATTTGGAAAAAAAAGTGGTACAAATTTATGATGAATTTAAAAAAATTAAAGAGATAATGTCCTGCAGTTAGAAGGACTAGGACTGAAAATGATTAAAACCAGCCTCAAAACAATTGATGGTTTCGTGAATTTTTTGTTTTTTTTAGTTTCTATAAAGCAATATTTTGAAATCTGAACACAATAACACAAGTATTTTCCATTGTTTTTGAGTTGTATTTGAACCAAAAGCCGGTGCAAAATTCTGCCTGAAAAAAATATAACAATTACAAACAAATATAAGGTGATGGTTTTGTGATATTTGTGAATTCTGAGGCAATATTTTGAAAATTGAATACAATAACTTCAATAAAACAAAGTATATTTCATAATTTTAAAGTTATAATTGAGTGAAAATGCTGAGTCAGTGTTAAGGAAGATTATGGAAATTTAAGAAATAAACAGATTTTGTCAGTTTTTGAAGAGTTTCAGTTTGAATTAGACGTTACTAATCTTTGTATTTAAAAGGCAGCTGGACCCAAAGCAAAGGAATAAGTGAATAATATGTTAATACGGTTAATAAAACAGACAAGTTGAAATTAATCTAAAGCCTTAAAAAGATTTAAAGTGACTCGGTTAAGCCTAAATGTCGTAGTGTTTAATGATTAGAAACTGGGATGGCTCCGGACAGATTATTTTTGCAGCTGCTGTCGGTGAACTGTCAAAAAATGGATTTCAAGGATTGGAACTTTTTCCTTCCAGCGACTTTGATTGCATTTTTGACAATTTTCTAATTTTTTTGATCTGAACTGAACAGAAAAGGCACCAAACCAGGCGGCCATCTTGAATCTGATAAAGACTTTCCAGCATTGCATCATAAAAAAACCTCCATAATCTCTCTCCACCAACGATCTGAGAAAGTGTAGAGTTGAGTTACTCTCTGCTTTTCTGAAACAGCGACAGATGAGTTGGAGAAGAGTATGTTTTCTCTGTAAAAGACGTATCAGAGCTGAATTTACACTTTCTGTTTTATCGGCAGCCTTTACTTCTTCATTGACATCAGTGTCGACCAATGAGAGCGCTCCTTTTTCCAGAAGTGAGCTGTGATTGGACAAAGCTCTTGTTCTTGTTTTTTTAGATGATTCCTGTTGTAATAAACTGTTGTCTGAGTCGATGCAAATGGCATTAAATTTGTCCAGGTTGTATAGTTTGGGGTGAATTTTAATTTTTCATGTTTTTTTTCCTTCAAGTCTTTCCATTGACTCCCATTCAAAATGTATTTTTTCAATACTACCACTGCAATTAGATTTTTTATTTAATTCCCTGGTTTTGAAATCCCATAATCCCATAATGTTTGAATGGAACCCTTTAAAAGACTTGTGTCCTCGGGACCAAGGAGCAGTTTATTTACAAGCAACTTTGAACAAAAAATAAAAATTGATCAGAATCAATGTTTTTTGACACTTACAGACACAGATAATAATAATAATTAAAAAAAAAAAATCAAATTTGCATATATGGGATGGGAAAAAATCAACAAAAACTTTAATCGCTAAAATTGGCATTTAAGAGGTTTAAAAAAAATCCAGAAAAATCATAAATATTTGTTCTGTTTGGTGAGGACTGAAGTTAACAATGAATAAAAAATTGGGGAAAAAAATAGTATTAATATAAATATAATAATATTTCTGTGGCAATCTGTAAAAGAACATTTATTGTGTCAAAACAGAATGAAGGGATCCTCAAGGGTTAAACAGTGATGTTTCTCACATACATTAAAACAAACAAAAATAAATATTCTACTATATTCTGCATTTAATTCAAATCATTAAACAGAAAATCACGTTGACCCACAGATATCTCAGAGACACAGCTGCCTAACAGTTAAAAAAACAACCCTGAACAGTCTGCATTGTACGTATTTGGACCAGGTTTGTCCAGTGACAGCAGCATGTCCCTGCAGGGCTACCGTAGCTGCTCACCTTTAAACAAGACCTGTTTTTACATCACTGTTTGTTTTTGTCAGTTTTCTCAACAAAACACTGCAGATTTCATGTTTAGGTTTAATTGTGCTGTTGTCATTAATATCTCTACAGGAATAAAACTGCAGTAAATTCAACAACAATTTAAGATTATATTAGATACATTATTGTCTTTGTGCAAAAAAATACAACTAAATTTAAGGTGCACTTCAGGAAACTTCCACAAACCCTCACACATTTATTAAAATCCCCACATTGCACTCATCATTAGAGCTGGATTAAGGAGAAGTGTCCCCAGAGCTTGTAAAAATCCAGGTTTGAAAATAAAATCAGCCGAGAAGACGCAGCAGAGGCCGAATAGAGCATCGTAAATGAAACCAGAGGAAATGAAACATCCATCACGAGGTCAAATGTCGATTAAACCCGAGTAAATTAAACCCAGATTTGTCCCGAGAGAGACGCAGAAAGAGAGACCAGAGAAGAACCAGGGCTATGTTTGGTTAAAGTCGTGATAAATGACGAGGAAACACACTGCAGTTGAATATTAGAGCATGAGCTTTAATGAGAAACAGCTTTGACCTCAATTAATCCTCAATTTACAACAGTTTTTTGTAGTTTTATGTTACTTTCCAAAACTAAAAACACAAGAACGAAGCAGAAAAACAAGTAAAAATAAAAAAAACTGAGGCAGGTCTACAAGCGCCGAGTTGCACAAACAACATCCGAACGCACCACGAGTCGTCCTCCCGCCTCGTGACAAACTCAGGAAAACTTGTCACGAACTTCTCTGCAACAAAACAAACTTAGACCAAAACTGGAGAAAAGGACGAGAAATAAATAGAAAACTCACAAACATCGAGGCTTTATTCTGTTTGGGGTCGAAGGGCAGCTGCTTTGGGGGATTTGAACCCATGACCCTCTGGATAACACTGTCCACTTCATCTAAAAGCAATATTTTTAGCAGTCTTTCTGATCCATCTTCTGTTTATTGTAAGGGATTGTAACAGATGAGAACCTCTATTCAGGAACAGAAAACCTTGGACAATCACATGCTCCAAAAAGGAGCGCTCCCATTGGTCGACACTTGTCACATGACGTTCCAGGAAGTTTAATAGCTGCAGATAAAGTGTATTTTCAGCTGAATATGTCTTTTAACAGAGAAACAGCTGAAAAAAGAAAAGCATCAACAGAGAAAAGGGAGACAACGTAAAACACATATAAATACTGTCAATTCAATAATGTTTAACGAGGAGGAGATAATTGCAGCTAAACTGAGTTTATCCTTTCATTGACCTCAGTAGAATCTGTAAAATCCATGATATTTTTAATTTGGAAACTGAGTCTAAAACAGCCAGAGTCTCAGCTCGTTCAGAGTCACTTCAGACGTATTTTTATCCCAAAGCCACATATTATTTTTTACGGCGCGGTGCAGCAGTTCATCAAGAGTCGAACCACTTCACTTCTGACTCCACGGCTTTAGAACAGGTCTTTAAAAAACAGCTCTAACAAGTCCTGGAAAAACTGAAATCTCATGAGACGGTCACGGAAAACGGAGGAAAGAGTTAAAAGATCGGGAAGGTTTAGTGTTGTTCAAACGGCTCGGCTTTGGTTTCTGTTTGGAACAAAATTAATCAAGATCCATTTTATTTGCAGTGAAAGAGAGGTTGTTGGACTGAATACAAGAGAAAAAAAGAGCAAACAGAGGAAAAAAAGTGGAAATAAAAGCCTAATTTCCACTGGAGCGGTGCAGCTCGGGTCTGAAAACAGAAAACACTAGAGTCTGTTGATTGGACGAGAGATAAACCTTGAGAAAATGAAAAACAACTGGAAGAAACTTACAAACAAACAGTTTAGAATCTGAGCAGAGTCCACTTTGTTGATTTATGCAAATTAGCCATGTGCTTCTGAGGATTTTTAAACTTTTAAATTAGCTTAGATTATATTATAGATGATTATATTATAGAGAAGGATAAAACTGCTTTATTTCTCTCTGAACGTAACACACACTGCTGCTTTGATATTGTTTTATATTAAATTAATTAAATATTGTAATAAAAATTAACTAAAAATGTGTTCAGTATCAGAACAAATTAAATTAAATATATTAATTGAATTAGAATCTGGATTTAAAGTTTAGAAAGAAGGAAATAAAGCAGAAACAGTCTGATTTTTACTGCCTCTCATCACAACACTCCACTATTTTCTTCTCAATTATTTTCAACAGTCTTTCTTCCACTAAAACTTTCCCAAATGATCCTAAATTCACAACACACCTCGTCAAATACGACATCTGCAAACGATACGAGAAAGAACTGAGTGACTTTACTCCATAATTAAGCCTTCATTAGATCACATTCAAATGAAGAGATGAATATTCATATAAAAGGAAGCTGTGATTGATATTCACAGATTTACGACTAAAATGATCTGTTTCCTGTTTGTTCAGCTCTCGGCGTGAAATTAAACCGAGCGAGTATGAATTTTCATGTTTGTTGTTAATATTTAATGCAGTGTTTGAGTCTGATTCGGCTCTGATTGGATAATTACAGCCTCAAACGCAACATAAACACTGGAAATGAATGTGTAAAATTAACATAAACGAGACGCTCTGTCGTTAAAATGACAAACGCCGTCTCCTCTCGATCGACTGTGTCCGTCTGAAGCTTCTTTAATCAAGAGTTTAGCAGATTGGTGCAGATTAAATATTACTTTACGTGCATTTTAGTGAAGTTTAAGCAGTGGTTTTCTCCTAAACATTGGTCATAAACACAGAAAATCCTCACTCGAAGCAAACATTAAACATTTTTCAGATAAATTCCTCCTTTTTTGTGATAAATGTCATATTCAAACAGAAAAAATTACATACTTCATGAATTTAAAACTTGTATTTATCGTCTACACTGCATTAAACACAAACAGAAACAGGATTTACTCCGATTTAGATTTAATATTAACAATAATGAGACGACAGTGAACGCAGCGTCAGGGAAAGTCCGCTTTTAAAACGTTCTTGATTCCGTCTGGATTGGTCTTAATTACAAATGTTTCTGTAATCGTTCCGTGTTTAAACTGAAACCAGGAAACGACACACACTGAACACCACTTTTTCAGGAAATATATTAAACCGACTCGAACACATCATCGAACGGGACCGTAGCAGCGGGACATGTTTAAAACTGAACAAAAACCTCCAGCGTCTCATAAAAATCTCTGGTTCGGTTTAATGCCGACATAATGAGCTCGTGTTCAAACATGAGTCCTGCTCCGAGACGTGACGGAGACAGAAAACAGAGCCGCGGACGTCCACCAATCAGAGCCGAGACAGGAAGTGATGTCACGGCGGTGGGTTTTATTCAGAGGGTTTAGTTCGAGCAGAAAAACAGGACTGAGGTCTCGGGATAAGACCTCACTCTGTCGAAAACCAGGTTCTCCTCGACGTGTGAGAGTCAGATTTTATTCTTTTCGTTAAATCTGAAACGTAAATATTGTTTTTTAATCGTGTGAAGCGTTAATTATTCAGTTTTTTAGTCAGAAACGCGCAAAACAAAAGCTCGTGTTCACATTTGGCGTTTGTCTCTCACTGTCACCTGGAGGCCTCTCGTTAATCTCACAGCCCCTCCCCTCGTTAATCGTCACGGCGACCACTCGGCTCTTCCACAGATTTGGACGAGGCGTGAACACGACCCCCGCCGCCTCCACCCGTCCCGGAGCAGCAGGCACGGCAACAAACACACCTTTTGTTTCAGCGGGAGATAAAGGGATTAAAGTGTAATCCTGTTAGAGACCAGCACCTGAACGCACCACAGAGATAATCCACTTTCACTGTTAGAAATGACACCTGAACGCATCACGG
>CM072151.1:1499924-1541044 GCA_036850595.1 Rhyacichthys aspro
TGATGGTTTCGTGAATTTTTTTGTTTTTTTTGCTATAAAGCAATATTTTGAAATCTGAACACAATAACACAAGTATTTTCCATTGTTTTTAAGCTGTATTTGAGCCAAAAGCCGGTGCAAAATTCTGCCTGAAAAAAATATAACAATTACAAACAAATATAAGGTGATGGTTTTGTGATATTTGTGAATTCTGAGGCAATATTTTGAAAATTGAATACAACACCTTCAATAAAACAAAGTATATTTCATAATTTTAAAGTTATAATTGAGTGAAAATGCTGAGTCAGTGTTAAGGAAGATTATGGAAATTTAAGAAATAAACAGATTTGTCAGTTTTTTGAAGAGTTTCAGTTTGAATTAGACGTTACTAATCTTTGTATTTAAAAGGCAGCTGGACCCAAAGCAAAGGAATAAGTGGATAATATGTTAATACGGTTAATAAAACAGACAAGTTGAAATTAATCTAAAGCCTTAAAAAGATTTAAAGTGACTCGGTTAAGCCTAAATGTCGTAGTGTTTAATGATTAGAAACTGGGATGGCTCCGGACAGATTATTTTTGCAGCTGCTGTCGGTGAACTGTCAAAAAATGGATTTCAAGGATTGGAACTTTTTCCTTCCAGCGACTTTGATTGCATTTTTGACAATTTTCTAATTTTTTTGATCTGAACTGAACAGAAAAGGCACCAAACCAGGCGGCCATCTTGAATCTGATAAAGACTTTCCAGCATTGCATCATAAAAACCTCCATAATCTCTCCCACCAACGATCTGAGAAAGTGTAGAGTTGAGTTACTCTCTGCTTTTCTGAAACAGCGACAGATGAGTTGGAGAAGAGTATGTTTTCTCTGTAAAAGACGTATCAGAGCTGAATTTACACTTTCTGTTTTATCGGCAGCCTTTACTTCCTCATTGACATCAGTGTCGACCAATGAGAGCTCCTTTTTCCAGAAGTGAGCTGTGATTGGACAAAGCTCTTGTTCTTGTTTTTTTAGATGATTCCTGTTGTAATAAACTGTTGTCTCTGTCGATGCAAATGGCATTAAATTAGTCCAGGTTGTATAGTTTGGGGTGAATTTTAATTTTTCATGTTTTTTTCCTTCAAGTCTTTCCATTGACTCCCATTCAAAATGTATTTTTTCAATACTACCACTGCAATTAGATTTTTATTTATTCCCTGGTTTTGAAATCCCATAATCCCATAATGTTTGAATGGAACCCTTTAAAGACTTGTGTCCTCGACCAAGGAGCAGTTTATTTACAAGCAACTTTGAACAAAAAATAAAAATTGATCAGAATCAATGTTTTTGACACTTTCTGAAACAGACATAAATAATAAAAAAAAAAATCAAAATATATGGGATGGGGAAAAAATCAACAAAAACTTTAATCGCTAAAATTGGCATTTAAGAGGTTTAAAAAATCCAGAAAAATCATAAATATTTGTTCTGTTTGGTGAGGACTGAGTTAACAATGACATATAAAAATTGGGGAAAAATAGTATTAATATAAATATAATAATATTTCTGTGGCAATCTGTAAAAGAACATTTATTGTGTCAAAACAGAATGAAGGGATCCTCAAGGGTTAAACAGTGATGTTTCTCACATACATTAAAACAAACAAAAATAAATATTCTACTATATTCTGCATTTAATTCAAATCATTAAACAGAAAATCACAGAACAGTCTGCATTGATGATGAAAATCCCAGACGTATTTGGACCAGGTTTGTCCAGTGACAGCAGCATGTCCCTGCAGGGCTACCGTAGCTGCTCACCTTTAACAAGACCTGTTTTACATCACTGTTTGTTTTTGTCAGTTTTCTCAACAAAACACTGCAGATTTCATGTTTAGGTTTAATTGTGCTGTTGTCATTAATATCTCTACAGGAATAAAACTGCAGTAAATTCAACAACAATTTAAGATTATATTAGATACATTATTGTCTTTGTGCAAAAAAATACAACAAAATTTAAGGTGCACTTCTGGAAACTTCCACAAACCCTCACACATTTATTAAAATCCCCACATTGCACTCATCATTAGAGCTGGATTAAGGAGAAGTGTCCCCAGAGCTTGTAAAAATCCAGGTTTGAAAATAAAATCAGCCGAGAAGACGCAGCAGAGGCCGAATAGTGCATCGTAAATGAAACCAGAGGAAATGAAACATCCATCACGAGGTCAAATGTCGATTAAACCCGAGTAAATTAAACCCAGATTTGTCCCGAGAGAGACCAGAAAGAGAGACCAGAGAAGAACCAGGGCTATGTTTGGTTAAAGTCGTGATAAATGACGAGGAAACACACTGCAGTTGAATATTAGAACATGAGCTTTAATGAGAAACAGCTCTGACCTCACTAATCCTCAATTTACAACAGTTTTTGTAGTTTTATGTTACTTTCCAAAACTAAAAACACAAGAACGAAGCAGAAAAACAAGTAAAAATAAAAAAAACTGAGGCAGGTCTACAAGCGCCGAGTGGCACAAACAACATCCGAACGCACCACGAGTCGTCCTCCCGCCTCGTGACAAACTCAGGAAAACTTGTCACGAACTTCTCTGCAACAAAACAAACTTAGACCAAAACTGGAGAAAAGGACGAGAAATAAATAGAAAACTCACAAACATCGAGGCTTTATTCTGTTTGGGGTCAAGGGCAGCTGCTTTGGGGATTTTGAACCCATGACCCTCTGATAACACTGTCCACTTCATCTAAAAGCAATATTTTTAGCAGTCTTTCTGATCCATCTAGTGTTTATTCTAAGGGATTGTAACAGATGAGAACCTCTATTCAGGAACAGAAAACCTTGGACAATCACATGCCCAAAAGGAGCGCTCCCATTGGTCGACACTTGTCACATGACGTTCCAGGAAGTTTAATAGCTGCAGATAAAGTGTATTTTCAGCTGAATATGTCTTTTAACAGAGAAACAGCCAAAAAGAAAAGCATCAACAGAGAAAAGGGAGACAACGTAAAACACAGATAAATACTGTCAATTCAATAATGTTTAACGAGGAGGAGATAATTGCAGCTAAACTGAGTTTATCCTTTCATTGACCTCAGTAGAATCTGTAAAATCCATGATATTTTTAATTTGGAAACTGAGTCTAAAACAGCCAGAGTCTCAGCTCGTTCAGAGTCACTTCAGACGTATTTTTATCCCAAAGCCACATATTATTTTACGGTGCAGCAGTTCATCAAGAGTCGAACCACTTCACTTCTGACTCCACGGCTTTAGAACAGGTCTTTAAAAAACAGCTCTAACAAGTCCTGGAAAAACTGAAATCTCATGAGACGGTCACGGAAAACGGAGGAAAGAGTTAAAAGATCGGGAAGGTTTAGTGTTGTTCAAACGGCTCGGCTTTGGTTTCTGTTTGGAACAAAATTAATCAAGATCCATTTTATTTGCAGTGAAAGAGAGGTTGTTGGACTGAATACAAGAGAAAAAAAGAGCAAACAGAGGAAAAAAAGTGGAAATAAAAGCTTAATTTCCACTGGAGCGGTGCAGCTCGGGTCTGAAAACAGAAAACACTAGAGTCTGTTGATTGGACGAGAGATAAACCTTGAGAAAATGAAAACAACTGAAGAAACTTACAAACAAACAGTTTAGAATCTGAGCAGAGTCCACTTTGTTGATTTATGCAAATTAGCCATGTGCTTCTGAGGATTTTTAAACTTTTCTACTTTTAGCTTAGATTATATTATAGATGATTATATTATAGAGAAGGATAAAACTGCTTTATTTCTCTCTGAACGTAACACACACTGCTGCTTTGATATTGTTTTATATTAAATTAATTAAATATTGTAATAAAAATTAACTAAAAATGTGTTCAGTATCAGAACAAATTAAATTAAATATATTAATTGAATTAGAATCTGGATTTAAAGTTTAGAAAGAAGGAAATAAAGCAGAAACAGTCTGATTTTTACTGCCTCTCATCACAACACTCCACTATTTTCTTCTCAATTATTTTCAACAGTCTTTCTTCCACTAAAACTTTCCCAAATGATCCTAAATTCACAACACACCTCGTCAAATACGACATCTGCAAACGATACGAGAAAGAACTGAGTGACTTTACTCCATAATTAAGCCTTCATTAGATCACATTCAAATGAAGAGATGAATATTCATATAAAAGGAACAGATTTACGACTAAAATGATCTGTTTCCTGTTTGTTCAGCTCTCGGCGTAAAATTAAACCGAGCGAATATGAATTTTCATGTTTGTTGTTAATATTTAATGCAGTGTTTGAGTCTGATTCGGCTCTGATTGGATAATTACAGCCTCAAACGCAACATAAACACTGGAAATGAATGTGTAAAATTAACATAAACGAGACGCTCTGTCGTTAAAATGACAAACGCCGTCTCCTCTCGATCGACTGTGTCCGTCTGAAGCTTCTTTAATCAAGAGTTTAGCAGATTGGTGCAGATTAAATATTACTTTACGTGCATTTTAGTGAAGTTTAAGCAGTGGTTTTCTCCTAAACATTGGTCATAAACACAGAAAATCCTCACTCGAAGCAAACATTAAACATTTTTCAGATAAATTCCTCCTTTTTTGTGATAAATGTCATATTCAAACAGAAAAAATTACATACTTCATGAATTTAAAACTTGTATTTATCGTCTACACTGCATTAAACACAAACAGAAACAGGATTTACTCCGATTTAGATTTAATATTAACAATAATGAGACGACAGTGAACGCAGCGTCAGGGAAAGTCCGCTTTTAAAACGTTCTTGATTCCGTCTGGATTGGTCTTAATTACAAATGTTTCTGTAATCGTTCCGTGTTTAAACTGAAACCAGGAAACGACACACACTGAACACCACTTTTTCAGGAAATATATTAAACCGACTCGAACACATCATCGAACGGGACCGTAGCAGCGGGACATGTTTAAAACTGAACAAAAACCTCCAGCGTCTCATAAAAATCTCTGGTTCGGTTTAATGCCGACATAATGAGCTCGTGTTCAAACATGAGTCCTGCTCCGAGACGTGACGGAGACAGAAAACAGAGCCGCGGACGTCCACCAATCAGAGCCGAGACAGGAAGTGATGTCACGGCGGTGGGTTTTATTCAGAGGGTTTAGTTCGAGCAGAAAAACAGGACTGAGGTCTCGGGATAAGACCTCACTCTGTCGAAAACCAGGTTCTCCTCGACGTGTGAGAGTCAGATTTTATTCTTTTCGTTAAATCTGAAACGTAAATATTGTTTTTTAATCGTGTGAAGCGTTAATTATTCAGTTTTTTAGTCAGAAACGCGCAAAACAAAAGCTCGTGTTCACATTTGGCGTTTGTCTCTCACTGTCACCTGGAGGCCTCTCGTTAATCTCACAGCCCCTCCCCTCGTTAATCGTCACGGCGACCACTCGGCTCTTCCACAGATTTGGACGAGGCGTGAACACGACCCCCGCCGCCTCCACCCGTCCCGGAGCAGCAGGCACGGCAACAAACACACCTTTTGTTTCAGCGGGAGATAAAGGGATTAAAGTGTAATCCTGTTAGAGACCAGCACCTGAACGCACCACAGAGATAATCCACTTTCACTGTTAGAAATGACACCTGAACGCATCACGGCAATGATACACACTGCACCTGAACACACCACAGAGATAATCCTCGGGTACTGTTAGAAATGACACCTGAACGCATCACGGCAATGATACACACTGCACCTGAACACACCACAGAGATAATCCTCGGTTACTGTTAGAAATGACACCTGAACGCATCACGGCAATGATACACACTGCACCTGAACACACCACAGAGATAATCCTCGGTTACTGTTAGAAATGACACCTGAACGCATCACGGCAATGATACACACTGCACCTGAACACACCACAGAGATAATCCACTTTCACTGTTAGAAATGACACCTGAACGCATCACGGTATTCCTCTAACAATGATACACACTGCACCTGAACACATCTAATCTCTCTGAGTTGACGTTAATCCTCCTCAGTCCAGAAGGAAAAGACCCTGTTTTTGGAGCATGTGAACAGCTATGGAAGCCCTGCAGGGACATGTTGTCTCTGAACAAACCTTTCCTTTTGTCTTTTCTTTTTTTGACAGATTGTGATAAACAGCCAAGTTCCTGTTTCTGAAATAAAAACACTGGAGTCTGAGGCCGCTGTGGCAGTAACTGGAAGGTCGCCGGTTCGATTCCCGCTCTCCCCAGACTCGCTCCAGTGTCTGGTGGTGCGTTTAGAGGCGTTCGGACATAAATGCATTCCATCAGAATGTGACTGTCATCTGACTTCAGAGACACACTCAATTAAACAGACTTGAACAGACACAGATATGAGGCATTAATGGGACAAGCCTGGTTGGCCTCTTTATATTAATACTTATAAACATCACTTATATATCACTACAGTCTTGAGATCGTTTAATACAGAGGTTCATTATCATCTGCCATTTTTTTTTTTTTACATGTGCATTATTTTTGTTATTTAACCTTTATTCAACAACAATCTGAACAAAAAAAGTGAAAAGCACAGGTCTAACTACAGCCATGTGATATTTACATATATGTAAATGATGTATGTAAATGACTCTGGTTTAAAATGTTCACAGCTATAAAGACGATCAGTGGGTTTTTCTGGTTAATTTGGTTAAATCTGCTGAAAACATTCTCTCACTATGTATTAATCTGGTTTTAATGCATCTTAAAAACCCATTATCTGCACTTTTTACTTGAAGATAGACTTTATTATTCCCTCAGAGAAATGAGCCTTTACAGTAAAAACACAGATTCATATTCGTGATTAAACCTTAAACCTGATCAACAATCGTCTTCAAATGTTAAATATGTGGCTCTGATGCTGTTTCTGGTTAAATCCCTCTTTAGAAGACAAAGTGCCTCCGACTGACAGCTCTCTGTGAAACTCTACACTCCGCTGCTCAGGGGTCAGAGGTCAACATCTGCTTTGAGCTAAACACAAACCTCTGGATCCCTCACTGACGTCCCAGCGGACCAATCAGAGGACAGATCCTTCACGGCTGTCCCGACGGACCAATCACGTCATGAGAAACTTAAAACTGAGAAGAAACAGCAGCAGTCGACGCTAATGGAGTAAAACCGACCAATCAGAGGACAGAAAATATGTGACGTTATGATGTCATAGAGTCACGGACAAACCTGGGAAAACTGGGTCTAAACCAGGACTAAACCAGGACTAAACCAGGACTAAACCAGAACTAAACCAGGACTAAACCAGGTCTAAACCAGGACTAAACCAGGACTAAACCAGGACTGAACCAGGTCTAAACCAGGACTAAACAAGGCTCTAACAAGGTCTAAACCAGGTCTAAACCAAGTCTAAACCAGGACTAAACCAGGACTAAACAAGGTCTAACAAGGTCTAAACCAGGTCTAAACCAGGACTAAACCAGGACTAAACCAGGACTAAACCAGGACTGAACCAGGTCTAAACCAGGTCTAAACCAGGTCTAAACCAGGTCTAAACCAGGACTAAACCAGGACTAAACCAGGACTAAACCAGGACTAAACCAGGACTAAACCAGGACTAAACCAGGACTAAACCAGGACTAAACCAGGTCTAAACCAGGTCTAAACCAGGTCTAAACCTGGACTAAACCAGGACTAAACCAGGTCTAAACCAGGACTAAACCAGGACTAAACCAGGTCTAAACCAGGACTAAACCAGGTCTAAACCAGGACTAAACCAGGACTAAACCAGGTCTAAACCAGGACTAAACCAGGTCTAAACCTGGACTAAACCAGGACTAAACCAGGTCTTAAACCACGTCTAAACCAGGTCTAAACCAGGTCTGAACCAGGACTAAACCAGGACTAAACCAGGACTAAACCAGGACTAAACCAGGTCTAAACCAGGTCTAGCTCAGTCTAAAGCCAGGTGTCAGAAGTATATAAACTCTGGTGGATGTGGGTCAGTGTTAATAAATGTATGAGTTTGATCCTGGTGAAACCAACACAGAACGAGACGAGAAAAACACCAGGAACCTGACCTAGACCTGGTTTAGACCTGGTTTAGACCTGGTTTAGACCTGGTTTAGACCTTGTTTAGTCCTGGTTTAGACCTGGTTTAGACCTGGTTTAGACCTGGTTTAGACCTGGTTTAGACCTTGTTTAGTCCTGGTTTAGACCTGGTTTAGACCTGGTTTAGACCTGGTTTAGACCTGGTTTAGACCTTGTTTAGTCCTGGTTTAGACCTGGTTTAGACCTGGTTCAGACCTGGTTTAGACCTGGTTTAGACCTAAGACTAATCCAAGACTCACAAAGAACCAGAACGACCTCTGAAGTCCTGCAGGTCTCACTCGGTCTCGTCAGGATTAAGTTAAGATCGTCCTAATGTTCGTCCAGTCCTTATTTCTCCATGATGTTGTTGTTGTTGTTGTTGTTGTTTTTATTATTTTAGTCACATTTCTTTTCATAGAATCACTTTATTTGCTGCTGTGTTTTTTTCTGAAGCGACTATTTACAAAAACCACAGAATTCTTCCAGAGTTTGAGCCGTTTCTGGAAAAACGAGTGACACACACCGAGCCGTTTGTGATTTAATGAAAGACCTCCATCACATTCCGACAGTTTTTAATCCACAAACATAATGAAATCACTGCAGTGGTTTTGTCCCACACATTTCTGAGGTCTTTAAACTCACCACAGCTTTGACTCGATCTGAATCATTCGTACTTAAGTGTTTTCCTCGTTAATGTTGCTCCAAATATTGAAGCGTCTGAGAGAACAAACAGAAACACAACTTTGACTCAGAGGATAATGTTCCCACTCTGTGTACGTCCCTGAATGTGTCACGTGGCGTTCAGGCTCAGCTGGAACCGCCGCTGGTTTGTCATTATCCCGGACTTTCTGACGTTTTTCCCGTCGTTAACCTGACCTCAGAGCCGTGACATCACTTCCTGTCTGAGGTCGACCCTCTCAGCGGGACGTCTCTGTGTCTGTCCCCAGCCTCCTGTCCTCAGGCTTGTGCTGCATTCATGTGTCCTTTGTAACTAACAGCGTTAAGCCTTCGCCGTCTCACGTTGGTCTTATGTCTCGTCTTGGACTCGTCTCCTTCTTGTTTCTGTCTCGTCTCATTTTGGTCTCAGTATCGTCTTGGTCTTGTCTTGGTTTCAGTACTGTCTCGTCTTAGTCTCATGTCAGTCTCATGTCTCTTAGGTCTCTGTCTTGTGTCCAACTTGTCTCTGTCTCGTCTTAGTCTCATGTCAGTCTTAGTTTCAGTCTTTGTCTCCGTCTTGTCTCCGTCTTGTCTACTTCTTGTCTTTGTTTCATCTTTGTCTCGTCTCATTTTGGTGTCACTCCTGTCTCCACCTTGTCTCGTCTTAGTCTCATGTCAGTCTCATGTCTCTTTGGTCTCTGTCTTGTGTCCAACTTGTCTCTGTCTCGTCTCATTTTGGTGTCACTCCTGTCTCTACTTTGTCTTGTCTTAGTCTCAGTCTCCATCTTGTCTCCGTCTTGTCTTGTCTCTGTCTTGTCTTTGTCTCATCTTTGTCTCGTCTCATTTTGGTGTCACTCCTGTCTCCACCTTGTCTTGTCTTAGTCTCATGTCATTCTTAGTCTTAGTCTCCGTCTTGTCTCCGTCTTGTCTCCGTCTTCTCTTTGTCTTGGTCTCATCTTTGTCTCGTCTCCGTCTCATTTTGGTGTCATTCCGGTCTCCAACTTGTCTTGTCTTAGTCTCATGTCATTCTTAGTCTCCGTCTTGTCTCTGTCTTGTCTCCGTCTTCTCTTTGTCTTGTCTCATCTTTGTCACGTGTCTGTCTCGTCTCTGTCTCGTCTCCGTCTCATTTTGGTCTCAGTCTTGTCTCATCTTGGTCAATGTTTTGGTCTCATCTTTGTCACGTCTTGGACTCGTCTCTATCTCTTCTCTGTCTCGTCTCATTTTGGTCTCAGTCTTGTGTCTGTCTTGTCTGAGTCTTACTCTTGTCTTGTCTTGGTCAATGTTTCGGTGTCATCTTTGTCACGTCTCGGACTCATCTCCATCTTGTCTCGTCTCATTTTGGTCTCCGTCTTGTGTCCGTCCCGTCTTCGTGCGTCCAACAGCATTACGCCTTTGTTGATAACATAATGACACTAGAAAACCTGACTCGTTTGTAGCGTTAAACACAAATAAACTCGTCAGATTCACTCAATAATCATCATTTCATTCATAAATATCAACCGTAACCTTCAGACTTTGAGTTATAAACACAATAAAGTAAGAAGAGACAGATTGAGACGGAGACTGAGAGAAATTTACACCAATATCAAGAAAAATGAGCAGCAAAGAGTCTTGTTTCTGAACAGGTCGAGGTTAAGTCTGGGTTTAAACAGGTCCAGTCCGTCTGCTGCTGCCGTCAGATAAAAGCCCGACATAAATCTCAGTCCGGTCGTTCTTTAAATGGACACATCTGCCGCGTTTCCTCCTGTTTTCGAGCCTAAACGACGTGTGAGAGTCTGGTCCGGCTCCGGTTCATGTTGGTTTCATTAAACTCTAACCGCGTTAACATTTTCTGGAGGTTTGAGCGTAATTCTTTTATTGAGGGCACTTCATTTGTCGATGATTGAATTTGGTGAAGACTGAGCAGCGGCAGAAGTATTTCATTAGAGACAGAAGAGGCTCAGATCGAGAAGGACGCCGAGAAAAACAGGACGCGACGGTGACCTACGGCAACACCACGGGGACAAAAGTCACACGGGAGTCCACAATGGACACTTAATATCAGACAAAAGACAATAACCCTAACCCATAAAAATGTAATCTGAGGATCTACGGCAACAAAACAAGGACAAAATACACTGAGGATTGGAACTTGACTCAATAAATAAACAATAAAAGTGAAGCCAAAACGTGAGACAGAGACATAAACACGAGGCTCGATCGATGCTGCTCCAAACTCTCGGTTTGTTTAAGACGTCGGGATGTTTTTCATGTTTTTTCTTTAAAGATTTGGACAGTTTTTGTGGAAAAATCGACCGACTTTTGTGAAAACGTCTCTAATCCAGTTCAAATGAGGATACATCCACAGATCGATCGGAGACGGAACAAAACACTCAAAATGTTGGAATAAAGTATAAGTATAATAATTTAGATTAATTCATGTTTATGTTCAACACTCGGGACATTAATGTTGGACCCAGTGAAAACAAACCAATAAAAGACATTTCCACATTTGTTCTGCTCTGAAGACGTTTTGTAAATGTCTTCGTCTCGTCTCACGACCGGTTTATTTGTCTTTTCTCGAATAAAACCTCAATCATTTTATAAAAAACTGCACTGTTTGGATTTTAGAACTAATCCTCGGTTTGAATTAAACCGTAACATCCTCTGGTTTTGGTCTTGTCTCTGTCTCGTCCTCGTCTCGTCTCTGTCTTGTCTTGTTTCTGTCTCGTCCTCGTCTTGTCTCATCCTCGTCTTGTCTCTGTCTCGTCCTCGTCTTGTCTCATCCTCGTCTTGTTTCTGTCTCGTCCTCGTCTTGTCTCGTCCTCGTCTTGTCTCGTCCTCGTCTTGTCTCTGTCTCGTCCTCGTCTTGTCTCGTCCTCGTCTTGTCTCGTCCTCGTCTTGTCTCTGTCTCGTCCTCGTCTTGTCTCATCCTCGTCTTGTCTCTGTCTCGTCCTCGTCTTGTCTCGTCCTCGTCTTGTCTCGTCCTCGTCTTGTCTCGTCCTCGTCTTGTCTCTGTCTCGTCCTCGTCTTGTCTCGTCCTCGTCTTGTTTCTGTCTCGTCCTCGTCTTGTCTCTGTCTCGTCCTCGTCTTGTCTCCGTCTCGTCCTCGTCTTGTCTCTGTCTCGTCCTCGTCTTGTCTCGTCCTCGTCTTGTCTCGTCCTCGTCTTGTCTCTGTCTCGTCCTCGTCTTGTCTCCTCTCGGTCAAAGATTGGTCTCATCTTTGTCTCGTCTGTGTCTCACTTTTGTCTCAGTGTCGTCTCCTCGTCTTTGGTTTCAAAACTCTCTGGTCTCAGTTTTGGTCTTGGTCTTCTTCCGGTCATGGTCTTGTCTCATCTTTGTCTTTGTCACGTCCATCTTGTCTCCACCTCGTCTCTGTCTTGTCTCTGTCTTGTCTCTGTCCTGTTTTCAATACTCCTTGGTCTCGGTCTGATTATGTTCTTGTCTTGATCTCGTTTCAGTTCTGTCTTGGTCTCATCCTTGTCTCAGTCTTAGTCTTGTCTTTGTCATGGTCTCATCTTGGTCTCATCTCAGTCTAGTCTCGGCCCTGTCTTGGTCTTGTCTCCATCTTGTCTCAGTCTTCATCTTGTCTCATCTCAGTCTAAGTTTAGTCTTGTCTCTGTGTCATTTTGATCTTTCTGTCTCTGGTCTCGGTCTGATTATGTTCTTGTCTTGATCTCGTTTCAGTCCTTTCTCGTCCTCGTCTCTTCTCGGTCTCGCCTCGGTCTCGTCTTGTCCTCGTCCCAACAATCTCTGTCCTCATCGTTAGCTCAGGTTAAGTTACTCTTTATTTCAGTCTCACAGCAGCAGTTAAACTAAACAAAATATCATTATATCTTTAAACACAAACTTTGACTCTTGTTGTAATTATTTTATTTTATTTTTATTTGATATATGTTTAATTGTCCAGTTTTTCTGTCACATTTATTTTTTTATTTCCTGTAGAACACTTTGAAGATGGGACGACGGTTGTTTTTTTAATTTGCTTCTGAATCTTTTTTGTGACTCTTTTATTCACGTTTTCCTGAGGATTCACAGAAACGTTAAATGTTAAACGTTGAGGTCAGATCAGGACACGCCGCGTTTAACCTTCATTTAAACACAAACCTGTGAATCTATACTTCTATTTGAATAAAACAAAAGGCACAACAGGGAACAGACAACATCTGAATAAGAATTTAACCTTGTGCAGATTTTCTTGCTTCAAACACGTTGACTTTTTGTTTCTGTTCAACTTTTAGCGTCTTTTCAGGGACATTTTTGTGAATTATTTTAAAAACGAAACTTTAAAACTGCAAAGAACACATGACAACTTTGTTTTATTCCAATTTTCAAGTCACTATTGATCTGTAAACACACACGAGCAAAAAATAAAACACAGCAAGAGTAAAAATAATGTCTTGAATGAAAAAAATGAGAAGAAAGAGTATTTGAACCGACTCAAAGACACTGTAACGGGTTAATGCTCCAGGAACCGAGTTATCTGCCAAAAAATAACTAAAAACTACACAAAAAATGACTTAAAACTCACAAAAATGCCTCTAAAATTCAGCAAAACACTAAATTCTCAGACATTTTTAAGCATTTAACAACATTTAAGCACTTCTCAAACTACATCTGGATCAAAACACAAAAAAGCAGAATATATTTAAGTGTTTTATATTAAAGTGACTGGAGACAGAGATCGACCAATCAGAACGCAGAGACACATCTGAGGTCACTTCAGGACAGACTCAGGAATTAAACCAGGACAAAATAAACTCAAAATGAATGTAATGTGTTAAAATGAGTCTAGATTTGATCCTTAACTCAATAAATGACGTGAAAATGCTTGTGTTCTGTTGTGATTGTTATTTGCTAGTGAGAAATAAACAAGAAAAATGGTGGAATCACTCGATAAATGATTCAAAACGTGCATAAAGTACCTATTTTTATGTGTAAATAATGATAAACGCATGAAAGAATTAAAAGTTATGGGAGACGTATCACGTGGAGGAACATTAAAAGTGAAATGGAAGGAAAATTGAACGATATAAAAGAAGTCTCTCTCAAAAACTCTTAATATGGGTCACAAGAAAAGAGGGAAATATTGATTATTTTGGGTAAAAGTTGTTTTTTGAGTCTGGCACAAAAAATACACAGCACTGAGAGAATGAGTCTGGACCAGAGCGGACTCGACAGAATTAAAATTAAACTAAATGAATGATGTGACAACGGTTTATAAATGTCATTTTGAGAGGATTTATCATTTATAAAAACACTGCAGTGACACAGAGTCCAGGTTCAAGAGGCGTTTGGAGAAGAACAGAGTCAGGAGCGTTTCTGAAAAGTGAAAAAGAGAAGAAGAAGAGAGACAGGAACAGGTCGAAACGACAAACTGGACAAAATAACCCAGAGTCTGCTCAAGGCTTTGACAAAATACACTCAGGTTCAGCTCCATTTAAAATAATATTCCATTAAACTACAGCTGCATTAATGAACAGAGCCATAAACAACACTGGAGCATTTAGACTTTATATTAAAACAAGGAAAATATCAAGAATAAGTTTGTCGTTTATATTAAAGATGAGAAACATGTTTGGATTTACGCTAAAGCTGTGTTTTAAAACTAACTCAGAAATAGAAAATATTACAGTTTTCATGACACTGTGTAGGTTTATTTAGAGATCTGTGGAAAAAAGAATCAAGTTTCCAGGTTCTGACGCAGTGTTTTTGCAAAAATGTTAAAAAAAATTGAAAATATTAAATAAAACAACGTAATATAAGACGTTACATCTATTTTCTCTCCAGATTTAAAAACAAATTCAAACAGTAATTATTTTAGTTCCAGATGCTTGATATTACAGTTGTTTCCAATTAATTTGAACAAAATGATGCATTTAATGGTTTACGGTGTATTTTCTACATAATATAAACTTATAATTAAGTTCAGTGTATTTACTACATTTTAGATTTTACACATTAGACAGTATTCTCTCTTAAATATGTCAAACTACAATATATTTCTAAAAGTTTATTGTGAAAAGTCAAAGAAAAGTATTTACAGATTTTTGAAGCAAAAAAAATGTCTAAAATGATTCATTAAATGGAAAATATTGAAATGTATATAACACTGTGTGGATTTATTTTGAGATAAGTTTGAAAAAAAGGATTTAAGTTTCTGATAAATATGTATAAAATGACTGTATTACATTACAATATTATTATTTATAAATCGCTCCAGTTTTAAATGCAGTTATTACATTAGTTTTTGATTTGTCATTTTACAATAATTTCCTGTTAACTTTACCAGAATCATGCATTTATTGGTTTTATTGTGTGTTTTCTGTATCTTTGTGTTTTCTGAAGTAAATATTTTGGCTTCTACCTGTTTTTACTGCTGCCATTTGACGGTATTTTACTGTAAATATTTCAATATAAAGTGTGCTTCTGACGCAGCTCGAGTTCATTGTGAGAAAAGTTGAAGAAAGAGCAAAGATTTTCTCATTTTTGAAGATGTGTTTTGCAAAAATTGCCCAAAATGATTCATGAAACTGAAAATATTGCCTCAAACGTTTGAAGAAGCAGAACATCTTGACGCTGAAGCCTTTATTTATTGATTGAACCTTTACTTTTGGAGAACGTAGGCCCCTGGCTCCCGGCTCTGGTCCCGACCGAAGCTCTGAGGGGTTTTCAATAAAAGCATCAACAAAAAAACATAGTCTGGGACACGTCCGGAGCCGATTGGACGGTTCAGAGAGCGTCCGACCAATCAGAACGCAGACAGAGCAGAGAACAGTGAGTCCTGGAGACAACGGCAACGACAGCGTCAGAAGAGTTCAAAGTTCACCGAAGAGACGCCACTTAAAACAAGTCAGGTTTAAGACGGAAATAAAGAAAATAAACACGAGTCGACCAGATTCAAGATATTTACCTTTCACAGTTTCTAAATAATTCAGCTTTTTTCATTTATTACGAATTTTTACAAAAGAAAAAAGAACAAGATCAGGACATTTTCAACAATTTTAGCAACGTCTGTTTCAGTGTGTTTCCTCGACGTATTTTTAAAGTAAAACTGCATAAATTAAAGTCAAAATATAAGAATAAAAAGTCACTCTGTTTTGGAGCAAAAATAGTCCATTATTTCTTGTTGAATTTTTTCTAAAACGTTGAAAATCTGCAAAAAAGACATGTTTTTGAACCAAAACAAACATAAAAATCCAGACTTATTATAATTATTTTAGTTATTATTAATAAAAACACAAACTAATCCATTAAAAGTCTGTCATTATAATGTTGTGAGTAAATAATGATTTTTCAGGAATTTCAGTTTTTTAATTGTGTGAAATTTTTGTTAAAATCAAGCAGAAACAAATGTGTGAAGATTAAAAGTTAAAATAAAATGAAACAATCTGTTGTTGTTGTATTTACTCCAGAAATATTATAATTATATAAATGTCAACGTAGACTGATGTTTGACTCAGTTTTGTAAAAGTCTCAGGATTTAGTTCAAGTTCACAACTGAGAACTTTAGAAGAAAACCAACGCGACAAATACTTTAGTTTGTCTCATAACTTTACTTCTTAGTTTAACAAAGTCTATTAAAAACAATAAACTCTGACAAATATCACTTTGAACGTTGAATGTAACATATTTACAGCAAAATTGAAAATTCTGCAGTAAAAACGCATCAAGAAAAAAATATGGCACGAAAATCCCAGTGAAATTTCTGAATAAAATGTCAAATAAAAAACTACGTCTCATTAACTTCACCTAAAATCAAATCTAAGTCTTATTTTGTATAAAAACAATGCACTTTTACGTCAAATATGTTTAAATTAAAAGAGCAGCAAAGTCAAAGTCTACTTTTCTGTCAAATCTGCCTCATGTTCAACACAAACAGAATTTAACTGAGTTTATTCTCTTCCCTCGAAGCAAACAATAACAATAAGAAGTAAATAACAGAAAAATAATTTATATAAATATTAGTTTAACAGAATGAAAACTTCATTTATCTGAATTTAATAAAAGTTCCTAAAACTAAACTTCCATAAATTTGGTCTAAGTCCGGACTTGGACTGTTCAAAAGTATCGTGGTCTCAGTCCTGTTCCTGGTCTCAGTCCTGGTCTCAGTCCTGGTCCTGGTCCTGGTCTCGGTCCTGGTCCTGGTCCTGGTCCTGGTCCTGGTCTCGGTCTTGGTCCTGGTCTCGGTCCTGGTCTCAGTCTTGGTCTTGGTCTCGGTCCTGGTCTCAGTCCTGGTCTCAGTCCTGGTCTCAGTCCTGGTCCTGGTCCTGGTCTCGGTCTTGGTCCTGGTCTCGGTCTTGGTCCTGGTCTCGGTCCTGGTCTCAGTCTTGGTCTTGGTCTCGGTCCTGGTCCTGGTCTCAGTCCTGGTCCTGGTCTCAGTCCTGGTCCTGGTCCTGGTCCTGGTCTCAGTCTTGGTCCTGGTCTCGGTCCTGGTCTCGGTCCTGGTCTCAGTCCTGGTCCTGGTCCTGGTCTCAGTCTTGGTCCTGGTCTCAGTCTTGGTCCTGGTCTCGGTCCTGGTCTCAGTCCTGGTCTCAGTCCTGGTCCTGGTCTCAGTCCTGGTCTCAGTCCTGGTCCTGGTCTCAGTCCTGGTCTCAGTCCTGGTCCTGGTCTCAGTCCTGGTCTCAGTCCTGGTCTCAGTCCTGGTCCTGGTCTCAGTCCTGGTCTCAGTCCTGGTCTCAGTCCTGGTCCTGGTCTCAGTCCTGGTCCTGGTCTCAGTCCTGGTCCTGGTCTCAGTCCTGGTCTCAGTCCTGGTCCTGGTCTTGATCATGATTTAGTCCCAGTTTTTCGTCTTTAAACACATCATAATTCATTTTCATTTCAAATCCACACATTTTTGTATAATTTCCAGCACATTCTTTAATTTTGGCCAAAATGCTGATTCTTCAATAAAAACCTTTATATTTTATATTTATTTATATTTAAACTCTGAAACATTAAGACTCATTCTAACTCCAGAATCTACACAAATGAAAACATGAGACGTTTATGAGACTTCAGTCTAAAGTTTAAATCATGAGTGAGGGTCAGTTACAGATCATTTATTCATTCATTTTACATAAAGTCAGTGATATTGAGTGAAATTGTGGTGAATTTGAAACTAAAGCTCTGTTTAATGAAGAATGTCCACTTTTACAACAATTAAACGTTATGTATTTGTTAAAGTGTTCAGAAAACAGGAAAAAAGAATCATGAAACTGAGAAGAATTATGAGCCAAAAAATAGATAAAGCTGAATAAAGACAATTGGCTGTTGATTAAAAATATGACTTGAAACGTAAAAATAACCATAATATTCACAGTTTGTTGTGAAAATGCATCAAGAAACAAAACGTAAAAATAAAAATCCAAGTCTAATTTAAAAACACTATGTAATATGAACAAATGTGATGAAATTTGACAAATTTAAGCCACATTTTACACAAAAATCCACTTTTACGTTGAATAAAAAAGAAATAGAGCCAATTCACCTCAATTCAAACGTTGAATATTTAAATTTAGATGCATTTCTTCCTTAAAACTCTAAGAGTCTGAGTGTGTTTCTAGGTCAGTCTCTCGACTCGCTCTTGTTCCAAAACGGTTAAAAAATCAGCAAATTTCCAAAACAAAACCGAAATACTCCAACGTTTTCACCTTAAACCTTCTTTAATCAAACAAAACTTAAATTATTGGAAGAAAAATGTGTAAAAATGGTGATAAATCTGTGAAAGGTTAACTCTGTGGATTAGAACTGAGACTGCATTGCACCAAACGACAACGAACCACTGTTGGTTTGAGTCCAACTCCGAAAAAAACAGAGATTTTGGCGAAGACGACGTGAAAAGTCAGACAATTTCAAAATAAAAGCCCAAATTGTGGCATATTTCATAGATTTGATGAACTTCAGCAAAAAAAAGAAGGAATAAACTGCTGCTTCTGAAGAAATAAAGCTCTCTGCGTCAAATAAAGTCACTGCAGCAAAACCTGAACAAAAAGTCTCAATATTTCACATTTAGAGCCAATATTATCCAACATTTCACGACGATGACCTTCACTGAACTGAACCGAGCTCTGGACCAGATTCATTCACAAAACTCTCTGTGATTTTAAACTTACTACAGCATTTATTTATTCACATTTGGCACTTTTTAAACTGATCAAAATAAACTGAAATGATTTAAAACAAAAAGAATCTGTGACAGGATTATTTTAACCGTTCTCTCTGTGACCTTCATAAATCTAGTTTATTTATTTATTTATTTCTTTATTCACTTCCTTCATTAGCTCCAGACGTTTAAGGGTTAAACACTCACTTCTTTTTTTCCCTCTGTTTCTGTCGAATCCCAATGAAGCTAATTAATCACATTTGACTGAAACATTTATCAACGTTTAAAATGAATTCTGTACAAATCTTTTACATAAAAACATACATTTAACTGAGTCTGGAGCAGGTTTTTGAACCAGATTCACATTTAATCTTGTAATAATTATTAAACCGTTCGTAAAGATTCAGAACCAAATCAATCCAGAAATAGTGGATTAGAATCTGATCTCTGAACCTTTATTTACTGCAGACGTTTAAGAGTCACTTTCGTCGTTTATTTTCTGTTAGATTTTATTGAAGCTAAATGAAGCGTATTTTCTTAAATGTGTGTTTAATATGAGCAGGATATGAAGGGTTGAAAGGTTAAATCTGATTGAATTTAGGAGATTATTCCCAAATCTTTACTATTCATTCATTAAATATAATCGTATCTATTTCCTTCAGGTCAATATTAAAGACATGTTCTCGAGGCTATGCTCCAGTGAAGCTACAGTCTCTGCTTTTACTATTTTTACTCAAAATCAAACATAAATATGACACATAAATGTTAGTGTTGATTATGGTTTAATTTGATCCAGAACGCTGTGAGCGCTGATAAAAACCAGAGGTCATGAACAGCTCCCTCGACCTGACGCTCAGGACGTTTTTAACATAAACACTTCATTTTCTAGTTATTCTAAGTTTCAGTGGTTTGTGTGTTCTTTTACAATTGATTTGTACGATTTACTTTAAACACAAAGTGATTTTAGAGCTTTTACGATGAGGTTTTTAAATTAAATGTGGCTTTGTGGCGGCTTTTCCAGAGAAAGTCAGACATTAAAGCCCTGGATTTTAATTTAAATAAAAACAGAAGGGTTTTGCTGCTGAACGTTGTTCTGAGGTTTGTCGGATTCTGATTTTGTCTCAAACAGGTTCGAAATACGCCTTGAAGATGACATTATTGGACGTTGCATTGGTTTTCGACTCAGACTCGAAGCAGAGTGAGTTTTGTGAAAATAAAGCACATTTTGAGGTTTGTTTTTGGGATAAATGTTTGTGACGTAAAATGAACCACGTTTAAACTGACGTTGAATTTGTTGCTTTGTTTTCTCTCATTTTCTTCCAAAGTTGGAGATTTTACTCAGATTTAACTCGATTCTCTGCTTGATTTTACTGTTATTTTATCTTTTAACTTTGATCAGAGATGACATTATTCATTATTAGGTTGTGTTCAGGTTCACAGTAACTTCTGCTGAGTTCACTCGGGGCTTTAATGACTCACAGATTTTAGAGAATATTGTTTGTTTTTGCCTTTATTTTCCTTTCTGTTTAATCCTTCTATTTTAGATGCTTTTATGAATGAATCTAGATTTACTATATTTATATATTATATAGGTTACAGTCATTAAAAGCCCTGTTTATAGTTTAATTGTGCAAATAACGTAATGTAAAACGTGTTTAGAAATGTACAGATCTGAACATGGGTTTGTGGAGTCCTAAATAAACCTGAAGAGTTAGACTCTTTTAAAAAATACAAATAGTGTTATGTGGGCTTTTGAGACTAAATAGAGAGAAATGGTTAAATTTTCGAGGTTAGTTTGGATGTTATGTTTAAAAATGTTTCTATAATTCCAAAGATTTGAAGTATTTGACTTTTTCTTGGTCTGAATTATAGTTTTGCTGTTATTAACTCCATAAAGAACCAGACTGAGATGCATTTATTGTGAGTTTGTCTCATTAAACTAAACGAAGAAGCGTTTTTCACCGAGTACATTGCGTTTTGAAGTAAATTCTCTGTTAGTTTTTCCACAAAGACTTCACAAAGCGCCAGAAAGTGTTGTCAGACCCGCGCAGTCCGGGCTCGTACCTGGGGTTGGAGCTGTTCCAGTAAACCGCGTACCGGTCCGACACGAGGCGCTCGTCCGTGAGCGCGAGGCACATCCGGAGCGCGAGGCCGAGCAGCAGCAGCGGCCCCACGAGCCCCATCCCGGGCTTCAGTCCCAAACTCATCCAAAACGAACCAAACGCACTGCTCCGCGACGCACGGCCGCTACGCACGCCTCATGCCGCGCGCCTCGTGCGTCCAGCTGAGGTTTGGGGTAATCCAGACACGGGCACGAGCTCCAGCTGCACGCGGGACCCGTCCAGATGTGGTCCCATTCTGGTTCAGTCCCAAAGAAACAAAGAGTGGAAAAAGACTTGATGAGAACCGGAGGGACACCGAGGGGTCCCGAGCAGTGAGGCCGCTCTAGAGGCTCCTGTCCCCGGCGTCAGTCCGCAGCTCTCCCCGCTCTTTCCTGTGGTTCTCCTCTAAACTTTACTTCTCTTTTCTTTGCTGCCTCCGCGAAACGAGCCGAACTGAGCCGGAAACAGCCGAGTGCAGCCGAGGCTCGAGTCCAGGAGAAACAAACACCAAAACCAAAGAAAGTCCAAAGTTTGAAGCGCTGCAGAAAAGCGCCGAGGCTCAGAGCAGTGTCCGCGGCTGCTTCTGCTTCTGCCGGCGTCTCCCGGCGGTGGGCGGGGCTTACAGCTGCTGCCGGTGTGTCCCGGCGGTGGGCGGGGCTTACAGCTGCGGCCGGTGAGTCCCGGCGGTGGGCGGGGCTTAGATGAAGTGAATGTGGAGCATAAACATGACCCAGAATCAGAGGCTGCTGTTTCAGACTCAGACAAAAGACAGTGTCCTCAGCTCCTCTTTGTCCCAGACACCTGCTGCAGCAAGAACCACGACAAAACACGACAAAACATCAACAAAACACCAACAAAACATCAACAAAACATCAACAAAACACGACAAAACACGACAAAACACGACAAAACACGACAAAACACAACAAAACATCAACAAAACACGACAAAACACGACAAAACACGACAAAACACAACAAAACATCAACAAAACATCAACAAAACACAACAAAACACAACAAAACACGACAAAACACGACAAAACACAACAAAACATGACAAAACATCAACAAAACATGACAAAACACGACAAAACATCAACAAAACACAACAAAACACAACAAAACACGACAAAACACAACAAAACACAACAAAACATCAACAAAACACGACAAAACACGACAAAACACAACAAAACATCAACAAAACACAACAAAACATCAACAAAACACGACAAAACACGACAAAACATGACAAAACATGACAAAACACAACAAAACATGACAAAACATCAACAAAACATGACAAAACACAACAAAACACGACAAAACACAACAAAACACAACAAAACACGACAAAACACGACAAAACACGACAAAACACGACAAAACACAACAAAACAAAACAAAACATCAACAAACGTCAGACGTCTCAGGGTCAACGTGAATCTGAGGCTCATTTAAACTGACACAGAGCAGTGAAGCTGAAGAAGTCATTTATTGGAGCCATCGTTGACAGATTCAGAGAAAAAAGTGAGTTTATGCTGAAAATAAACAAGAATTGCACAAAGTTAGGATTGTAGCTAGTGATGCTAATGGTATTTACTCTTTCTGTTCTGTTTCTGTGGGATACTCGTGTCGTTCTCGAGGAATATTTGGGGTTAACTCTGGGTTTTCAGTTTCAGAAGCTGACATTTCTTTAGAGTTAAACCAAAATGAAGAAAATGAAAGTTCAAATAAATCCTACTTTATGTTTTTTATAAGCTCCTTGTGCTAACATGATCTGTTTTGGTGAAAGTTACTAATCCATGAAAATAAATACCTCTGGCCTTAAACTGATCCAAGTGTTTGAGAAACCTACTGAATTTGAATAAAACCTTTAAACAGATTTAAAATTAACTTTTCTGTGTCAAATACAGTTTACCAGTGCATTATTTAATACGTAAATAATATAAATGTCAATAAAACGTTGCTCTAACAAAGCCTCGACATGAAACAAGTTTTAATAATATTTGTCTTTTCAGTCTCACCGCTTTGAACGTCATTAAAGCCCAGTCCCACGTCTCTAATTTACCCCTGCCCTTTATTCCTGCCCCTTGTTCCTCCAAATGAAGGGGTCAGAGGTCGGGCTGTGATTAAACCCCTCACTGCAGCCGTAGAAGCATGATGTGTAATAACATCTATAATAATGTAAGGTCTATAAAATATATCACAACATGACATTTACAAGTCCTAATAATATATTCTCATGTAGTTTATACTATATTATAATGTAAAGTATAACGTTAAAGTCTAATAAATCTGTGGGAATGAAAAGTTTTCTGTGAGTATTTTGACTTGAACAGTTTCAGTCTCTGATACAAACACAAGACAAAACCAACACAAAACCAAAAAGCACTGTTCCTTTACCACAGACCAGTTTATATCGACCAGAAACAGACATTAGTGTGAAACATTAGTGAATAAAACGTTTAAAAGTTGTGTAAATACGAGACTGTGAGCTGTCGATGTGACGAACAAAAATGAGTTCAACATTAAATGAACATAAAACAGGACTGTCATGAATTAAAATCTTTATTTTTGTTGAAATTAATTCCATTTTTTATCTCGGTGAATGCACTGCATGCTGGGAAGTTAATTTAAGCCTTTTGTGCATCAGGACGACACTGAGCACGTGCAGAAAGTGTTTACTTCTGGACAAACAAGCACAAATACAGATAAAAAAAAGAGTTTACAAAAAAAAAATGAAACGGTTTATCATCTTTATTGATTCTTTAGACGTTTGTAAAATACAAAGATATTGTTATAGACACGTTTGGAGTAAAAACATTTACAGCTGGGACTGGTGTAAATGTGAGTTATATTTCCTGCTGATTCCGTTCTGTTTGGTTTTATTCCAGGTGTGATAATAACCTAGTGATCTGTTTCTGACGCAGAGCGAGTCTGGTCTGATTCAGCATCGTGAATATTTCAGTCTCAGAAAAAGAAAAGGACCGCGACGGATGAATGTTTAATGTTTGCTTTTAGAACAGGCCCAGATTAATGCAGCTCTATTAAACTTTCAGAGGTTTTGAGCAGAAAGAGCAGCAGCGGCGGCGGCCGTTCCAACGAAATACACCGAAATACACCGAGAGAGACGGGATTATGCAACGAGTTCTCACTGAACCCGGCCTGGTTCACAACACGGACCGAGACGCAGCTAAACAAACACTTAAACCTGGAAAGAGACGTCTGTGATTGGACCAAACAAACTGTAACGAGAAAAAGGACGAATAAACGCACGAGAAAGGCTTTAGATTGAGTAAAATAAACTATAAATATCACCAAAGACATGACCTTATGTAGGATTGAGAGGCGTTTTTATGTTTTCCAAAAGTAAAATCCTCAAATGGACGAAGTTGAGCAGAATCTGAGCTGAAATGAGTTTAGATTTAGTTAAAAATACAGTGTAAACAATGATAATTCATTTATGAAGCTCACACAAAACAAAGGGTTCAACGGGAAAAAATGGGATTTAAAAAAGTCAGAATAAACCTGAAATTGTGAGTAGCCCTGACTCTGAGTCGAGCAGATTTTATAAACGAGGAAGTTAAATAAAGCAGATTTGACAAATAAATGCTCTGTGTTTGTTTCTTAAAAGTCCATTTCCTCATTTATTTTTTCCTGTTTCATTTAGTTTTTCAGTGTAATCTCCTAAAGTTTATTGTAAAAATGAGACCTTAAGACGTGATCTAGTCTTTATAATGAAGGATTTTAATAGATGAGAATGATCAGTCCACAGCAGGATTTTGTCCAATCACAGCTCACTTCAGGTAAAAAGGAGCGCTCCCATTGGTCGACACTGATGTCAACAACGAAGGAACAAGGAAATAAACCAAGGAAATGTGTTATTCTGTTGGAAATACGTCTTATTTTACAGAGAAACAGCTCAAAAAAGATAAAAATAGAGAAACACGCTGCAAAATAAACCTGGATAAATGGTAAAAGTTTAAGGTCAGATCTAAACTTTGATTTAATGTAATGTATTAGTATTTTGAGGAGAAAAATTGTTCCAGTTTTACCTTTTTTTAAAATAAAAGAAGCAGGAAAGGTACTGCTGCTGTTGGAGGAGAATGGGACAAAAAACTAAATCAGATCCTGGAGATTTAAGAATCTGACTAAACTATTCATTATTTTAAGATAAAATATTGTTGTTGTTGTCTCCTTCTTTCACTTTTTTATGTTCATGTCCATTTTCCTGTTTGTGAACCAGAGGAAAATAAAAGTAAACTAGATTAAAATAATCAAATCAAACTGAAGTTATTATCTTTAAAAGTGTAATGACTGCTCTTTATTAACTCCGTCATGTGCCAGTGCGCCCTCTGCTGGTCAAACTGAGCGCTGCGTCTTCCAGAGTCAGTGTGTGGTCAGTGAACGCCTCTTTCTGCTCAAACATGTGGCTCTCATCATCTTCCTCTCCATCTTCATCGCCGCAGCCTTCATCGTGGCCTCGGTTTGAACCTGGGACTGCGGCGGCCAATCGCGGCGCGGCGGGGGCGGGGTCTGGGCCGGCCCTCGTCCAATCACACGCCTGAAGACTTCTGCACATGTTTTAGATGAAGACCCAGGAGCAGAGCCAGACAATGAGCGCTTTCATGGATCTAATGTCTCCGATAAAGTCCACAGATGGATCTGAAATAGATTTACACTGAAACTGAAGAGAGTTTGAGGAGAAAAGAGAACAACCGGGGATTTTCTGATTGGTTTTATTGGTCAATCCAGTCTTTTTAAATCGAATATGACCCAGTAAAGTTTGTCTAAATCACTCACACATGGAATATCAATGAGACAGAAACACAATCCCATCAAACACAGGATAGAAAAGGTCAACTCTTCTTCTTTTTCCACTTCTGTCTTTCACTAAGGCCCTCCTCAGAGCTTGGATTTAGTTTGTGTGTGGCAAATAAATCAAGTCTGTTTATAACTTTGTCTAAATTTATGTATTTGTCATGTAACAGAGATGAATAATCAGGTTCTTTGAGTCAATTTAAACTCTCTAAAAGTCTCTACTCACACAGACTCGAGATTTAAAGACGTCTGCGACAGAAACAGAATTTAGTCGACTTTATCTACAGTAGATTTAATCACCAAAAAGTAAAGGGTAATGTATTTTCTTCAGTAATAATGTCTCTGAGTGAAAGTTAAATTCATGAAGCGAGGGCTAGCGACGCTGATCCGTTTAAAACCACAAACACTAGCTTTGTCAAAAACATTAATTATATCACGTTTATCACAAAAACATAGAGGAAATCATTTGAAAATATCTCAGTTTAATGTTTTACTTTTGCTGGAGTGAGAATTATCTATTGTCTAATCAGTTGACGAGTGTTTAGCTCCGACTTTTCCAAAGCGGACCACAGACTCAGGACAGACCTCAGACCGAGGCCTTTCCAAAGTGGTACGGTACACTTTTAGGGACATTTCAGACCCTTTTTGTTTGAAACGCACCAGAACTGAACCGCTTCAGTGGAAATAGAGCTTAAATGTCCCGTTAGCTCAGGCTGTGTCCCATGAGTGAGTGATAAAACAATGAAAACGAGACAATGAACAAAGTAAATTATGGGTTTGGACACATTTCTGCATCATTTCTCACTGGAAGCCTTGGAGCCGACCCTCACTTCTTCCTGAACGTCCTCTGATCCCTCGGTCCACTCTTCTTTTACAGCTGATGTTTTTGTCTTTTGTTTTTCCGTCTGGACTGGTGCTGAGTGTCCTCTCTGAAGGAGACGAGGACACGCTCTCGGCGGGGGTCCGGCCCGAATCAGGCGGTGATTTAATGGACTGTCCGGCGCCGCTCCATCAGCTCTAATTCACCTGAACGCCTCCGTGAACGGCCGCAAATCTCCGTCTGAACGATTAACGTCGACCGAGAGAAACCAACGAGAAGGACACTGACGAAGATTAGAGCGAGACACAAACGGCTCAGAGTCGAGACGGAGTCTGATTAATTTAAGAGTTGTAGTTTCATTAATGAACCACTGATGCTAATAACAGAGAGGGGCCCATTAGACACATTAATCATGAATACAAGCAAAACCACATTTAAACCATCAGTTAAACCGACTGCAATACATTTTCAGTGATGAATTAGCATTAGCTAAAAAAAAAAAAAAAGAAGTCTCCAACAGAGACGTGTTTAATGTCAGAGCCTCAGAGAGAACATCAGAGACTCGCTCCATATTCACTAGTTTTTATTTTTTCATCAGTACAATTAGCTGCTAATTGTACCGTCTTGGTGGAGTAACCATAGTAACTAACAAAACAAATACCTTAGGTTGTAGCTATCATGCTAAATCGTATATTTTTATGCTAATGTATCCTTCATGAACCTTTCTGTCACTTCTCTCAAACGTAGTCCATTGTTGTTGTTTTGACAAAATTCAAGCCTCTGGGCTGGAGAAATTTAGCCCCAACTATTTGAAATAAAAGGAGGCGGGGCCTAACATCTGTCAATCACCAAATCAGGAAGATGATTGGTGCTGAGGTCTGTGTCTTTGGCTTGAAAAAGTCTTTTAGTCTCTTAAGAAAAAAAAAAAAAAAAAAGCCTGGAAGTGTCAAAAACTGGCAGCAATATTACAAACATATTTTTACAGACATATTTTTTCCAATTTATTTTAAAATAAATGCCATCATTAACTTCAGTCCTCACCAGACATAACAAATATTTATGAATTTTCAGAATTTTAAACCCCTTAAATGCCAGTTTTAGCGATCAAAGTCTCTGTGTTTTTTGAGAAAGAGAAAAAAAAGAAATATAAAAACATTAAAAAAGTTTAAAAAGTTAAAAAGTTTTTTTTTTCCATCCAATATTTCCAGATTATTCACCAAATATTAGTGGCACATAATTTGGTGAAACTGAACTTATTCAAATGCGTTGTGAACATTGAGAGAGAATTGTCCTGTGACGAGATGAATACAGTTTGTTTTTAGCGAAACATTAGCGTTTCAAAATGTCCACTTTTCGTAGTCCGCTCACATTTTCACCCGTACCCCGCAGATTTCTCCTAAATCTGTAAAACCAGGACCACGTCCCGAACGCGAGGGTCAGCGGTGGTCATCAGTGAAGCGGACATGTTTTTAATGTGAAGCACTCAGCTGTCAGACGCAGAAACAGCCTCGAAGATGGAGCTGTCATGGCCGCCATTAGCCGCACGCAGAGCTCCCGTTTCCGTTTTACCGCACGCTTCAGCGCCTCCGGCTCCAACACACACCGCGGCGGCCATCTTGTGTGAGCGGCAGATTGGGCTGTAGTTAGCGCTTGTTGTTGTGTGTGTGGGTTTTTTTTTTTTTAGGAGAAGCAGGAGGAATTAGCATTTAAAGTAGCTGCCTCCAGGCGTTAGCTCACAGCTTACTGCGCCCAATATGTCTCCCGCTGGTCTCCAAAAGTCAGGGGGAAGAATCAGTGAGGCTCGGCGGGACGAGACGGAGCACAGGGGGACAAACATGACAGAAGTGTGATTAAAAACATGACAGAGACAAAATGGAGCTAATTGTTCAGAGGAGATTGGTATTTACAAAGTTAAATTGGTGGAAGAGAGAAAACAGAAAAGGCCAAAAGGGGACATGCTGCGAGTTCAGTTTGTTTACTCTTTGTTTTTGGCATTTTTCAGTTGTTTTTTCTCCAAATTTTGTCACAATATCATCGGCCGTCATTTAAGGTCACACCATACTAATTAAAATAATCTGTAGAAAGGACCTGAGCCTGTTTCCACTCAGTTTTCAGTAGAACACGTCCCATTAACACCTCTCTATCTGTGAAACATTTGAACAGAAGAAAATACAGAGCAAATGACCGATGTTAGCTTTTATTTAGCGACGTGTTTCAGTAATAAGAGCCAACCAGCGACTACAGAGCTGTAAAACATTAACAGATATTTCTCCAGTCTATGTGTAATACGGGCCACAGAAAGTCTTGAAATAATGAAAAGAAATCGATAAAAACACTACTTGAAAACCAAAGACCACAGGCTAATTAGCATAAAATCAATACAGCAAACACATGAAGCTAAAGAGGCTAATGTCTCTTTCTCCTGAGACACTGAAGACAGTTGTTGAGCAGCGGCCTCAGAACAAAACCAGAAAGAGAAGAGAAAAACAGACTATTTTTCAGAGTGTTACTAAAAAAACAATAAAGAGAAATTAGTTTAAAACTGAAAAAGTTTAGCGCTGACGTTTAGCTCCAACTTAATTTCCATTGTTCTGCTGCGCAACAACAATAAACAATAAAAGCTCTTCTTCCAGTTTTGTTGCAGTTGCTTTGATCGGACAAAGCTTCTGTTCAGGACTAAAAATGTATCATCAGTTTGTGAAGGATCTGGACTAAACCAGACCAGACTGGACTAAACCAGACCATGTAACTGAACCAGAACCAGAAACAGAACCAGACCAGACTGGACTAAACCAGACCATGTAATCTGAACCAGAACCAGAACCAGACCAGACTGGTAACCAGACCATGTAATCTGAACCAGAACCAGAGCCAGACCAGATGGACTAAACCAGACCATGTAATCTGAACCAGAACCAGAACAGACTGAACCAGACCATGTAACTGAACCAACCAGACCAGAGACAAACCAGACCATGTGTCCCAGACAAAACCAGGGCTGGTTTAGTCCAGTCTGGCCTGGTTCTGGTTCAGATTACATGGTCTGGTTTAGTCCAGTCTGGTCTGGTTCTGTCTGGGATTACATGGCCTGGTTTAGTCCAGTCTGGTCTGGTTCTGGTTCGGATTACATGGTCTGGTTTAGTCCAGTCTGGTCTGGTTTTGTCTGGGATTACATGGTCTGGTTTAGTCCAGTCTGGTCTGGTTTTGTCTGGGATTACATGGTCTGGTTTAGTCCAGTCTGGTCTGGTTTTTGTCTGGGATTACATGGTCTGGTTTAGTCCAGTCTGGTCTGGTTTTGTCTGGGATTACATGGTCTGGTTTAGTCCAGTTTGGTCTGGTTTTGTCTGGGATTACATGGTCTGGTTTAGTCCAGTCTGGTCTGGTTTTGTCTGGGATTACATGGTCTGGTTTAGTCCAGTCTGGTCTGGTTTTTGTCTGGGATTACATGGTCTGGTTTAGTCCAGTCTGGTCTGGTTTTGTCTGGGATTACATGGTCTGGTTTAGTCCAGTTTGGTCTGGTTTTGTCTGGGATTACATGGTCTGGTTTAGTCCAGTCTGGTCTGGTTTTGTCTGGGATTACATGGTCTGGTTTAGTCCAGTCTGGTCTGGTTTTGTCTGGGATTACATGGTCTGGTTTAGTCCAGTTTGGTCTGGTTTTGTCTGGGATTACATGGTCTGGTTTAGTCCAGTTTGGTCTGGTTTTGTCTGGGATTACATGGTCTGGTTTAGTCCAGTTTGGTCTGGTTTTGTCTGGGATTACATGGTCTGGTTTAGTCCAGTTTGGTCTGGTTTTGTCTGGGATTACATGGTCTGGTTTAGTCCAGTCTGGTCTGGTTTTGTCTGGGATTACATGGTCTGGTTTAGTCCAGTCTGGTCTGGTTTAGTCCAGATCCTTCTCAAACTGATTTGATTTAGAATTGTCTTCTGTTTTTAAAGGACTTTATGGTTTACTTAACTTTTTAAATCCACATTTACAGAAAACTTTTGAACAGTTCTGTTCATTTATTAAAGTCCAGGATTAGTGCGGAGAGTATTTTAGTCGATTGTTTCTCTTTTCCTTTTAGTTTGGAGGATAAAGGATTATGTAAAGTGTCTGGCCTGAAGCTGGATGTTTAGTGACAGCCGTGAGACCGAGACCAAGACCAGGACCGAGACAAGACCGAGACAAGACCGAGACAAGACCAAGACCGAGACAAGACCAAGACAAGACCGAGACAAGACCGAGACCGAGACAAGACCAAGACCAAGACCAAGACCGAGCCGCTGTGCTGTGTTTTTTCTCCTCGATCCGTCTTTGTTCGGGCTCAGGATATGAAGTCCTGGAGTCTGTAAAGCGCTGTCGTTTCCAGAGGATGAGCGTGAGCCTGAACGCTCCGGCGCTCTCTTCTTCTCTGGTTTTATTATCGTTGGATCACACTCCTCCTCCTCTCGCTCTTCTTCTTCTTCTATTCTTCTCTCAGACGGGACTCAGCTTTGATCTTCGTCTCACATTAAACCCTGTTCTTCCTCTTTTATGGACTCCTCTGTTGTTCTGACGGACTCGAGGTTAATTTGAAGGGACTGAGTTCAGAGTTTAGGGACAATACAGCGGGGCTTCGTCCACACTAAAGGCTTTAACAATCTACAAATGACCGTGAAGTTATTGAAGAAAATTTAATGACAACATTGCAACACGGCAGAAGTTAATGTTGTATTAACAGTGAACACTCAAACACAAAACGGACTCAAAACATTACATCAAATTTAAGTTTAGAGATTACTTTAAGCACAGTTCAGTGTTAGATTGATGTGGTCCTGCAGTTACGTATACAAGTATGTGAGTTATAGCTCTGAAAACATACAGATCTTCGACTGTGTATCACATTTTAACCCAGACTTAACTGAAGTGAACTGAATAAAAAATAAACACGTACTAAACCAAGACATAGCAAAGACTAAACTCGCCTTAAATCACCTCTAAACTTGAGTTTTGAAACAAATCCAAACCAGGAAACACAGGGTTAATTTAAAAACACCTCCTCGGACGGATTCAAAAGTTTGTCATTTTCGTGGAAAAAAACAAAACAAAAGAGGTCAATCTCCAACAGAATCTCTGAGGATTTGTCAAAACGTGTTGTTGTGTAAACGGCCGTCAAACCTGAAACACGACTAAAAATAATAAAAGTTTGGTGTGACTATAGTAAATATAGCAATAGCAAATAAAAATAAAACATAAAAACTTTTAGCTTTTAAATTGGGAATTAATGTCCTCTTCATTGTTTTTGTGCAGATTCTAATAAACTGTTTCCTCTGAACCAAAAGGAGGAAAAAAGCAGAAGGGCAAGAACTAAAGATTTAGTTTCTGAACCAGAATAAAACCTGCTGGAGTCAAAGCCGAGATCAAACGACTCCTGATGTTCTGAAAAACACAAACCTGCTTCGTGCAAAAGGCCTCAGAGTTGTTCTGTTGATACTGACTGAACCTCAGAGTCACACTGACACCTGGTGGTCACTGATGGTCACTACAACCACAGACTCACTGAGGTCAGGGGTCACTTTCACCCAAAATATCAGTTAAATGTCACTGTAATGTCTGCTCAGTGGGTTATGGGTTAAAACAGACGTATAAATAAATAACTACAGACGTCAGTGTTGTATAAATTCCTCAGGTTTATGGCCCACACTTTAAGCCCCGCCCCCGTTTTCACCTGAGCTGCAGGTAAAGGCTTCACAATGAGACAAAAGCAACACAAAAACACACATCAGCAAAAAAAACGAAACAAAACTCTTCAGATACAGGTTCTATGGGGTTTTCTAAGAGCCTCCGAGCATTGCATCATGGGAAGCCAGTGTTGAATAAACTCAATCTTTACCACAGTAACTTAATAAAAGTCAAATATTACAGCAACGGGAACATAAAAGTTAGTTCTACAGCAAAATAATTACATCAAAGCATCTAAACCAGAACTTAATGTTCAATAAAAACCAAGACAAAAGACTAAAATGGAGCTTAGCTTGAAATAAATCACGGTTAAACTGGGACTAAACCAGGTTTTAACTAAGATTTAAAACAGAAATAGTCTTATGCCTCGTTTCCACTGTAACAGTACGGAACAGTTTTTATTCAACACGGGTCTGAAGTGTCCCCAAAAAAGCCCAAAATGAGAAGCAAAAGGAAAAATATAAAACAAAAACAGTCCTATTTCAAGAGAAAACGTGTTAAATGTTTTACTTTACTTTCATTTTGAGAATTAAAACATTGCATTTATCGTCTATGTTGCATTAAACACAAGCAGAGCCTGTAAACACAGAGTCAGCCTGGTTTGACTCCACTTTCTGTGAGTTTCGAGGAACAGCTCAAAAATACATCACAATCAGGATATTTAATGGATATTTATGAAAATGAGTTATCTTTGTCTAATATTTACGTTTGTTTGATCTGAAACAGTTAAGTGTGACAAATGTGGAAATAAGGAAGGGGTAAATACTTTTAATGGCACTGTGTCTCATAAAGAAACTCAACCAAACTGATCCAAACTGCTTTAGTGGAAACGAGGTTTTAGACTAAACCCTTTTAAACTGCTATAATTATAACTCATACAGATCTAGATATTTCTTGTATTTCTGCCTCTGAAACATCTGAAACATTATATATTTCTATGGACTTGGTTTTCGCAGGAAGAAACCCCTTCAAAATGACTCTCTCAAATTTACAAATAACTTCAGATTTCTTCATAAACACTAAACATAATATAAACACTCAACATATTCAAAAATCCTAACATAATTTAGAAAGCAAGCTGTGATAAATGTGAAAAATATGTAGAAAAAAACAGTAAAATGATTCAAAACTATAACGTAACGTGGCGAACTGCAGCAGTGTTTCTGTGAAGCCTAAAAAAAGAGAAGTCCTTTGAGCGCTAAGCCTTTGTCCGATTAGACATCAGGGAAAAATGCAGCGTTTCCGTGACGACGTGTTTGTTTGGAGCATAAACAGGAAGTGTACAGCAGTCTTTGGTCCAGGCCCCGCCCCTCGTCCCAGACGCAGTGCTCTCCTCCGCTTCTCGTTTGGAAAAATCTAACTCCTGCAAAAAAAAGACCCAGAAAGACACAAGAGTCACTGGAAAAGACAAATACATAAGCTTTTTATTTATTTATTAAAACAAACCTAATTAAACAATGACATTAATATATACTCTTTTATGGAAGCTGGAGAATATAATGAATAATCAACTTAACTGTGAATGATTTTTAGTCTTTTGACATTTGTAAACTCATCAAACTTTATTTAAAACCATAAAATCTTTATGACTTTGATCATCAGCCATTTCTACACTTTATGAAACAGAGGATTAGAAAATTACAATCTTTTTTTGTCTGCGGGGGTCGTGTTAAACCTCTATTTACTCCAAATCTATTTAAATGTTATAAAACTGAGCTTGTTCCTCTAATCCTTGTTTAATCCATTTAATGATGCACAGTTACTTTTCACTTAAGTTTTATTCCTGTGAGATTTCATTTTCAGTTTTTGCAAACAGTTATTTTTTCAAAGGATACCAGTAAATAACAAAAATATTAGGAATAAAACTGCCCCATTAAAAGTATATGATGACTCATAAGACTATAATTATCTTTATATTATTGTAATGAGCAGAAGTAAAACACAGAAGAGTATGTGGTACTTTAAGAACCAAATATTATCTTGGAGGTTTTGGGGACATTGAAATGATGGCAGTTCAAGTTTAAAAAGACAAATGTTTAGTGAAGTGAGCAATGAAGTGAAAAATTTGGTCCAAACAATGAAAGTTAGACTGATATTCGTGCAGTTGGTGTTCATGTCCAGCAGAGGGCGGTGTTCTTTGACTCTGACTCACTGAGCAGAGGTTTTAGTGCGGACCCTGAGCTCCTGGTCTAATCTTTACTGATGTTACTCAGTGAACTCACAGGTGAACAGATGCAGGGCAGCGCTCAGCAGCAGAACGGGACCCAGACAGAGACCGGGAGCAGAATCCTTCGGAGAATCAGGAGCCTGGTTCTTCTCAGGAGTCGTGCGTCGAGCCGTCTCCGCTTCACTCATTTTACACTTCTGACTGAAAACATACAACACAGACACTTCGGGTTAAAGCGAGGCTCGTGTGCGATGCTCAGGTGTGACTCTGGTTCGTACTCACACTTGTTTCTGGAGATACTGCTGGCTGGACTCACAGGCTCTGGTCTGGCTCTGAGCCGCTAAAGTCTGGGCCTGAGCAGCGTCTCTGAGACTGAAACAGGACTGGGTCTGGTGCTCGGCCTGAGTCAGGTTCTGCTCCAGGGCCTCGATGTGCTCTACAGCAAACACAGAAGGAACAGAGTAAGAGTCATGTCAGAACCATATTAAAACTTTTTGTTTATTCTGTTTCTGTGCTTTATTCCCTGATGTATTAATAAGGATCTTTCTGTTTTTTATTATAAACAGCTCCAATTCTTTGTGTCAGTCTGGTTGTAATTACCAATTTTCAGGCATAAACATTATTCATCAGTGAAACATTCTAATTAAAAGTTGGGTTAATAAATATGCCTTTGATGTTGACCACTTAAAAACCTCGGAAGGTGCTCTTTTTTGTAACAAAGGTAAAAGACACCTTAATACCACTGATGTTTGATGAACAAATGTAATATAACAAATGTAACTCAAAGCGACCAGAGCCTTGTACTGAAGCATTGAGTGAGAGATGAAAGCACATTACTTTCCTATTTTTATAATGCTTTGGAGTCACATACATACAATGAAGATAAATGTGTGTGATTCTTCACAGAGTTCTGGACCTCGCCCTAAACCTTTATTTAAAGCCTGTTTAAACCTCTCAGGACTCAGTGATGGAGAGATCTTAATATGGAATAAACTCTTATCTGAGCGACGGCAGAATGAGCTCATGTTTTCTGTTCTCAGCTCTGTTTGTGTTTGACTCACAGCTGCAGAGAAATATGACTCAAACAACAGAGGAAATCAGTTTCAACATGGTTTGAAATCATCAACGTATTTTCTTGTATCAAGTCTATCTCTACAAAGATTACATGCTGATAAAAAGGAACACAGTGCACACTGACCCACCATTAACCTTTTCTACTGTTTGAGAAAAGATTCCGCACCTCCACTTTGTGGAAGTAAATTTAGAGGATCAAAACTACAACTACAGCAGCTTTAGAGGGTCAAAACTACAACTACAGTAGCTTTAGAGGGTCAAAACTACAACTACAGCAGCTTTAGAGGGTCAAAACTACAACTACAGTAGCTTTAGAGGGTCAAAACTACAACTACAGTAGCTTTAGAGGGTCAAAACTACAACTACAGCAGCTTTAGAGGGTCAAAACTACAACTACAGCAGCTTTAGAGGGTCAAAACTACAACTACAGCAGCTTTAGAGGGTCAAAACTACAACTACAGCAGCTTTAGAGGGTCAAAACTACAACTACAACAGCTTTAGAGGGTCAAAACTACAACTACAGTAGCTTTAGAGGGTCAAAACTACAACTACAGCAGCTTTAGAGGGTCAAAACTACAACTACAGCAGCTTTAGAGGGTCAAAACTACAACTACAGCAGCTTTAGAGGGTCAAAACTACAACTACAGCAGCTTTAGAGGGTCAAAACTACAACTACAGCAGCTTTAGAGGGTCAAAACTACAACTACAGCAGCTTTAGAGGGTCAAAACTACAACTACAGCAGCTTTAGAGGGTCAAAACTACAACTACAGCAGCTTTAGAGGGTCAAAACTACAACTACAGAAGCTTTAGAGGGTCAAAACTACAACTACAGCAGCTTTAGAGGGTCAAAACTACAACTACAGCAGCTTTAGAGGGTCAAAACTACAACTACAGCAGCTTTAGAGGGTCAAAACTACAACTACAGAGGCTTTAGAGGGTCAGAACCTTTACAACATGCTCCATAAAAACACCTCAAGAGTTTTCCTCTGTGATCATTCCTTCCACTTGTTCCCATTAGCGTCTTAATTAAACAGTGAGTGATGTTTATCTGATGTAAACACAATGGCTGCTTCATATCAGCTTCATACAGGAATTAATCATTTCCCTCCGAAACCTCGACAGGAAGTCACCTTCAGCAGAGCGGCCTGGACTTCCTGTGTCCCACCCGCTGCTCTCAGAGGAACGCCATATTCAAGAAAAAGGCTTTAATCGGAGAAGTACTGGCAGAAAAAAGTAGTTACTATGGTGGGCAACAGACAAAAGAGGAAAAAATAGTCTCTGAAGAGAAAAGACTGCTGCATAACCATGAAACGCTGTTTTATTTTAGTGAACAATTTAGTTTTTCCTGGACTACAAAAGGTAATAAGAGAAATGAACCAATAAAGAGACATTTACAAAATACTTAACTTCCCCCTCAAGCAAATGAATAGTGTCTTTATACTTCCCTGAATCATCCTCAAATTCAAAACATGTGCTTATGAAGAAAGAGAAAACACAAGGGCCCAATTAAAATCAGATGAATCATGTCTTTCTGGATTAAATTTAAGCCTGAAGAAAAGTTGCTGCTTGCAACAGACGTCACAGAATAATTTAATAACCCAAACAACCATTTTTTTGGCCTTGAGGGAAACAAACACACTAATAACTAACTTTTTAAAGATATTTGTGGGTTTTTCTGCAGTTTATTAAAGTCGTAAACAGTGTATAGACACAAAACTAAGCAGAAGTTACCAAGAAGTCACTATTTTTTTCACATTAGAGATTAAAAATTAGACTGTACCTTGAAAAAACTAGTACTAGCACTTTTTACAGTTAGTCCACAGTTCAATAAGTACCACGTTTTTTTTGCTCGGTTCGGTTCGGTAGAATTTATGGGGCTGTTATTAAATTATACGTTCAGTCCAGAGGCGTTTACCAAGGTTTAAGAAATCACAAGAAGCCAAATGAGTCACTTTTTTACCGCTTAATCAATAAATCTTTTAGGTATAAAAGCTAAAAAGAGCCTCAGTTTGTGAATAATTTAATTAAACACCGACAAATAATATAAATATTCATGGAAACACGCTGTATTTTATTGGTCACATTATATTATTTGCAATATTTGATCTTTTATTTGCCGGCCAATTAGAAAAACAAAAACCCTGCACCTAAACACAGCGTCTACCCAATCAAATCAAAAAGGCAAAATAATCTACAAGATCTGAAGTCAAGTGCTGAGTAAAAATAGGCCTCTATGGTTCTACGTTATTATTGGTTAAATTTTATGGTTGTAACACAGTAAGTATATTTGTCTTTATATTAAATACTTTATTGAAGAGCGTTATATTCCAGTTCTGTAACAGAGTCTTGTAAAATCCTCAGTGTGTGTTTTTTACGTCAGAGTTTAAAATAAACCCATTACGCCTGAAGGTAGCGGTGGAAAGGACCTCTCCAAACTGGGAAACACTGAGAGGAAAAAGTGCGTAAGCTCTGAATGTAGCAGCAAAGTGCGGAGTGTCTCTGCGGTGTGTTCAAGGACCCGCCCCTGTATCGGGAAAAGGGAAACCCCACATACCAGAGGCCTGAGTGTTTTCTGCAGGTTTCCATCTGAGAACGGTGGATTCAGGGTCAGTTCAGAGACTTTCTATGAGGCGTTTCTTCAGCCCTAACTGCAACACTTCAGCTTTTCCATCCTGGTCCTTTTCCACATTTAAAAACACTGTTGTTGGATTTAATGTTGGCTAAACGCAGGCACAAGTTATTTACTCAAAAGGATTCTGAAAGAGGTGACATAACAGAGAGCGGCCTGTCTGCTGTGCATCTTAGTTTAATAACAGCAGGACTCCATTGCTCTGTTTTCTTTTCATTTTTCACTAAACTAATCTTCTTTTGGCTGATAAACCTGAAGAACAGAACCCGAATCAAACATGAAATATAAAACTAAACACAAGTGGGCCCTGATCCTGAGACCTGGGACCAGTTACCTGCTCACGTGGAACAAAAACATCAGCCTCTTTAGGAGTAGTTCAGCTCAAAGAGTGTGACACGCCATGTTTAGATTTGACTGGTTTGATTCTTATTCCACAGGTTTTAGATGGACTTAAACAGGTTTTAGATTGATTTGAAGAGGTTTTAGTTGAATTTGAGCAGGTTTTATATGAATTTGAGCAGGTTTTATATGAATTTGAGCAGGTTTTAGATGAATTTGATCAGGTTTTAGTTGAATTTGAACAGGTTTTAATGAATTTGAGCAGGTTTTAGTTGAATTTAAGCAGGTTTTAGTTGAATTTAAGCAGGTTTTAGATGAATTTGAACAGGTTTTAGGTGGATTTGAAGAGGTTTTAGTTGAATTTGAGCAGGTTTTATATGAATTTGAGCAGGTTTTAGATGAATTTGAGCAGGTTTTAGATGAATTTGAGCAGGTTTTAGATGAATTTGATCAGGTTTTAGTTGAATTTGAACAGGTTTTAATGAATTTGAGCAGGTTTTAGTTGAATTTAAGCAGGTTTTAGATGAATTTGAACAGGTTTTAGGTGGATTTGAAGAGGTTTTAGTTGAATTTGAGCAGGTTTTATATGAATTTGAGCAGGTTTTAGATTAATTTGAGCAGGTTTTAGATGAATTTGAGCAGGTTTTAGATGAATTTGAGCAGGTTTTAGATTAATTTGAGCAGGTTTTAGATGAATTTGAGCAGGTTTTAGATGAATTTGAGCAGGTTTTAGTTGAATATGAGCAGGTTATAGATGGATTTGAGCAGATTTTAGATGGATTTGAACAGGTTTTAGTTGGATTTGAAGAGGTTTTAGGTGGATATGAAGAGGTTTTAGGTGGATTTGAGCAGGTTTTAGATGGATTTGAACAGGTTTTAGATGGATTTGAGCAGGTTTGAACAAAACTTATATTTTGAACTGTGTATTAATGCTGTGACATAGTTCTATACTTCTTCAATGATAATAAAATAAAACAATGTAATAAACAACACATGAAAGACAAACATTACAATATTATACATGTATAATGTAAATGTTTTCCTAATGCATATCTGTCAAATATGTTCAGCTTTCATTTCCTTTCATTTTCCTTCCATTAATAACATTTTTCCAGTTTCTCCATCAGTGCTACCGGTTGTTGTTCTCATTTCCTTCCTTTTATTCTTAAACTCGACGTGGAAACTATTCACAGCTGCTTCTGTTTATGACCCTTCGCTTTAAGCCCCTTCATTGAAATCATTTAAAGATTTTATTCAGTCGTTTAGTGGTTTTTAATTAAAGGACAGTGTTTTTTCTGCTCATCTCGCTCTGACCCGGTGTGTTTTGTTTTTTTTCTTGGTACGGACCAATCAGCCGTGTTTATTTACTCTGAGTCACCGGTTGCCGTGGAAACAGCGACGGGAGGGGAAAAAGCAGCTAAGAATATCTGCAGCGAGTCTGTGGCTGCGCAGAATGTGTCCTTTCATGGACAGAGCGAGAGTCAACTGGAGTCGGAACAGAAGAGGGGTTAGTCCAGGCTGAGGTCTAGTCCTGGTCAAGACCTGATTTTGGATTGATTTAGTCCAAAGTTAGTCCTGGTTTAGTTCTAGTTTAATACTGGGTTTAAGTCCATGTTTTGTTAAGTCCAAGTTTAGGCTGTTTTAGTTTTTCTTTTTTGGTCTAGTCTTGGTCTAATTCTGGGTTTAGCAATATGTATGGTCTTACTTTCAAACAGGTACAGTCCTGGTTTAGTCTTGACTGAATCCTGGTTTAGTCCTGGTTCAGTCCTGGTTTAGTCTTGACTGAATCCTGGTTTAGTGCATGTTTTGACCTGAGTTAAGTTAGTTAAGTTTAGACCTGTTTTTTTTTCTTTCTTACACTCCCTTCAGCCCTTGTTTGGTCCTGGGTTTAGGCTTAAATTTAGTCCTAGTTTGATCCTGGTCTAGTCTTGGTCTAATCCTGGGTTTACTCTTACAATCGAACGGGTTTAGTCCTGGTTTAGTCTTGAATTAATCCTGGGCTTAATCCTGATTTGATGCTGTCTTTATCAGAGGTTTAATCTTAGTCCAGTAGTTTCATTCTGGGGTTAGCTGAGGCCTAGTCCTAGATTAACCCTAGTTTTATCATAATTTAAATTAGGTCCTGGTTTAACTTCCTCCTGGAGTCTTACTTTAGACATGATTTGGTTCCAGTTTAGTCCTGGTTTCTCTGTTATTCTGCCTTGGTTTTGTCCTGAAGCGTTATTCACTCGGGGACGGTGCATCTGATCATTCATTGTTACAACACTCAATTCAAAAGATATATTTAGTCACTTTGAATTGCAGCCAAATACTTCCAAAATGAGCTAATTTACCACTGATCTAATATTGTACAAACTGAAACACAAAACAGAGAGACTTGACACAGAATAGGCTGGATTTCTGCTCTGTTTTTGTTGGTGTTCGGTTTTTTTCCTCTTACCTTCCTTGAGCGAGAGCTGAGTCGTGAGGTTGACTTGAATCTGTTCAAGAGTCTCCACTGTTTCCTGCAGAGAGCTGATGTTAGCCGCCAGGTGGACGAGCTGTGGGGCCAAACAAACACAGAATCAGATCAGAATCAGGGTCAACGAGGACAGGATCTGTTAGGGCTCATCTTAAAGGGACAGTCCGGTTCTGAGTAAAAGTGTCTCTGAGATCCTTCGTGTTCTGCTTGTTTCTGATGAAAATACACTTTTAGAACAAATTAACAAGGTTT
>CM072151.1:1541144-1724070 GCA_036850595.1 Rhyacichthys aspro
TTATGTGGGCTTTTGAGACTAAATGGAGAGAAATGGTTAAATTTTCGAGGTTAGTTTGAATGTTATGCTTAAAAATGTTTCTATAATTCCAAAGATTTGAAGTATTTGACTTTTTCTTGGTCTGAATTATAGTTTTGCTGTTATTAACTCCATAAAGAACCAGACTGAGATGCATTTATTGTGAGTTTGTCTCATTAAACTAAACGAAGAAGCGTTTTTCAACGAGTACATTGCGTTTTGAAGTAAATTCTCTGTTAGTTTTTCCACAAAGACTTCACAAAGCGCCAGAAAGTGTTGTCAGACCCGCGGAGTCCGGGCTCGTACCTGGGGTTGGAGCTGTTCCAGTAAACCGCGTACCGGTCCGACACGAGGCGCTCGTCCGTGAGCGCGAGGCACATCCGGAGCGCGAGGCCGAGCAGCAGCAGCGGCCCCACGAGCCCCATCCCGGGCTTCGGTCCCAAACTCATCCAAAACGAACCAAACGCACTGCTCCGCGACGCACGGCCGCTACGCACGCCTCATGCCGCGCGCCTCGTGCGTCCAGCTGAGGTTTGGGGTAATCCAGACACGGGCACGAGCTCCAGCTGCACGCGGGACCCGTCCAGATGTGGTCCCATTCTGGTTCAGTCCCAAAGAAACTAAGAGTGGAAAAAGACTTGATGAGAACCGGAGGGACACCGAGGGGTCCCGAGCAGTGAGGCCGCTCTAGAGGCTCCTGTCCCCGGCGTCAGTCCGCAGCTCTCCCCGCTCTTTCCTCTGGTTCTCCTCTAAACTTTACTTCTCTTTTCTTTGCTGCCTCCGAGAAAAGAGCCGAACTGAGCCGGAAACAGCCGAGTGCAGCCGAGGCTCGAGTCCAGGAGAAACAAACACCAAAACCAAAGAAAGTCCAAAGTTTGAAGCGCTGCAGAAAAGCGCCGAGGTTCAGAGCAGTGTCCGCGGCTGCTTCTGCTTCTGCCGGCGTCTCCCGGCGGTGGGCGGGGCTTACAGCTGCTGCCGGTGTGTCCCGGCGGTGGGCGGGGCTTACAGCTGCTGCCGGTGTGTCCCGGCGGTGGGCGGGGCTTAGATGAAGTGAATGTGGAGCATAAACATGACCCAGAATCAGAGGCTGCTGTTTCAGACTCAGACAAAAGACAGTGTCCTCAGCTCCTCTTTGTCCCAGACACCTGCTGCAGCAAGAACCACGACAAAACACGACAAAACATCAACAAAACACCAACAAAACATCAACAAAACATCAACAAAACACGACAAAACACAACAAAACATGACAAAACACAACAAAACACGACAAAACACAACAAAACACCAACAAAACATCAACAACACATCAACAAAACATGACAAAACACAACAAAACATGACAAAACACGACAAAACACGACAAAACACGACAAAACATCAACAAAACATCAACAAAACATCAACAAAACACAACAAAACACGACAAAACACAACAAAACACGACAAAACACAACAAAACACCAACAAAACATCAACAAAACATCAACAAAACATCAACAAAACACGACAAAACACGACAAAACATCAACGAAACACAACAAAACATCAACAAAACCCAACAAAACACGACAAAACATCAACGAAACACAACAAAACATCAACAAAACATCAACAAAACACGACAAAACACAACAAAACATCAACAAAACATCAACAAAACACAACAAAACACGACAAAACACAACAAAACACAACAAAACACGACAAAACACAACAAAACATGACAAAACACAACAAAACACGACAAAACACAACAAAACATCAACAATCGTCAGACGTCTCAGAGTCAATGTGAATCTGAGGCTCATTTAAACTGACACAGAGCAGTGAAGCTGAAGAAGTCATTTATTGAAGCCATCGTTGCCAGATTCAGAGAAAAAAGTGAGTTTATGCTGAATGTAAACAGGAGTTAGGATTGTAGCTAGTGATGCTAATGGTATTTACTCTTTCTGTTCTGTTTCTGTGGGATACTCGTCTGGTTCTCGAGGAATATTTGGGGTTAACTCTGGGTTTTCAGTTTCAGAAGCTGACATTTCTTTAGAGTTAAACCAAAATGAAGAAAATGAAAGTTCAAATAAATCCTTCTTTATGTTTTTTATAAGCTCCTTGTGCTAACTTATAAATAAATATAAATACCTCTGGCCTTAAACTGATCCAAGTATTTGAGAAACCTACTGAATTTGAATAAAACCTTTTAACGGATTTAAAATTAACTTTTCTGTGTCAAATACAGTTTACCAGTGCATTATTGAATACATAAATAATATAAATAAATGTCAAGCTCTAACAAAGCCTCGACATGAAACAAGTTTTAATAATCTTTTTCTTTTCAGTCTCACCGCTTTGAACGTCATTAAAGCCCAGTCCCACGTCTCTAATTTACCCCTGCCCTTTATTCCTGCCCCTTGTTCCTCCAAATGAAGGGGTCAGAGGTCGGGCTGTGATTAAACCCCTCACTGCAGCCGTAGAAGCCTGATGTGTAATAACATCTCTAATAATGTAAGGTCTATAAAATATATCACAACATGACATTTACAAGTCCTAATAATATATTCTCATGTAGTTTATAAAGTCTAATAAATCTGTGGGAATGAAAAGTTTTCTGTGAGTATTTTGACTTGAACAGTTTCAGTCTCTGATACAAACACAAGACAAAACCAACACAAAAACAAAAAGCACTGTTCCTTTACCACAGACCAGTTTATATCGACCAGAAACAGACATTAGTGTGAAACATTAGTGAATAAAACGTTTAAAAGTTGTGTAAATACGAGACTGTGAGCTGTCGATGTGACGAACAAAAATGAGTTCAACATTAAATGAACATAAAACAGGACTGTCATGAATTAAAATCTTTATTTTTGTTGAAATTAATTCCATTTTTTATCTCGGTGAATGCACTGCATGCTGGGAAGTTAATTTAAGCCTTTTGTGCATCAGGACGACACTGAGCACGTGCAGAAACAAACAAGCACAAATACAGATAAAAAAAAGAGTTTACAAAAAAAAAAATGAAACGGTTTATCATCTTTATTGATTCTTTAGACGTTTGTAAAATACAAAGATATTGTTATAGACACGTTTGGAGTAAACACATTTACAGCTGGGACTGGTGTAAATGTGACTTATTATATTTCCTGCTGATTCCGTTCTGTTTGGTTTTATTCCAGGTGTGATAATAACCTAGTGATCTGTTTCTGACGCAGAGCGAGTCTGGTCTGATTCAGCATCGTGAATATTTCAGTCTCAGAAAAAGAAAAGGACCGCGACGGATGAATGTTTAATGTTTGCTTTTAGAACAGGCCCAGATTAATGCAGCTCTATTAAACTTTCAGAGGTTTTGAGCAGAAAGAGCAGCAGCAGCGGCGGCCGTTCCAACGAAATACACCGAAATACACCGAGAGAGACGGGATTATGCAACGAGTTCTCACTGAACCTGGCCTGGTTCACAACACGGACCGAGACGCAGCTAAACAAACACTTAAACCTGGAAAGAGACGTCTGTGATTGAACCAAACAAACTGTAACGAGAAAAAGGACGAATAAACGCACGAGAAAGGCTTTAGATTGAGTAAAATAAACTATAAATATCACCAAAGACATGACCTTATGTTGGATTGAGGTGCGTTTTTATGTTTTCCAAAAGTAAAATCCTCAAATGGACGAAGTTGAGCAGAATCTGAGCTGAAATGAGTTTAGATTTAGTTAAAAATACAGTGTAAACAATGATAATTCATTTATGAAGCTCACACAAAACAAAGGGTTCAACGGGAAAAAATGGGATTTAAAAAAGTCAGAATAAACCTGAAATTGTGAGTAGCCCTGACTCTGAGTCGAGCAGATTTTATAAACGAGGAAGTTAAATAAAGCAGCTTTGACAAATATATCTCTGTGTTTGTTTCTTAAAAGTCCATTTCCTGATTTTTGTTCCTGTTTCATTTAGGTTTTCAGTGTAATCTCCTAAAGTTTATTGTAAAAATGAGACCTTAAGACGTGATCTAGTCTTTATAATGAAGGATTTTAATAGATGAGAATGATCAGTCCACAGCAGGATTTTGTCCAATCACAGCTCACTTCAGGTAAAAAGGAGCGCTCCCATTGGTCGACACTGATGTCAACAACGAAGGAACGAGGAAATAAACCAAGGAAATGGGTTATTCTGTTGGAAATATGTCTTATTTTACAGAGAAACAGCTCAAAAAAGATAAAAATAGAGAAACATGCTGCAAAAATAAACCTGGATAAATGGTAAAAGTTTAAGGTCAGATCTAAACTTTGATTTAATGTAATGGAGTCTGAGACCGGGACAAAAAACTAAATCAGATCCTGGAGCTTTAAGTTAAGAATCTGACTAAACTATTCAGTATTTTAAGATAAAATATTGTTATTGTCTCCTTCTTTCACTTTTTTATGTTCATGTCCATTTTCCTGTTTGTGAACCAGAAGCAAATAAAAGTAAACTAGATTAAAATAATCAAATCAAACTGAAGTTATTATCTTTAAAAGTGTAATGACTGCTCTTTATTAACGCCGTCATGTGCCAGTGCGCCCTCTGCTGGTCAAACTGAGCGCTGCGTCTTCCAGAGTCAGTGTGTGGTCAGTGAACGCCTCTTTCTGCTCAAACATGTGGCTCTCATCATCTTCCTCTCCATCTTCATCGCCGCAGCCTTCATCGTGGCCTCGGTTTGAACCTGGGACTGCGGCGGCCAATCGCGGAGCGGCGGGGGCGGGGTCTGGGCCGGCCCTCGTCCAATCACACGCCTGAAAACTTCTGCACATGTTTTAGATGAAGACCCAGGAGCAGAGCCAGACAATGAGCGCTTTCATGGATCTAATGTCTCCGATAAAGTCCACAGATGGATCTGAAATAGATTTACACTGAAACTGAAGAGAGTTTGAGGAGAAAAGAGAACAACCGGGGATTTTCTGATTGGTTTTATTGGTCAATCCAGTCTTTTTAAATCGAATATGACCCAGTAAAGTTTGTCTAAATCACTCACACATGGAATATCAATGAGACAGAAACACAATCCCATCAAACACAGGATAGAAAAGGTCAACTCTTCTTCTTTTTCCACTTCTGTCTTTCACTGAGGCCCTCCTCAGAGCTTGGATTTAGTTTGTGTGTGGCAAATAAATCAAGTCTGTTTATAACTTTGTCTAAATTTATGGATTTGTCATGTAACAGAGATGAATAATCAGGTTCTTTGAGTCAATTTAAACTCTCTAAAAGTCTCTACTCACACAGACTCGAGATTTAAAGACGTCTGCAACAGAAACAGAATTTAGTCGACTTTATCTACAGTAGATTTAATCACCAAAAAGTAAAGGGTAATGTATTTTCTTCAGTAATAATGTCTCTGAGTGAAAGTTAAATTCATGAAGCGAGGGCTAACGATGCTGATCTGTTTAAAACCACAAACACTAGCTTTGTCAAAAACATTAATTATATCACGTTTATCACAAAAACATAGAGGAAATCATTTGAAAATATCTCAGTTTAATGTTTTACTTTTGCTGGAGTCAGAATTATCTATTGTCTAATCAGCTGACGAGTGTTTAGCTCCGACTTTTCCAAAGCGGACCACAGACTCAGGACAGACCTCAGACCGAGGCCTTTCCAAAGTGGTACGGTACACTTTTAGGGACATTTCAGATCCTTTTTGTTTGCACCAGAACTGAACCGCTTCTTAAATGTCCCGTTAGCTCAGGCTGCGTCCCCCCATGAGTCAGCGATAAAACAATGAAAACGAGATGATGGACAAAGTAAATTATGGGTTTGGACACATTTCTGCATCATTTCTCAGTGGAAGCCTTGGAGCCGACCCTCACTTCTTCCTGAACGTCCTCTGATCCCTCGGTCCACTCTTCTTTTACAGCTGATGTTTTTGTCTTTTGTTTTTCCGTCTGGACTGGTGCTGAGTGTCCTCTCTGAAGGAGACGAGGACATGCTCTCGGCGGGGGTCCGGCCCGAATCAGGCGGTGATTTAATGGACTGTCCGGCGCCGCTCCATCAGCTCTAATTCACCTGAACGCCTCCGTGAACGGCCGCAAATCTCCGTCTGAACGATTAACGTCGACCGAGAGAAACCAACGAGAAGGACACTGACGAAGATTAGAGCGAGACACAAACGGCTCAGAGTCGAGACGGCGTCTGATTAATTTAAGAGTTGTAGTTTCATTAATGAACCACTGATGCTAATAACAGAGAGGGGCCCATTAGACTCATTAATCATGAATACAAGCAAAACCACATTTAAACCATCAGTTAAACCGGCTGCAATACATTTTCAGTGATGAATTAGCATTAGCTAAAAAAAAAAAGAAGTCTCCAACAGAGACATGTTTAATGTCAGAGCCTCAGAGAGAACATCAGAGACTCGCTCCATATTCACTAGTTTTTATTTTTTCATCAGTGCAATTAGCCGCTAATTGTACCGTCTTGGTGGAGTAACCATAGTAACTAACAAAACAATTATCTTAGGTTGTAGCTATCATGCTAAATCGTACATTTTTATGCTAATGTATCCTTCATGAACCTTTCTGTCACTTCTCTCAAACGTACAGTCCATTGTTGTTGTTTTGACAAAATTCAAGCCTCTGGGCTGAGAAATTTAGCCCCAACTATGAAAAAAAGAGGCGGGCCTAACATGCACACCATCAAAGAAGGTGAGGTCTGTGTTTGGCTTGAAGTCTTTAGTCTCTTAAGAAAAAAAAAAAAAAGCTGGGAGTGTCAAAAATTGGCAGCAATATTACAGACATATTTCTACACATATTTTTTTTCCAATTTATTTTAAAATAAATGCCATCATTAACTTCAGTCCTCACCAGACATAACAAATATTTATGAATTTTCAGAATTTTAAACCCCTTAAATGCCAGTTTTAGCGATCAAAGTCTCTGTGTTTTTTGAGAAAGAGAAAAAAAAGAAATATAAAAACATTAAAAAAGTTTAAAAAGTTAAAAAGTTTTTTTTTTCCATCCAATATTTCCAGATTATTCACCAAATATTAGTGGCACATAATTTGGTGAAACTGAACTTATTCAAATGCGTTGTGAACATTGAGAGAGAATTGTCCTGTGACGAGATGAATACAGTTTGTTTTTAGCGAAACATTAGCGTTTCAAAATGTCCACTTTTCGTAGTCCGCTCACATTTTCACCCCGTACCCCCCGCAGATTTCTCCTAAATCTGTAAAACCAGGCCCACGTCCCGAACGCGAGGGTCAGCGGTGGTCATCAGTGAAGCGGACATGTTTTTAATGTGAAGCACTCAGCTGTCAGACGCAGAAACAGCCTCGAAGATGGAGCTGTCATGGCCGCCATTAGCCGCACGCAGAGCTCCCGTTTCCGTTTTACCGCACGCTTCAGCGCCTCCGGCTCCAACACACACCGCGGCGGCCATCTTGTGTGAGCGGCAGATTGGGCTGTAGTTAGCGCTTGTTGTTGTGTGTGGGTTTTTTTTTTTTTTTTTAGGAGAAGCAGGAGGAATTAGCATTTAAAGTAGCTGCCTCCAGGCGTTAGCTCACAGCTTACTGCGCCCAATATGTCTCCCGCTGGTCTCCAAAAGTCAGGGGGAAGAATCAGTGAGGCTCGGCGGGACGAGACGGAGCACAGGGGGACAAACATGACAGAAGTGTGATTAAAAACATGACAGAGACAAAATGGAGCTAATTGTTCAGAGGAGATTGGTATTTACAAAGTTAAATTGGTGGAAGAGAGAAAACAGAAAAGGCCAAAAGGGGACATGCTGCGAGTTCAGTTTGTTTACTCTTTGTTTTTGGCATTTTTCAGTTGTTTTTTCTCCAAATTTTGTCACAATATCATCGGCCGTCATTTAAGGTCACACCATACTAATTAAAATAATCTGTAGAAAGGACCTGAGCCTGTTTCCACTCAGTTTTCAGTAGAACACGTCCCATTAACACCTCTCTATCTGTGAAACATTTGAACAGAAGAAAATACAGAGCAAATGACCGATGTTAGCTTTTATTTAGCGACGTGTTTCAGTAATAAGAGCCAACCAGCGACTACAGAGCTGTAAAACATTAACAGATATTTCTCCAGTCTATGTGTAATACGGGCCACAGAAAGTCTTGAAATAATGAAAAGAAATCGATAAAAACACTACTTGAAAACCAAAGACCACAGGCTAATTAGCATAAAATCAATACAGCAAACACATGAAGCTAAAGAGGCTAATGTCTCTTTCTCCTGAGACACTGAAGACAGTTGTTGAGCAGCGGCCTCAGAACAAAACCAGAAAGAGAAGAGAAAAACAGACTATTTTTCAGAGTGTTACTAAAAAAACAATAAAGAGAAATTAGTTTAAAACTGAAAAAGTTTAGCGCTGACGTTTAGCTCCAACTTAATTTCCATTGTTCTGCTGCGCAACAACAATAAACAATAAAAGCTCTTCTTCCAGTTTTGTTGCAGTTGCTTTGATCGGACAAAGCTTCTGTTCAGGACTAAAAATGTATCATCAGTTTGTGAAGGATCTGGACTAAACCAGACCAGACTGGACTAAACCAGACCATGTAATCTGAACCAGAACCAGAAACAGAACCAGACCAGACTGGACTAAACCAGACCATGTAATCTGAACCAGAACCAGAACCAGACCAGACTGGACTAAACCAGACCATGTAATCTGAACCAGAACCAGAGCCAGACCAGACTGGACTAAACCAGACCATGTAATCTGAACCAGAACCAGAACCAGACCAGACTGGACTAAACCAGACCATGTAATCTGAACCAGAACCAGACCAGACTGGACTAAACCAGACCATGTAATCCCAGACAAAACCAGGGCTGGTTTAGTCCAGTCTGGCCTGGTTCTGGTTCAGATTACATGGTCTGGTTTAGTCCAGTCTGGTCTGGTTCTGGTTCAGATTACATGGTCTGGTTTAGTCCAGTCTGGCCTGGTTCTGGTTCAGATTACATGGTCTGGTTTAGTCCAGTCTGGTCTGGTTTTGTCTGGGATTACATGGTCTGGTTTAGTCCAGTCTGGTCTGGTTTTGTCTGGATTACATGGTCTGGTTTAGTCCAGTCTGGTCTGGTTTTGTCTGGGATTACATGGTCTGGTTTAGTCCAGTCTGGTCTGGTTTTGTCTGGGATTACATGGTCTGGTTTAGTCCAGTTTGGTCTGGTTTTGTCTGGGATTACATGGTCTGGTTTAGTCCAGTCTGGTCTGGTTTTGTCTGGGATTACATGGTCTGGTTTAGTCCAGTCTGGTCTGGTTTTGTCTGGGATTACATGGTCTGGTTTAGTCCAGTTTGGTCTGGTTTTGTCTGGGATTACATGGTCTGGTTTAGTCCAGTTTGGTCTGGTTTTGTCTGGATTACATGGTCTGGTTTAGTCCAGTCTGGTCTGGTTTTGTCTGGGATTACATGGTCTGGTTTAGTCCAGTCTGGTCTGGTTTTGTCTGGGATTACATGGTCTGGTTTAGTCCAGTTTGGTCTGGTTTTGTCTGGGATTACATGGTCTGGTTTAGTCCAGTCTGGTCTGGTTTTGTCTGGGATTACATGGTCTGGTTTAGTCCAGTTTGGTCTGGTTTTGTCTGGGATTACATGGTCTGGTTTAGTCCAGTTTGGTCTGGTTTTGTCTGGGATTACATGGTCTGGTTTAGTCCAGTCTGGTCTGGTTTTGTCTGGGATTACATGGTCTGGTTTAGTCCAGATCCTTCTCAAACTGATTTGATTTAGAATTGTCTTCTGTTTTTAAAGGACTTTATGGTTTACTTAACTTTTTAAATCCACATTTACAGAAAACTTTTGAACAGTTCTGTTCATTTATTAAAGTCCAGGATTAGTGCGGAGAGTATTTTAGTCGATTGTTTCTCTTTTCCTTTTAGTTTGGAGGATAAAGGATTATGTAAAGTGTCTGGCCTGAAGCTGGATGTTTAGTGACAGCCGTGAGACCGAGACCAAGACCAGGACCGAGACAAGACCGAGACAAGACCGAGACAAGACCAAGACCGAGACAAGACCAAGACAAGACCGAGACAAGACCGAGACCGAGACAAGACCAAGACCAAGACCAAGACCGAGCCGCTGTGCTGTGTTTTTTCTCCTCGATCCGTCTTTGTTCGGGCTCAGGATATGAAGTCCTGGAGTCTGTAAAGCGCTGTCGTTTCCAGAGGATGAGCGTGAGCCTGAACGCTCCGGCGCTCTCTTCTTCTCTGGTTTTATTATCGTTGGATCACACTCCTCCTCCTCTCGCTCTTCTTCTTCTTCTTCTATTCTTCTCTCAGACAGGACTCCGCTTTGATCTTCGTCTCACATTAAACCCTGTTCTTCCTCTTTTATGGACTCTTCTGTTGTTCTGATGGACTCGAGGTTAATTTGAAGGGATTGAGTTCAGAGTTTAGGGACAATACAGCGGGGCTTCGTCCACACTAAAGGCTTTAACAATCTACAAATGACCGTGAAGTTATTGAAGAAAATTTAATGACAACATTGCAACACGGCAGAAGTTAATGTTGTATTAACAGTGAACACTCAAACACAAAACGGACTCAAAACATTACATCAAATTTAAGTTTAGAGATTACTTTAAGCACAGTTCAGTGTTAGATTGATGTGGTCCTGCAGTTACGTATACAAGTATGTGAGTTATAGCTCTGAAAACATACAGATCTTTGACTGTGTATCACATTTTTAACCCAGACTTAACTGAAGTAGACCAAAAATAAAAAATAAACAAGTACTAAACCAAGACATAGCAAGGACTAAACTCGCCTTAAATCACCTCTAAACTTGAGTTTTGAAACAAATCCCAACCAGGAAACTTTGGGTTCATTTAAAAACACCTCCTCGGACGGATTCAAAAGTTTGTCATTTTCGTGGAAAAAAACAAAACAAAAGAGGTCAATCTCCAACAGAATCTCTGAGGATTTGTCAAAACGTGTTGTTGTGTAAACGGCCGTCAAACCTGAAACAAACTAAAAAATAATAAAAGTTTGGTGTGACTATAGTAAATATAGCAATAGCAAATAAAAATAAAACATAAAAACTTTTAGCTTTTAAATTGGGAATTAATGTCCTCTTCTAATAAACTGTTTCCTCTGAACCAAAAGGAGGAAAAAAGCAGATGGGCAAGAACTAAAGATTTTGTCTCTGAACCAGAATAAAACCTGCTGGAGTCAAAGCCGAGATCAAACGACTCCTGATGTTCTGAAAAACACAAACCTGCTTCGTGCAAAAGGCCTCAGAGTTGTTCTGTTGATACTGACTGAACCTCAGAGTCACACTGACACCTGCTGGTCACTGATGGTCACTACAACCACAGACTCACTGAGGTCAGGGGTCACTTTCACCCAAAATATCAGTTAAATGTCACTGTAAAGTCTGCTCAGTGGGTTATGGGTTAAAACAGACGTATAAATAAATAACTACAGACGTCAGTGTTGTATAAATTCCTCAGGTTTATGGCCCACACTTTAAGCCCCGCCCCCTGTTTTCACCTGAGCTGCAGGTAAAGGCTTCACAATGAGACAAAAGCAACACAAAAACACACATCAGCAAAAAAAACGAAACAAAACTCTTCAGATACAGGTTCTATGGGGTTTTCTAAGAGCCTCCGAGCATTGCATCATGGGAAGCCAGTGTTGAATAAACTCAATCTTTACCACAGTAACTTAATAAAAGTCAAATATTACAGCAACGGGAACATAAAAGTTAGTTCTACAGCAAAATAATTACATCAAAGCATCTAAACCAGAACTTAATGTTCAATAAAAACCAAGACAAAAGACTAAAATGGAGCTTAGCTTGAAATAAATCACGGTTAAACTGGGACTAAACCAGGTTTTAACTAAGATTTAAAACAGAAATAGTCTTATGCCTCGTTTCCACGGTAACAGTACGGAACAGTTTTTATTAAACACAGGTCTGAAGTGTCCCAAAAAAGCCCAAAATGAGAAGCAAAAGGAAAAATGTAAAAACAGAAACAGTCATATTTCAAGAGAAAACGTGTTAAATGTTTTACTTTACTTTCATTTTGAGAATTAAAACATTGCATTTATCGTGTATGTTGCATTAAACACAAGCAGAGCCTGTAAACACAGAGTCAGCCTGGTTTGACTCCACTTTCTGTGAGTTTTGAGGAACAGCTCAAAAATACATCACAATCAGGATATTTAATGGATATTTATGAAAATGAGTTATCTTTGTCTAATATTTACGTTTGTTTGATCTGAAACAGTTAAGTGTGACAAATGTGGAAATAAGGAAGGGGCAAATACTTTTAATGGCACTGTGTCTCATAAAGAAACTCAACCAAACTGATCCAAACTGCTTTAGTGGAAACGAGGTTTTAGACTAAACCCTTTTAAACTGCTATAATTATAACTCATACAGATCTAGATATTTCTTGTATTTCTGCCTCTGAAACATCTGAAACATTATATATTTCTATGGACTTGGTTTTTGCAGGAAGAAACCCCTCTCTAAAATTTACAAATAACTTCAGATTTCTTCATAAACACTAAACATAATATAAACACTCAACATATTCAAAAATCCTAACATAATTTAGAAAGCAAGCTGTGATAAATGTGAAAAATATGTAGAAAAAAACAGTAAAATGATTCAAAACTAGAATGTAACGTGGCGAACTGCAGCAGTGTTTCTGTGAAGCCTAAAAAAAGAGAAGTCCTTTGAGCGCTAAGCGTTTGTCCGATTAGACATCAGGGAAAAATGCAGCGTTTCCGTGACGACGTGTTTGTTTGGAGCATAAACAGGAAGTGTACAGCAGTCTTTGGTCCAGGCCCCACCCCTCGTCCCAGACGCAGTGCTCTCCTCCGCTTCTCGTTTGGAAAAATCTAACTCCTGCAAAAAAAAGACCCAGAAAGACACAAGAGTCACTGGAAAAGACAAATACATAAGCTTTTTTATTTATTTATTAAAACAAACCTAATTAAACAATGACATTAATATATACTCTTTTATGGAGGCTGGAAAATATAATGAATAATCAACTTAACTGTGAATGATTTTTAGTCTTTTGACATTTGTAAACTCATCAAACTTTATTTAAAACCATAAAATCTTTATGACTTTGATCATCAGCCATTTCTACACTTTATGAAACAGAGGATTAGAAAATTACAATCTTTTTTTGTCTGCGTGGGTCGTGTTAAACCTCTATTTACTCCAAATCTATTTTAATCCATTTAATGATGCACAGTTACTTTTCACTTAAGTTTTATTCCTGTGAGATTTCATTTTCAGTTTTTGCAAACAGTTATTTTTTCAAAGGATACCAGTAAATAATAAAAATATTAGGAATAAAACTGCCCCATTAAAAGTATATGATGACTCATAAGACTATAATTATCTTTATATTATTGTAATGAGCAGAAGTAAAACACAGAAGAGTATGTGGTACTTTAAGAACCAAATATTATCTTGGAGGTTTTGGGGACATTGAAATGATGGCAGTTCAAGTTTAAAAGACAAATGTTTAGTGAAGTGAGCAATGAAGTGAAAAATTTGGTCCAAACAATGAAAGTTAGACTGATATTCGTGCAGTTGGTGTTCATGTCCAGCAGAGGGCGGTGTTCTTTGACTCTGACTCACTGAGCAGAGGTTTTAGTGCAGACCCTGAGCTCCTGGTCTAATCTTTACTGATGTTACTCAGTGAACTCACAGGTGAACAGATGCAGGGCAGCGCTCAGCAGCAGAACGGGACCCAGACAGAGACCGGGAGCAGAATCCTTCGGAGAATCAGGAGCCTGGTTCTTCTCAGGAGTCGTGCGTCGAGCCGTCTCCGCTTCACTCATTTTACACTTCTGACTGAAAACATACAACACAGACACTTCGGGTTAAAGCGAGGCTCGTGTGCGATGCTCAGGTGTGACTCTGGTTCGTACTCACACTTGTTTCTGGAGATACTGCTGGCTGGACTCACAGGCTCTGGTCTGGCTCTGAGCCGCTAAAGTCTGGGCCTGAGCAGCGTCTCTGAGACTGAAACAGGACTGGGTCTGGTGCTCGGCCTGAGTCAGGTTCTGCTCCAGGGCCTCGATGTGCTCTACAGCAAACACAGAAGGAACAGAGTAAGAGTCATGTCAGAACCATATTAAAACTTTTTGTTTATTCTGTTTCTGTGCTTTATTCCCTGATGTATTAATAAGGATCTTTCTGTTTTTTATTATAAACAGCTCCAATTCTTTGTGTCAGTCTGGTTGTAATTACCAATTTTCAGGCATAAACATTATTCATCAGTGAAACATTCTAATTAAAAGTTGGGTTAATAAATATGCCTTTGATGTTGACCACTTAAAAACCTCGGAAGGTGCTCTTTTTTGTAACAAAGGTAAAAGGCACCTTAATACCACTGATGTTTGATGAACAAATGTAATATAACAAATGTAACTCAAAGCGACCAGAGCCTTGTACTGAAGCATTGATGAAAGCACATTACTTTCCTATTTTTATAATGCTTTGGAGTCACATACATACAATGAAGATAAATGTGTGTGATTCTTCACAGAGTTCTGGACCTCGCCCTAAACCTTTATTTAAAGCCTGTTTAAACCTCTCAGGACTCAGTGATGGAGAGATCTTAATATGGAATAAACTCTTGTCTGAGCGACGGCAGAATGAGCTCATGTTTTCTGTTCTCAGCTCTGTTTGTGTTTGACTCACAGCTGCAGAGAAATATGACTCAAACAACAGAGGAAATCAGTTTCAACATGGTTTGAAATCATCAACGTATTTTCTTGTATCAAGTCTATCTCTACAAAGATTACATGCTGATAAAAAGGAACACAGTGCACACTGACCCACCATTAACCTTTTCTACTGTTTGAGAAAAGATTCAGCACCCTTGCTTTGTGGAAGTAAATTTAGAGGATCAAAACTACAACTACAGGAGCTTTAGAGGGTCAAAACTACAACTACAGTAGCTTTAGAGGGTCAAAACTACAACTACAGCAGCTTTAGAGGGTCAAAACTACAACTACAGTAGCTTTAGAGGGTCAAAACTACAACTACAGCAGCTTTAGAGGGTCAAAACTACAACTACAGCAGCTTTAGAGGGTCAAAACTACAACTACAGCAGCTTTAGAGGGTCAAAACTACAACTACAGCAGCTTTAGAGGGTCAAAACTACAACTACAGTAGCTTTAGAGGGTCAAAACTACAACTACAGCAGCTTTAGAGGGTCAAAACTACAACTACAGTAGCTTTAGAGGGTCAAAACTCAAACTACAGTAGCTTTAGAGGGTCAAAACTACAACTACAGTAGGTTTAGAGGTCAAACAAACTACAGTAGCTTTAGAGGGTCAAAACTACAACTACAGTAGCTTTAGAGGGTCAAAACTACAACTACAGCAGCTTTAGAGGGTCAAAACTACAACTACAGCAGCTTTAGAGGGTCAAAACTACAACTACAGCAGCTTTAGAGGGTCAAAACTCAAACTACAGCAGCTTTAGAGGGTCAAAACTACAACTACAGCAGCTTTAGAGGGTCAAAACTACAACTACAGCAGCTTTAGAGGGTCAAAACTCAAACTACAGCAGCTTTAGAGGGTCAAAACTACAACTACAGCAGCTTTAGAGGGTCAAAACTACAACTACAGCAGCTTTAGAGGGTCAAAACTACAACTACAGCAGCTTTAGAGGGTCAAAACTACAACTACAGCAGCTTTAGAGGGTCAGAACCTTTACAACATGCTCCATAAAAACACCTCAAGAGTTTTCCTCTGTGATCATTCCTTCCACTTGTTCCCATTAGCGTCTTAATTAAACAGTGAGTGATGTTTATCTGATGTAAACACAATGGCTGCTTCATATCAGCTTCATACAGGAATTAATCATTTCCCTCCGAAACCTCGACAGGAAGTCACCTTCAGCAGAGCGGCCTGGACTTCCTGTGTCCCACCCGCTGCTCTCAGAGGAACGCCATATTCAAGAAAAACGCTTTAATCTGAGAAGTACTGGCAGAAAAAAGTAGTTATTATGGTGGGCAACAGACAAAAGAGGAAAAAATAGTCTCTGAAGAGAAAAGACTGCTGCATAACCATGAAACGCTGTTTTATTTTAGTGAACAATTTAGTTTTTCCTGGACTACAAAAGGTAATAAGAGAAATGAACCAATAAAGAGACATTTACAAAATACTTAACTTCCCCCTCAAGCAAATGAATAGTGTCTTTATACTTCCCTGAATCATCCTCAAATTCAAAACATGTGCTTATGAAGAAAGAGAAAACACAAGGGCCCAATTAAAATCAGATGAATCATGTCTTTCTGGATTAAATTTAAGCCTGAAGAAAAGTTGCTGCTTGCAACAGACGTCACAGAATAATTTAATAACCCAAACAACCATTTATTTGGCCTTGAGGGAAACAAACACACTAATAACTAACTTTTTAAAGATATTTGTGGGTTTTTCTGCAGTTTATTAAAGTCGTAAACAGTGTATAGACACAAAACTAAGCAGAAGTTACCAAGAAGTCACTATTTTTTTCACATTAGAGATTAAAAATTAGACTGTACCTTGAAAAAACTAGCACTAGCACTTGTTACAGTTAGTCCACAGTTCAATAAGTACCACGTTTTTTTTGCTCGGTTCGGTTCGGTAGAATTTATGGGGCTGTTATTAAATTATACGTTCATATTGTTTCTAACATGAGTGTTATCACAAGCCCATAATGTGTTGGGATTGGTTGTTCCAGAGGCGTTTACCAAGGTTTGAGAAATCACAAGAAGCCAAATGAGTCACTTTTTTACCGCTTAATCAATAAATCTTTTAGGTATAAAAGCTAAAAAGAGCCTCAGTTTGTGAATAATTTAATTAAACACCGACAAATAATATAAATATTCATGGAAACACGCTGTATTTTATTGGTCACATTATATTATTAGCAATATTTGATCTTTTATTTTGCCGGCCAATTAGAAAAACAAAACCTTGCACCTAAACACAGCGTCTACCCAATGAAATCACAAAGACAAAATAATCTACAGGATAAGAAGTCAAGGGCTGAGTAAAAATAGGCCTCTATGGTTCTACGTTATTATTGGTTAAATTTTATGGTTTGAACACAGTAAGTATATTTGTCTTTATATTAAATACTTTATTGAAGAGCGTTATATTCCATTTCTGTAACAGAGTCTTGTAAAATCCTCAGTGTGTGTTTTTTACGTCAGAGTTTAAAATAAACCCATTACGCCTGAAGGTAGCGGTGGAAAGGACCTCTCCAAACTGGGAAACACTGAGAGGAAAAAGTGCGTAAGCTCTGAATGTAGCAGCAAAGTGCGGAGTGTCTCTGCGGTGTGTTCAAGGACCCGCCCCTGTATCGGGAAAAGGGAAACCCCACATACCAGAGGCCTGAGTGTTTTCTGCAGGTTTCCATCTGAGAACGGTGGATTCAGGGTCAGTTCAGAGACTTTCTATGAGGCGTTTCTTCAGCCCTAACTGCAACACTTCAGCTTTTCCATCCTGGTCCTTTTCCACATTTAAAAACACTGTTGTTGGATTTAATGTTGGCTAAACGCAGGCACAAGTTATTTACTCAAAAGGATTCTGAAAGACATGACATAACAGAGAGAGAGCGGCCTGTCTGCTGTGCATCTTAGTTTAATAACAGCAGGACTCCATTGCTCTGTTTTCTTTTCATTTTTCACTAAACTAATCTTTTTTCAGCTGATAAACCTGAAGAACAGAACCCGAATCAAACATGAAATATAAAACTAAACACAAGTGGGCCCTGACCTGGGACCAGTTACCTGCTCACATGGAACAAAAACATCAGTCGCTTTAGGAGTAGTTCAGCTCAAAGAGTGTGACACGCCATGTTTAGATTTGACTGGTTTGATTCTTATTCCACAGGTTTTAGATGGACTTAAACAGGTTTTAGATTGATTTGAAGAGGGTTTTAGGTGGATTTGATCAGGTTTTAGTTGAATTTGAACAGGTTTTAATGAATTTGATCAGGTTTTAGTTGAATTTGAACAGGTTTTAATGAATTTGAGCAGGTTTTAGTTGAATTTAAGCAGGTTTTAGATGAATTTGAGCAGGTTTTAGGTGGATTTGAAGAGGTTTTAGTTGAATTTGAGCAGGTTTTATATGAATTTGAGCAGGTTTTAGATTAATTTGAGCAGGTTTTAGATGAATTTGAGCAGGTTTTAGATGAATTTGAGCAGGTTTTAGATGAATTTGAGCAGGTTTTAGATGAATTTGAGCAGGTTTTAGTTGAATATGAGCAGGTTATAGATGGATTTGAGCAGGTTTTAGATGAATTTGAGCAGGTTTTAGTTGAATATGAGCAGGTTATAGATGGATTTGAGCAGATTTTAGATGGATTTGAACAGGTTTTAGTTGGATTTGAAGAGGTTTTAGGTGGATATGAAGAGGTTTTAGGTGGATTTGAGCAGGTTTTAGATGGATTTGAACAGGTTTTAGATGGATTTGAGCAGGTTTGAACAAAACTTATATTTTGAACTGTGTATTAATGCTGTGACATAGTTCTATACTTCTTCAATGATAATAAAATAAAACAATGTAATAAACAACACATGAAAGACAAACATTACAATATTATACATGTATAATGTAAATGTTTTCCTAATGCATATCTGTCAAATATGTTCAGCTTTCATTTCCTTTCATTTTCCTTCCATTAATAACATTTTTCCAGTTTCTCCATCAGTGCTACCGGTTGTTGTTCTCATTTCCTTCCTTTTATTCTTAAACTCGACGTGGAAACTATTCACAGCTGCTTCTGTTTATGACCCTTCGCTTTAAGCCCCTTCATTGAAATCATTTAAAGATTTTATTCAGTCGTTTAGTGGTTTTTAATTAAAGGACAGTGTTTTTTCTGCTCATCTCGCTCTGACCCGGTGTGTTTTGTTTTTTTTCTTGGTACGGACCAATCAGCCGTGTTTATTTACTCTGAGTCACCGGTTGCCGTGGAAACAGCGACGGGAGGGGAAAAAGCAGCTAAGAATATCTGCAGCGAGTCTGTGGCTGCGCAGAATGTGTCCTTTCATGGACAGAGCGAGAGTCAACTGGAGTCGGAACAGAAGAGGGGTTAGTCCAGGCTGAGGTCTAGTCCTGGTCAAGACCTGATTTTGGATTGATTTAGTCCAAAGTTAGTCCTGGTTTAGTTCTAGTTTAATACTGGGTTTAAGTCCATGTTTTGTTAAGTCCAAGTTTAGGCTGTTTTAGTTTTTCTTTTTTGGTCTAGTCTTGGTCTAATTCTGGGTTTAGCAATATGTTTGGTCTTACTTTCAAACAGGTACAGTCCTGGTTTAGTCTTGACTGAATCCTGGTTTAGTGCATGTTTTGACCTGAGTTAAGTTAGTTAAGTTTAGACCTGTTTTTTTTTCTTTCTTACACTCCCTTCAGCCCTTGTTTGGTCCTGGGTTTAGGCTTAAATTTAGTCCTAGTTTGATCCTGGTCAAGTCTTGGTCTAATCCTGGGTTTACTCTTACAATCGAACGGGTTTAGTCCTGGTTTAGTCTTGAATTAATCCTGGGCTTAATCCTGATTTGATGCTGTCTTTATCAGAGGTTTAATCTTAGTCCAGTAGTTTCATTCTGGGGTTAGCTGAGGCCTAGTCCAAGATTAACCCTAGTTTTATCATAATTTAAATTAGGTCCTGGTTTAATTTCCTCCTGGAGTCTTACTTTAGACATGATTTGGTTCCAGTTTCGTCCTGGTTTCACTGTTATTCTGCCTTGGTTTTGTCCTAAAGCGTTATTCACTCGGGGACAGTGCATCTGATCATTCATTGTTACAACACTCAATTCAAAAGATATATTTAGTCACTTTGAATTGCAGCCAAATACTTCCAAAATGAGCTAATTTACCACTGATCTAATATTGTACAAACTGAAACACAAAACAGAGAGACTTGACACAGAATAGGCTGGATTTCTGCTCTGTTTTTGTTGGTGTTCGGTTTTGTTTCCTCTTACCTTCCTTGAGCGAGAGCTGAGTCGTGAGGTTGACTTGAATCTGTTCAAGAGTCTCCACTGTTTCCTGCAGAGAGCTGATGTTAGCCGCCAGGACGAGCTGTGGGGCCAAACAAACACAGAATCAGATCAGAATCAGGGTCAACGAGGACAGGATCTGTTAGGGCTCATCTTAAAGGGACAGTCCGGTTCTGAGTAAAAGTGTGTCTCTGAGATCCTTCGTGTTCTGTTTGTTTCTGATGAAAATACACTTTTAGAACAAATTAACAAGGTTTCTACAAGTTTAAAACTAGTCTCAGAGACAGTGTGTGTTACATAGAAGGGATTAACATGACTTTAATTTGACTTGTGACGGATTTTCTACGTTTTTTTCTTTGGTTCTGCCTCTGTTTAGTGCTCAGTTGGTCTTCAGCTTCGACTTTGTTTTTTTTTCTTGGTTTATTTCTGTTGGACTTGTTTTGTCTCGTTGGTAGTTTGTTGGTTCTAGTTTTTTAACAGTATTGTCCTTGGGTTTGGTCATAGGTTTACTCATTTATGATTCCTGGTTTAGTCTTTGGTTTGGATTTAGTTTTAATCCTGCTTTAGTCCCAGTTAGTCCCAAGTTAGTCCTCATTTTAGTCCAGGTATAGGCCAAGGGTTTATGGTTGTCTTTAATCCCCATTTAGACTTGGTTTAGCCATTATTTAGTCTTTTTTAAAAGGTGCCTTAAAGATCAAAACCTGACTTAAAATCCTTTTGTTGTGCCCCAGATTTACCCCAGTTTAGTCTTGACTGAGTTCTGGCTTTGTTCAGGTTTAGTCCTGGGTTTGAGCCTGGTTTATTCACAGTTTAGCTCTAATATATTACATTGAAGTGTAAAGTATGTTATTTGTTGACCTTATATGGACCTTCCAAAATGACTATGGTACACTTCAGACTGATGTGTTTTTATTTAAAGCTCATTTTCGAGTCATTTCAGATACTTCTCATGAGGCAGCTCTTCAGTTTGAGTTTGTGGAGTTCAGGAATGTCAGACTCAATCCAGATTCAATAAATCACGGCTCAACAAAACACGGAGAGGCTTTATACAGATTTTTCACACTACAAACCAAAAGATCAAATAAAACCAAAAGATAATGCACTATAATGGACCTGATATTGTCAAATGCACAGTAATAAATTCAAGACTACTTTAGTCCTGAGAAGTTTTTATTAATTTACCAAAGAACACTTAAATGGATTCTTGTCAAACAGAGAAATCAAAATTATATTGAGGTGGAATCTGTAAAAATCAGGACTAAACAGGAGTAAGAAGGTCTAAATCTGTACTAAACTTGTACTAGATCAGGTCTAAAGTAAGGACTGAACCAGAACTAATCTGAACCAAGGCTAAAACCAGGTAAAAACAGATCGTTACCAAACCAGGTCTAGATCGGAGCTAAACCGTCCAATCAAGACCAAACTAAACCAAGACTAAAACCACGGGGATAAACTGTAATAAAATGATCAAAATCAGAAAGAAATCAGATCTAAACTTGAAACTAAACCAGGTGTAAAGTAGGATTAAATCGTTTAAATAAGGACTGAAGTAGGACTAATCTTAACCAAGACAAAAAGTAGAAAGATACCAGGACAAAACAAGTACAAGACTAAAAAAACATAATTAAACTGGGTCTAGAGCAGCACCTGGACTAAAGCAGAACTAAACTATGTCCAAACCATGTCTAAATGAAATCTACCAGGTCTAAACCACAACTGAAGCAGGACTAAACGAGGTCTAAAACAAGAATAACTCGTCAAAATGATGGCTACACAAATCCTGGAACCAACAATAAAACCAGAAATAAAAGGGACTACACCAGATCCAGGACATCACGCGTCAACATAGACTTTATTTGTAAAAACAGAAGCATTAAACTTCTTTTTCCAAATGGATCACTTGTCATTCTCAAGAATTTCAAAGCTCAAAGACATGAAAATGAAAATGTAAACTTATCTCAGGACTTGAAGCCTCACTGAGTTCAAGGTGAGTCTGACCGAGTTAAAGTGTTTGTACCAGTTTCTGCTGTCGGTACGACTCTGATTAAAAACAGAAGACTTGCTGCTCGGAGACATTCCTATCATCAAACGCATAGTTTATAGATAGATTTAGCTCACCAACATCTTTACATTCACACGAACACTACACTCAGCGAAGAGAAGATGAAGCAAAAAAACACAAAAAAAATCTAATCAAAGGAAAATGATGACCCTAAACTGTGCCCTGAGTCTCACAGAGCAGCTGTAAATATCACACGTGGGTCACAAGTTCCACTGCAGAAGGCCCAACGAGTGGACTACGTTACCCAGAATGCACAGCGGGGTGAGAAATACAGCTGAGGTCAGTCACAGGGAAATATCTCTGTATCAGTATCAGTATAACATTCAATGGGTTTGTCCCTGAGTAAGCCCTGGTCCTGGTTTAGTCCTGATTTAGTCAAGGTTTAGTCCAGGTTTAGTCCTTGTTTAGTCCAGGTTTAGTCCAGGTTTAGTCCTTGTTTAGTCCTGGTTTAGTCCTTGTTTAGTCTTTGGTTTAGTCCTGGTTTAGTCCAGGTTTAGTCCTTGTTTAGTCCAGGTTTAGTCCTGATTTAGTCAAGGTTTAGTCCAGGTTTAGTCCTGATTTAGTCAAGGTTTAGTCCAGGTTTAGTCCTTGTTTAGTCCTGGTTTAGTCCTTGTTTAGTCTTTGGTTTAGTCCTGGTTTAGTCCTGGCTTAGTCCAGGTTTAGTCCTTGTTTAGTCCAGGTTTAGTCCTGATTTAGTCCAGGTTTAGTCCAGGTTTAGTCCTTGTTTAGTCCTGGTTTAGTCCTTGTTTAGTCTTTGGTTTAGTCCTGGTTTAGTCCTGGCTTAGTCCTTGTTTAGTCTTTGGTTTAGTCCTGGTTTAGTCCTGGCTTAGTCCTGGCTTAGTCCTGGCTTAGTCCTTGTTTAGTCCTGGTTTAGTCCTTGTTTAGTCTTTGGTTTAGTCCTGGCTTAGTCCTGGTTTAGTCCTGGTTTAGTCCTTGTTTAGTCCTGGTTTAGTCCTTGGTTTAGTCCTTGTTTAGTCCTGATTTAGTCCAGGTTTAGTCCTGGTTTAGTCCTGGTTTAGTCCTTGTTTAGTCTTTGGTTTAGTCCTGGTTTAGTCCTGGCTTAGTCCTGGTTTAGTCCTTGTTTAGTCCTGGTTTAGTCCAGGTTTAGTCCTTGTTTAGTCCTGGTTTAGTCCTGAGTTACTCCTTGGTTTAGTCCTTGTTTAGTCCTGGTTTAGTCCTTGTTTAGTCCTTGGTTTAGTCCTTGTTTAGTCCAGGTTTAGTCCTTGTTTAGTCCTTGTTTAGCTTTGATTTAGTCCTTGCTTAGTCCTGATTTAGTCCTTGGTTTAGTCCATGTTTTTTATTGTATTTAGCCCTTTATTTAATAATTACTGAGTCCTCATTTATTCTCATCTTAGTCTTTGTTCTGGCCTTGGTTTAATCCTGGTTTAGTCCCAGTTTAATCACAGGTATTACTTGCCCTGAGTTAGACTTTTCTTAGTCCTTATTTAGTCTCCATGTTAGGGCACAATATTCCTCCATTACAACCACTGTTTACATTTATACACACTGCATTAACACCAGTACAACTCCTTTAAGAGTCTCATTAGAGAAAACAAACGCTGCAACAGAGAGTTACTGTCGGAGGAAACACACTGAGCAGTGGAGCAAAGGTGACTCAGGACAAACACTCACTTTTTCCAACGAAGTCTGCCGCTGGAAATGTTGGACGCAGATGCTAAAGCCCAGTTTCAACATTCAGAGCCGAGAGACAACTATTCAACTGGGTTTTCTTCATTTTTAGGACATTATCTGTCAGTGTGGTTAAATGCAACTATAGAAATTCAAATTATTGCTCTAGACTGACTATAATCTGACTTATTAATGTGAATGGAAAGGCACTAATTCAAATTTCTGAATCTGAATTGAATTAACACACCTGGATAATGACATTGATCGTTTTTATTTGTACATTACTTGTTTTAATGTGTAGTTTGGCTCTTTGTCTGCATTGTAAAGCGTCTCAGTGTGTAATAAATCACACTATATAAAGTTTATTAGAGCTACAAACAAGTCAGGTTGACTTTTTGCTCATGTTCTCTTTTTAACGAAGGCTGAGTGCTGTAAAAAACAGAGAACACGTGAACGCAGCATGAGTCTAAGTTTGACGGCTTAATCGAGCTATGAGCAAAGTAAAAACTACAGTTACTCAAAAATAGTACTCTTTATAGAGCTTCCTCCCAATTGAAACAGACTTCTATGTGTGCCACAAATATAAACTAGTGAATAGTATCTGTCAGTGTCTCAAAGTGTTAGCCCTGCGACTCGTAACAGGACAGGGAGTAGAAAGTAAATTAATATTATTCAAGTTGAAGTAAATCTGACTTTATTCTTCTTTCTGTGCATTTTCACTCTGTTAAACAACAGTGTCCCACACATTAATAAATCTATGGCAAACCAAAAATATACTTTAATGTTCATACGTTGGATTTTGCGACTGTAACTGTGTCCATTACTTTGATATTTTAGAGTCTTCAGTCTGGACCTGGACCTGGGCCTGTGTCTCTTCTGTGAGTTTTCTAACTTTCTGACTTTAGAGGTTATTCTCCAGAGAAAGACTAGAAAAAGTGTCAATAACAGTTAAAACTGGCAACAAACAAACTAATCAGCCTGTCCTGGTTAAGTCCTGGTTAAGTCCTGGTTTAGTCCATGGTTTAGTCCTGGTTTAGTCCTGGTTTAGTCCTGGTTTAGTCCATGGTTTAGTCCTGGTTTAGTCCTGCTTTAGTCCTGGTTTAGTCCTGATTTAGTCCTGATTCAGTCCATGGTTTAGTCCTTGGTTTAGTCCTGGTTTAGTCCTTGTTTAGTCCTGGTTAAGCCCTGGTTAAGCCTGGTTTAGTCCTGGTTTAGTCCTGGTTTAGTCCTGATTCAGTCCTTGGTTTAGTCCTGGTTTAGTCCTGGTTTAGTCCTTATTTAGTCCTGGTTTAGCCCTTGGTTCAGACCCTGGTTTAGGCCTGGTTTAGAATTTGGTCTAGTCCTGGTTTAGTCCTGGTTTAGTCCTGTTTAGTCCTTATTTAGTTCTGGTTTAGTCCTGGTTTAGCTCTTGGTTTAGACCGTGGTTTAGCCCTGGTTTAGTCCTGTTTAGTCCTTATAGTTGGTTAGTTGGCTTGTTGTGGTTTGTTTAGACCTGGTTTAGTTCTGGTTCAGCCCTTGGTTTAGTCCTGGTTTAATCTTTGGTTTAAACCAGTTTTAGTCCTTGTTCAGCCCTAGTTTAGCTCTTTAACAAACAAACTAATCCACTTCATATTACCAAAAACAAAAACAAAACAAGACCAAACAGCGTTGTTATCAGTGTTCGGTTATTATTAGGACATCAAATTAATTCATTCATGTTCTATCCATGAACCCATCACCTCTTGCTAACCACTCCTTCACTACTTGCCCCACAAATTTAAATTTTATACTTTTACACCATTTCTTTCCATTTTCCATGACCTGAACTTTAACCTAAGTTGAAAACAGATAAAGTATATTTGAGGTTTTCCAGTTTGCGTGAGAAACCTGTTGAAGCACAGAGTCTGAAAAGTGAAACAGCAACACAGAGGAAGGACACACAGAGATAACAGGAAATATCTGTGTAATAATGTTTCCTACAAGTCTAACATCAGCTGATTATAACGTGACAAATAAACTCTTTACTCTGCAGCTGGAAGTTTAAAAATGGCTCATTTATGTCAAACTTTAACAGGACTAAACCAAAGAATAAACCCAGGAATAAATCAAAATAAAACAAGACTAAACTCCAGACTTAACAGGACTATACGAGGATGAACCCAAGATGAAAAGCAGATTAAATGACGACTAAATAAACTCAAAACCACGACTAAACTGGGACTAAACCATTAAAACTTGATAATTACAAACTGATAAACACAAAATGCATTAAATTAAAAGGAAGAAATGGTGTTAAAAATAATTATAAATAAATAAATAAATAACCAAAACTGTATGAAAAAACAAAACCAAAAACAAAGCTTCATAATAACAGGAAGTTGGGTTATGATTGTTTTGGCCTTGTAAAAATACTCCCTTAAAAAAAAAAAGTCTATGCTGTAGATTACATAGAGTAAACATATTCAATAATTTATCTGAACATTTCAAAAATAAGGATTTTCTTTTGCATAATGCTTCTCACACCAATTCTTTTTCTTTCATTAACTTGTATTGATTACAGAATACTGGCAACAAACAAAGATAAACTGAAACTGGGGCCAGATAAAAATGTTATAGTTAAAGTTATTAATGCAGAATACTGTTATATATCCACTTTTATTTAGTTTTCTGTAAGTTCAAGTGCAGTTAAGTGTTTTGACTGAGCTATTAGTATTTACATGGGAAAACTGCTGGATGGAAAATCATTTAAAGCTCATTTGTGACTGAAGAACATATACAGCATATTCATTTATAATATCTGTGACACTGTAAACTGTCTTGGTTTTGAGTGGATTGAGCTTCTGCGTAAATCCCCCAGATTTCCTCAGCTCCAGCTGTTAACTGTACAGCAGCATCGAGAAACAGAAGTGAAAGTAAATCCTGAAGATGAGTGAACAGTCTAAATGTTACACAATCTGGACTGAGCTCAAGTGACTCACCAGAAATGAACGTTAAACAGGACTCAAGACTTTTACTAATAAGGAAAAACAATTATCAAATGCCATTCATCAGAACAATTAGGGTTAACCTTTTCATTGCTTTCTACATGTTTATTTAATTCTTAAGGCAGAAGATTTATCTGTCAGCAGCATGTGTCCTAAAAGACTCCACACAAAATAAAAATAAATTATAACTTTTGGACATTGTGTTTTCTTTCAGTGTGTAAAAAAATAAATAAATTGCTCAATTGTTAATTTGACGCCCCTCCACATCACTGCATCTCATTTCCTTTTCCTGTGGTTAACGCTGTGGCTAACACAGGAGCTAGTGATGAACAACAAAGTAAATGTGTTGATAATAATGATTGATAATGCACTTTAAGTTACTGTATTTTAAGTTATTTTTAAGTTATTTTTTGAATCATTTTTGAATTTTGAAGTCTGAACAATCCAAAATTAATACTTTTCTACGTAAATTTTATCACAATTTACATGTTATACAAAAGTTAAAGTGTGGCAAAGTTAAATAATTCAAATTAAAGTCAATTACCTTCTGTTAAATTGAAGATATAAAAATAAAAATAAACAAATAAATACAAATCTGAGAGCATAAAACACACCTAAACTGACCCAAATCCCTACAGTTTTGACTTTATCTGAAACTATGACCAAATGCATTTAGTTTTAGCTTAGCCGCTAATCAATGTCAATCAAAATACGCCACTGAATCATAAAAATACCCACTAGCCAATAGTATTTAACACACACCTATGATTTAAACTAGGTCTGTGTGCTAGATTATTAATAAAGCAGAGTACAGTTTAATCTGCTCACGTTTTCCTGCCGGCACTCGTCCAGCGTCGCGTTGGTGGCGTTGAGTTTTCCGATCAGCACCAGGATCTCGTCTCTGAGGGCCTCCTGCTCCTCTCGGGCCTTGGTCACCATCTCCTCCAGAGCCTCCTGGTTCTTCCGGCAGACCACCTTGGACCCCTCGTGTTTCTCCGTCAGGTCCCGGAGCTCGGCCCTGCACTGAGCGGCGCTTTTAAAGTCCGGAGCCGTGGCCCACACTACGATGGTCACCAGAGACGCTATGGACCACAGAGCCAGCAGCGTTATGGCGATCTTCTGGCACTTTCCGGATGATTTGTCGGTCGCTGTCATCGTCAAACACAGACTTTTAAAGTAAATAAAGCTTTTGAAATGAGCTGGAAAAATAAATAAATTGAAAAAAGTGGCTATTAATACACCCTTTGGGCTAAACTGTAAAGAAAAATGAGCTCAGTGCAAAGATAAAACCCTGGAAAAAGGATTGAAATAGCTAGAAATTATATGTTAAATTCAAGTCTGTAGTTAAAAAAATGATTTTGAGGAAAATTTTCAGACTCAAATCTAAAAATCTATGTCTTATAATCAAAAAGAGCTTGTTGCTGTGCTTCTGCCTGAGTCTCAGGTCGAGTGAGCAGGAGTTTCCCTTCACTTAGAGGCAGACAGCACTAAAAAAGAGGCATGGTTTGTTCTCCGTCAGAGCCACACCTCCCTCCTCCCAAAATCTGAGAGACCTCACCCTCAGCGTCTCCTCCTCCTTTTTCCTACCTCTTCGAACAGTGAAGAAACGTCACAGCCACATTCGGTAAAAGGGAGAGTTTGTGGGGTTGTGTGAAGGAAGCTGGCTGTTTGTTTAGCACTGACTGTGAAGAGCATGCTGATATTTCTTATTTAAAAACACAACAAACGTTTGGCACAAAGGCTTAATAACTTTGATTCACCAAATACAGTATAGTAACAGGAAGAATCTGTAAAAATTAGACCTTGAGACTTCATCTTGGCTTTGTTTATCAAGGATTTTAATAGACGTTAAGCACATAACATCGAGCTTTGTCCAATCACAGCTCGCTCCTCAAAAAGAAGCGCTCTCATTGGTCGACACTGATGTCAACGAGGAAGTAATGGCTACGGATAAAACATAAAAAGTGACTCTTTTCAGAAAACAAGACAAGATCATTGTGGCTCTCATTGGTCTGACACTGAATTCAGACAGAAGTTTAACGTCAGCTCTAGATTAGAGTTTGATGTAATGTATTAGTATTAGTACAGAGCCTTTATGTCAATATGTTTGACAATAGTCAAGGTGTTAAGTTGTGAAGGTGGCCACAGAAACTAAAGAGTGCTGGGGAAATACTGGCTGTTCATATGTTCTAAAAAGATAGCAGTGTGAGGTGTGGCAATAATGTTGTAATCAGTATATTTGAATCCAATCCAATATTAATCAATACGATATAACCTACTGAGCTACATCCATATCCAGCTCTGTACCTGCTGCTAGTGTTCACCTGTTTGTGTGACATTTACTTGTGCCTGTGCTCAAATACATGTTTTCACTTTTAAGGCCTTTATAAACCTTTGTTTAGGGCTTTTCATGTAAAAAAAAACAAAACAATACATTTTTACTTCAGATTTTGTGCTCCTGAATTTTATACACTGGTGCGTTCAAAGCACAAAATGGATGCTCGGTTTCTTACAAAACAGAACTGGGACAGACCTGTGCTACAAAAAACATTGTTTTATTTGAATGGGAAGCAATATTAGCCAAGATTCATGAAGCCAATAAACTGTTACTACTCTTTATTTGTTCTGAACAATATACAAATGTGAGTGGATTAGTTTTAGTTTTGCAGCCTGGACAGATGTTTTACAAAGTTATATGAGAGTATAAACTTATTCAACTCATTCAAAAAGCACAAATTAACTGTATTAATAAAGAGTGGTTCGAGAGAGAGAAGGGAGAGGTTTCTGTTTCTGTTTCCCGGACAGTGAACCCAGATGACCTCAGTGAGTGCAAAAAAAAAAAAAAAAAAAGAAATGCATTCTTGGCAGCGGCACTCGGGTTTTAAAAAGGAAACCTGTGAAATGAAACTCAGGGACAAACAGGACAAAACTAAACTAAACACAAGCCAGAGTTATGAGAGAATTAATGTATTGTTTTCAGTTGTTGACATTTGCAATAGCTTTGTGATTAATAGAAATTAAAGCTGCAGCACGTGACATTAAAACACTTTGTCTGTAATAATCTGTCATTCGTGAGACAGAAACAGGCCAATTCAAAGAAGAAGGACTTCAGCTTTTTGCAAATAAATGGATTGATAAGTATTCCTAAAAAGTTAATTATAGATACTCCAGATATTAACTTGAAGGAACCCAGACCTTTGTACACTCACATATAGTTTTTGCTCATGTTTTCCTGTTTTTGTATAAATATATTGCGTCACATATGAACATTTATTACAGAAGTAGAAGCTGAGAGTGAGCATTAAACCTCTGTGGCTCAGTGTTTCCTGATGCGCTGCCAGCTGTTGGCACAAACCCCGCCTCTCCTCTCTGATTGGCTGATTCTGTACCAGCCTTTTCTCTGAGTGGCTGATTCTGTACCAGTCTCTAAAGCTCATGGAAACCAAATAACAGCACAATAAACATCAGCAGTCAGAGGCTTTTGTAATGGCAACACTTAGGACTCACAGGAAAAGCTTAAAAAGTTGAACGAATGATTAAAAACAGGAAAAGTGGTAGTGGAATAAATATTTCTAGAGTAATGTACATACAGCACCTTTTGGTTAATGGTATTTGGAGTCATTTTTTGTGTTTTTTGAGCAAACACGCACATTTTTTTCCAGAATTGACCTGTAATCTAAGATAAATAAACAAAGGGAATCTGGGTTTATGAATTATGACACAAAATCATGTGTGACTCAAACAAGATTCATAATAAAGATGTTTTAGGTTTAAGCCCAGTGCAGTTTTATTTATAAATTTATAATATTGCAGCAATTTAACAGCAAGATATACAGTAAATGACATAAATAAATGAAAATATGTTTAATAACCCTCGGGGGTCCCTCTTTTAAAAACTGCCACAGAAATATTTTTTTTCTTTTGTTTTTTACTCAATGCCATTATTAACTTCAGTCCTCATCATACATAACAAATATTTATGAATTTTCTGAATTTGGAATGCAAGTTTTTACAATTAAAGTCTCTTTGTTGTTGTTTTTTTTTAAATACAAAAAGTTGATTTATTTTTCCATCCCATATATACAAATTAGATTTTTTGGTGGTCAAAAAAACCCCAAAACACTGATTCTGATTAATTTTATTTTTTTGTGCCAGTCATTTGTAAAGAATACTCCACCTGGATCTCTGGGACACAAACATATATTTTAAAGGTTGCCACTGGGATTTCAACACCAGGGGGGAAAAAGAAATCAAATTGCAACGGTAGTGTGTTGAAAAAATTCATTTTCAGGGAGTCAATGGCACAAGAAATGCCAAAGTGACACAGGAGGAGCTATTTAAAGGAATATGAGAGACTTGAAGTATATTTGATGAAATTAAATGTAACTCCCAAACATACAACCTGGTCAAATGTTGTGTCATTCACATCAACACAGCCAAGGTTAAAGGTCACCCTGCCTTGGACACTGTATGGAACAATCTCTGTGGGTATATTATTGTATTATTCACTAACTCTGTCCATTTGAATCACATTGTGGCTGTGTTTTACATTTCTATATAAAACACATTTCTATTTCTGCCTTTTTCAACTTTTAAAAAACTGACTCCTAAATATCCATTGTATGTGTCACTAAATCTTGTGCATATTTAAATATTGTGTGTTGTGTTTGTTGGACCCTGGTAATACCAGTAAATGTAGTTTTGACGCTGTATGAGTCTCGACAGACACTCTGCTCCATGTTTTTTATATTTGTTTATCCTGTTCTCTAAAACCAGGATAAAATGTTTAAAGCACAAACACAGCAGGGATCCTCAGTTTTATTTAAATGCACTTATTGTAGTAATTAACCGAGGAAAAATTTAAAAATATTATCGTGGTTTACATTTAGGCAGTGATTTTGGCAGTGAACTGGAGTAAAAGTCGCTGAGCTGAGGGTAAAGTGACAGCAATCAGTTAAAAACCCTGAAATCTGCTGATAGCTCAGTGTTGTAACAGAGTGAAGCGTGTGGTAAGACTCTGAGGAGCAGCGATGATTTATCAACAGTCTGCACGTCTTGCAAAAATCCAGATTTATGGATCGCAGTGACAGCAGTGAATGTGTCATAAGTATCAGAAAACAAAACATATTCCAGCGTGTCCTACTGCCCTCATCTGGCAGCACCACCACACTACACCTTTACTGCACATTACATTCATTTGAAGTAGTTCCTTTCTTTCTAAGCTCAATGCCAACACAAACAGGAGTAAAAATAAGGCAGTTTGAGTTTGCTGCCTTTAGTTTTGGGGTTGGACTGAACTTAAAGCAGTTTTATACCATTTTTTGGCATCAATGTTCTTTCTCTGACTGCACAGATAGGGTTTACTGTAATAGACATGTCACCAAAGTGCACAAATGTCCAGCCAGAGTCCATTTTCTTCCACTTCACAAATCCAAATGCTCAACGCGGTCACATGATAACTGTCCATAGCCCAATATGACTTTTCTGACTAATCTGTTGATTTAATAAGGGAGCAACAAACATACTTTGCACATTTCTATTCCCAGTGGAAATGTTACAAACTGAACAATTACAACTTCTGTTCATAGGTAGGGCAATGTGTAAGGTCTAATTAACTGGGCTTTATTTAACGACAAATGGTGCAGCACGACTCTGCTTAACTCTAAAGTCTGTTAAAGCTCCAGTCCCTGAGACTCCAGTTTCCTCCAAAATCAGCCTAGGGACCTCTCCTGCTTCTCTTTTGTTAAAAAATAAAAACAGACCAATTTTTCCTCCAAAATACTAATCCATTTGACCAAACTGAAGTTTAGAGTTTAGCGTTAGCTTAGCTGTGACTTCAGCGTCAGGACGACAATTATCTCCTCCTCGTTAAACATTACGTGATTGAATTGACAGTATTTATCTGTGTTTTACGTTGTCTCCCTTTTCTCTGTTGATGCTTTTCTTTTTTCAGCTGTTTCTCTGTTAAAAGACATATTCAGCTGAAAATACACTTTATCTGCAGCTATTAAACTTCCTGGAACGTCATGTGACAAGTGTCGACCAATGGGAGCGCTCCTTTTTGGAGCATGTGACTGTCCAAGGTTTTCTGTTCCTGAATAGAGGTTCTCATCTGTTACAATCCCTCAGAATAAACACTAGATGGATCAGAAAGACTGTTTTTCACAAATTATTACTTTTATAATAAACTACTTGGGTTTAAACCATTCTCCCAACCAGAAGAAAATAATATCAGGTACAGTCTGTTTAAAGTCTGTTTCATTTTACTGGCTGGTATTATTCAGGCCTTTGGAATTGTTCAGTATGAAACTATGAGTGACCTTGTTTTCTCCACATGAGTTGTTTTTGAGTGAATGCTTGGTTGGTTTCATTTGCAGCAGCTGCCTCAGTTGTTGTTGGAGGAAGATGCTGGTCTCTCTTTGTCTGATGTCTCTCTTCGGTAAGTTTTTCCATCATAAAAATTGACGTGTAAACTAGACCAATATCATTATAGTATTAAGAATTAATCATGAACAAAGGAACTATAAATATCGTACCATTGTGTTACTTATTTGCTCCATTTGATTGTGGATCCTTTAATTTGACAGGCCTCTCACTTATGACATATATTGGACACAGCAGTAATTTTGCAGTATTTTTGAAGGTTTCTGGTTTGGGACCTGCACCGATGCTGTCCATGGGGCCTCTATTATCCGTGTGAAAGAGGGAGAGGACGCCGTACTGCCCTGCCCCCTAATGAACCGTCCTGACAGCCCCACTCCTGCTCCTAAAGCCTCACCTGGTCGAGTACTCACCTGGTACCGGAAACCAGAGGGATGCAGACCAGAGATGATCCTCAGTTTTAATCTGAACGAACCGTCAGAAGTGAAATACGGAGCTGGGATCCGTCCTGAGAAGGTGTCTGCTCGGTCCGACGGCTCTCTGTGGCTTAAAGGGTCCGGACACAAAGACTCAGCGGTTTATTACTGCAGCATCAGCCTCGGAGTAGAACTGAATAAAGATGACATTAAAAAAATGAAGAGTTAGTTTGAAGTGAAATGTTGGAAAGTAAAATGTGATTTAGGTAAAATAAGAACTGACGGTGTAGAAATGACTCTGTGAACTGCTAAAATAAACAACAGAAGAACTTTTTCAGGTGTGTCTTTAACTTTTATTGCATTTCCCTCAGTGTCATGACTAGTTTTTTTAATTTTATTTCCTTGTTTAAACGACCACAGAGTGTACTATTTAATAGCTACGAGCATTTCAGTGTGGCTTCTTAAACAAAATATGGGCAGTATATAGCCTAATGTGTAAATATTTTCTATAAACCACACATTTAAATGGATACTGAAGTAGTTTTGGATGTTGAAAATCTATTTTCTCTGGCCACATTTTTTCAGTTCAGTTTTGTCTCTGTGGTTCTAAGTAAGTAAGTACATAACTAACTATAAACTAAAAAACTAGCAAAACTACTAGCAAAACATTATCTTACACATTTAAAAAACACTAAAATTTCTATTGCTACACTCAAGGTTATATAAAACGAAATAGGTTAGCTAATTTAGATTAGAAGAGCACCAAGATTGAATTTCCCCTAGGGGATTAATAAAGTGTTTTTGATTTGATTGAACAGCTAGCTAGCGTTAGCTTATTAAACCTGTGAAAAAGAACCAGTAGCCTGGACGTGTAACTGTGGAGCTAGGTTATTTCATTAGCTTCATATTGATTTGTTTAATGATCATAATTGAAAAGTGCAACAAATTGTTATTTCATGTTAAAAAAAATAAAATAAAAGGCTAATTTAGCACTCACCTGTTCAGCCTCCATTTTGTTAACTGCTCTTCGTTAGCTAATCAACTGCTAACATTTTAACTTGAGAAATATACACGTAAAATTGTGTTGTTTACCTTTACAACTTGTTTTAACTTGAAGCCAGGGTGATTAACAGCAATCCCGATCATTCTTTTCCGCGTGTTTGACTTGTTTTTCCCTAATTTCTCTGTTTTTATCAAACTATTCAACTACCCTCGTTTCCAACTGTCACCTGCTGCAGTACCTTCTGTGACCACACCTGTTCGTTTACATTGGTCATCCATTAGAACGCAGAGGGGCGCTGTTTCACTCAGTAGAAAAACAAATAATTTAAAAAAAATAATACGTTTTAGCTCCGAAATAAACCACTAAATTAAGTTTTTTCCAAATGTGGTCAGAGAATGTGTGAATAGTACTGACTTTTTACTGTTTACAGTGGTATTAATTCAAGATCTCTCACTTCTATTGTTCTTATGAAGAGATTATTTTCTAATATTGACTCGTAAATAATTGTATTGACAGTTAAATAACATATATTTTTGATGTTTATGAGAATGGTGTATGCTCTGTGCAGATGACAGCTGGACGTTGCTGACTCTGTGGAGGTTTCCTGTTTGTGTCCCTCTCTAACGGCCGTCTCTTCCCAAAAACAGTGGCTCTTCTCTGGAGACTTTCTCTCGGTTCTGCTTCAATAGCTTCAACTGCTAATGTCTTCAAGATAAAAGTTTCTTATTCTCGGTTTATATGTCCAGGATGCTTCAACAACAGCAGCCACACAGACAAAGGCAGGAAAGACTCAAATGCAAAGTATATTATGAAACATGGCTGTGAAGTTTATGGATTTATTGAATATGTTGCCCTCTAATCTTAAATCTTATGTGTTCATTGTAATTTTGTGAAGTGTAATGTATCTCTTTTTCTAATACAGTGGCAGACATTGGCTTTGAGGCATGACTATATTTGGTGATGAATCGATTAAATGCCACAGTGACCTACATCCTCCTCATTTGGTCAGAGTTTATATTATTTTAAGCAAAACCTGCTCCTTAAATAACGGTAACTAGGTTTTAATGACCTGTGTTTTTGTTTTAAAGGTGTCCTTGTGTGTGGTCGGCTCACGTGTCGATGGTTTTCAGTGATGGGACTGAACTGATTGTGGAGGACGACAATTATGAGATTTATTTTAAAACAGGAGGTGAGTACAACAAACTAAATCGTGTTTGGTTTTGAGATGTTTGTTATGTTTCCATCCATCTAAACATGTCAGTAACACAAATTAACATCACTAAACTACTCTATAAAAGTAAAACATACAACTATCCAACCAACTTGTGTTATAAATGAAGAAAATATAAACAAACATTCAACGTAAGGTTTGTTTATGCACAGTTTGTGATTCGTTAAAGTCGTTTCTTGTTGGTCACAGTGAAAGTAAACAGTCCGCGAGTCCATTCAGAGCTGGAGCTGTGGTGCATTCACTCATTTTGTTTTTTGTCTGTTAGGTTTTGCTCCTCTGGTTCAGATCGTCTCCTTTGACCCCGACAGAGACTCGTCCTCGTCCCGTTTGCTGCTGTGCTTCCTGGACGGCCTCGACTCTCCGCAGCAGGACGTCCTGTGGTGGATCGACGACACTGAGGTCAAACCTGAAGATGTTAGGACGTCCTGGTCCGAGCAGACGGGGTCCTACAGCGCCACCTCTCTGTGGGAGGTTACAGCAGCAGACTGGACACACAGCGCCTCCTTCTGGTGTGGGACGAAACACGAGGGACGGGTTTATAAACAGAGGCTCTGCTCCGACTGAATGAACTGTTTCAGAAAATGAACTCCAAAAATGTCTACTGGCTGATAATGAACTTGTGTAATACACTCTGGAAAGTGACAATATGAATATGTAAGACTGGATTATTATTTTTCTCTTGAGTTTAATCTGATTCTTCTCACATCTGAAGTGTTCAACAGATGCAGGGATTTCATGAAACATAATGGTTGTAATTCTCTCATTCTCAGTCTTTTTGGTGAACTTTATGGTATAAATGAAGAAAAAGGTTTGCTTCTGCACAGTTTGTTGTTTATTGGAGCTGTTTCTTGTTGGTGAACAGTAAACAGTCAGTGAGGAACAGTTTATTCAGAGCTGCAGCTGTGGTGCATTCACTTACACCATCTCTCATCTAGGCTTTATTATCATACTTCCTGGAAGCTTTGGCCAATCACAGCTAGTTTCTGATTAAATGTTTGAAAAGCTGTGAATTGACCTGGAACAGTGTGACAGTGCTGTACCTCCAGGATTTACTCTACTCTTTATATTAATTATTGATGCACCAAAGTTTTTAAGAGTTACTTATTCTTAAAGTTTTTGGATGCACAATAAAGATCTTGAAAAATATTGTTTTTCATCCACAAATGCCACGTCATAGACTTCATTTTGCAACCTTTTCCGGAAATCATATGTTCTGCCCTGATATATTTTGAATGTAGGAGGTATAATCCGGTGTCCCGTCCTGTTTGCCGGGTCAGAAGCCTCTCCTCTGGCGCTGACCCCGGAGTCGACCCGTGTGATTGTTTCATTATCGAAGGTAAATGCAGCTCCACTGACGTCAGAGCGCAGATATAAAACCCCTCTCTCTGGAGTCGCTGGGGTAGATTTTATGAAACAGAGACCGGAGCCGGGTCAGAGCCATGGTTCGGGGTACGATGCTCCTCCTCGGCGCCTCCTGTTGGCTGCTGGTGGTAATGAGCTGCGAGGAGATCATCGGAGAGAGATCGGTCGAAGACGCCGCTTTAAAAGCTCAAGAGGAAAAAGAACTGGTGAGAGATGTCTGCGGCTGTGTCCACATTTACATTTTAAATGGGATTTTCATGTAATGTCCACATTTACATTTTAAATGGGATTTTCATGTAATGTCCACATTTACATTTTAAATGGGATTTTCATGTAATGTCCACAGTAGTCTGGGTTTTGGAGCTTGAGCTTAAACTGAAAATGTGTCAAAATTTGTTGACGTGGTTTTAGATTGAAAACTTAGTCTCTGTCAGAGGAAAAGGATATTAAATCAAACCAGTTTATCTGAATGTATACTTGATGCTTAAAGAAACTGAAAACCAGTTAAGCTCCCATTTTAAATCTGTCGAAACACAATTTTAGGCTGATTAAAACAGTTTATAATGGGTTAAGGTTGGAGTTAAACCATTCAGTGCCCCTCTAAATCTGACTGTAGACACTTTTAATCTGTCAAAACCACTTAAGACTCAAGTTAAACTACTTTAAATCTGTCCCATTCCAGTTTAAACCTGGTTAAAACCATCAAAACTCCTCTAAATCTGGTGATTATTTGTCTTAATTCATTCAAGTCCACCTTAAATCACTGTAAAGCTCTCAAAATCCAGTTATAGCCGAATTAAATCTATTTAAACTGGCTAAAGTCTGATTTTAATCCACTTAAAGCTCACCCAAATCTTGTTATATCCAGGTTGGTCATGGTCTGCAATTAAAACCAGATCAGGACAAATTTAATGAAGCTGAAGTTTACCATAAGTCTTATTGGTGGTTGACTAATTGCTGAAACCCTCTTTTATTCATAAACTGTAATTTTATTTAACGATGAGATCTTTGTCTCTGTGGAGATCTTTTTTATTTAACTGCAACAAGTCACTTACTTCTTTTTTGTCGTAAAGTTTTGTGCCTTTACTCACATTATTTTGTCCTTTAATCACTTTTAAAACATGTTTCCCAGAGAGGCCTCACGTTTTTCTTTGGATCCTCTCCTCGGACCAAGCTGCACTTCAGTCGGACTTTGGTTCATACACAGTCTTTTATTGCTTTTTGAACAGTTTGAACTGGTTTTGAACTGATTACCTTGATAACTTTGTTTGTTATAAACTGTATTATGTTTAAAGAGATTTTGTAAAGCCCTGTTTGGGAAAGTACTATTTAAATAAAGTGAATTATTGTCTGTCTCGTCAGATTGAAGCTCTTCAGGAAGTGCTTGAAAAGTTAAAAGGCAAACAGCTGCCGTCGTCGGAGAAGAAACTGGGCTGGGTTCCTCTGGTAACTTTCAACATTAAATCTAATAAATGTTATTTAAAAGAGACCATTATTATGAATCATGCTTGTATACTACTAAGATATGAGTTATTTATTGAGTTAAATATGACTTTTCTGGTGTGTTTAGTGCGATGCTGGTGAGCTGTGTGCGATCCGTAAAGGAGCAAGAATTGGAAAGCTCTGTGGATGTCCCGCTGGAACCGTCTGTAACTTCACTGTCCTCAAATGTCTGTAGCTCTGTCTCATCACCATTCATCAAATAAACGCAGATTTTTAAAAACCCCACTGTCTTCTTTATTATCCATACGCTGGGGTCTGGAGAGGGTCTCATCGAACACAAAACAGAGTAAATGTGGGAAAATATTGATTAATGGTTTGAAAAGGAGACAGAGGAGGAGCAGAGATGGAGCTGATACTGAGGCTGGGACGAGCTGATAAATATCTGAGCCACTCACAGACGTCCCACAGCAGCAAAAGGGGGCGGGGCTTCATCACCTTTTATGTTGAAAATGGGTTATTCCACAGTGTCAAAAATAAAAAGAATATGTAAATAAACTATATTAAAGTAAAAGTACTGGTAATTTAAAATAATTAAAGTAAACAGCTTCCACAGTGTTTAATGAAGACTTTACTTTATTTATTACTACATTGAGAAACAAATAGTAAAACACAGTAAAGTTGTTGTTATGGATTTAATCATTATCTGAAATGAATATATTTTTAAACATGTAAATAAAGTCTCACATTTATGAGCTGTTACTGGATTTCACTGACCTGAATAATAAAATAAAATAAAAAAACTTTATTTATATAGCCCTTTTCTAAACAAAGTTACAATTAAAGTTAAAGAATAATATTTGCCTCAAGACCCAATAAAAACAATAAAACAAATGCAAAACAATAAAAACTAATATTAAAGACAATAAATAACAGACTAACATCAGGCTATATTACAAGCTTCTTTAAAAGTAATGTTTTTTAAATTGTCTAAAAAGTTTGTTCATGAGGACAAAGTTTAGTAGAATAAAATATAAAACCAAAATGTGATTTATTTCTTGTATTTTTGGAAAATGGTTCAATCACATAACAGTACATTATAAAAAGAATCATCTGTGAAAAAATGAGATTAAGACGTTATATATTTTGTTTTTGATTAAGGATTTTAACATATGAGAATATTCAGAGTAAATGTAATTTATACAGAAAAATAGAATTTAAAAAAAAAAAAAAAAAGTGAAGCAAAGGAAAATGTAGATAAATATTGGCGTTGCGTTCACACAGACAGATCACATCAGTGAGAAGTTTAAGGCCAGACTTAAAGCCACAAGGAAATAACATCTGAAGTAAAACCATTCAAATAAAATCTAGTCAATTATCAGATTTATTTAACGATGTCCTTCAGTGACTTTAACAACGCTGCACTAATGTCACAATATCTCTGTCTGTCACTGATTTAATGGGAGCTGAAACGAGCTGATAACTATCTGAGCCCATCACGGGACGTCCCACGGGAGCGAGGGGGCGGAGCCACAGCGATGGGAACTGACCACGAAACAGGTCCCACATAAACCGCACCTGAGATAAGAATCACACAAAGAGACGAGGCTCATTTCAGGGAAAACCTCTCACTCTCAGATGGATTTAGAGAAATGTGTCTGGTTTAAGTCAGTGTTTATCTCCCGTCATCAGCTGTTGACACCTTTACCTTTAATTACTAATTAAATACATATAGTACATTGTTTATAACCACTATTAGAAGCTGACAAGATTACAGCCATTAAGAAACATGCTCCGTTTTAATAAGAGTCTATTTCACTGTTTAATCTTTGTATAAATAAATCTGTTTATCTCATAAAATACACAAATACATTATTGCATACAACTGATTAAAGTGCATGAAATACCAACCACTTTATTGTTGGACTGATTGAATACATTTATTTTATTTTACTCCTATACAGAAAATGTACATAGCCTACATATGACTTTGCATTTTTGCACAAAACCTTCAACTGAATAAATATATTTAAAATAATAATAATTGTGCAGTAGGCGTTATTATTATTTTAGTATATTGCCAATCAAAAACAGTTTTAAGTTGAATGTATTTTATTGGAATATGCTAAAGGTGATAATAGAGAAACTATAAAATAAAATAAAATAAAATAAAATAAAATAAAATAAAATAAAATAAAATAAAATAAAATAAAATAGACTTTTTTCTCTTTTTTATTTTTATTTTTTAGTTTAGGGTCAGGCCGTTTGAGGCGTGTTTTCCGGTCTGTGAGCTCGTGAGGACGCGCTGCTCCAGGTCGTGACAGAGGAAGCTCGGACCCCGGAAACACGACTCCCTCAGCGGCAGGACACGGGCAGCGGACTGGGGCCTGGGTCTGGGCTGGGTCTGGGGCGTTTGGAGGGGGTCCCGGTCCGAGGGGGTCCCCGGGGAGCTCGTCTGTCTCTAATCAGTCTGTCACAGTTAATGGCGTCTCCATGGAAACGACGCGTCACGACGTCGTCCAGTGACGCTAACGGCCGCCTATAAAAGACCGCGAAGAAGAGCAGACGCAAACAGAACTGAGGCAGAAACGGAGCAAAAACCGGGATAAAACTACACTTTAAACTGAAGAAAAGATGCTGCACGAAGACTCACAACACCTGAGCGCGTTCAACAGGTAAAAACAAGTCTTTATTTATGCAAAAGTATTAAATGAAGTCGACTAGGTTTGTACAGGTGTTAGCTTCAGTGTCAAAATACAGTACAAATCTAGCTAATGTTATTCCACTTTAAAAATAGTTTTGTATTAATTTTATTTTTTATACAAGAAGATATAGTATTGTAAGGAGGCAAAAATAATGCAAAAACATTTATCTGTTCTATAGATTTTCTTGTACTTGTGCTGGAGTGTATTGTGATAAGATACTGAATAAGGTTAAGCTAGTTTTAATTTAATGTTACAGAGAATGCAAGAAGAGTCATTTAGCAAAAAGTCACAATAGAGCAAAAAATTTATTATTATTATTTAAAGCTATAAAAAATAAAAAGCAACTCTGTGTGACTTGTTATGCTGTAATACTTGAACCAATACCCAGTAAAAAACATTTTTGCAGATTAACTTGTACCTGAAATACTGACACGTGTTTGTTTGTTTGTTTGTTTGTGCAGAAGTCCAGAGCGCTGTGTCGTGATGAAATACAGACCGTCTCCGTATGAGACCAGCCCCAGCTCCGGTGAGTCCACTTTTTTATCTTAACACCAGCCATTTTTACTCACATTTCCTTAAAACAAACCCTATTATTACTCTTTGTTACTATGGAGACGCTGAAGTTAATCCAGATGTAGCTTGTAAAGTGAACTAGGACTTATTTAGACGTCTTAATTACAGCAGGAGTCAAACAAAAGCAGTAAATGGAGACATAAGGGTTTAGTGAAAGGAGGAAAGTGGGGACGACAGATGTATCAGTCACTGTCGCAAAGAAATGGGTCACAGAGCTAAAGAATCAACATTATTCCATAGCATTTCATTCAAGCTTCCAGTTTGGCTGAGCAATAAACTGAAATCATTTAATTTTTCTGAGTTTTAAAAAATGTTGATGTCGAAAATAGCCATATCGTTAAAAAAAGTCTGTGCCGTTTACAGTTCTGTGGCTTTACTAATAATCACTAATAAATGAATAAAACCTTCAGCAGAAATGTGTGTTTATAAAGAAACATGAGTGACATTTTTCATCAGTGAAGAGTAGTCATTGGACCGAATGATTAAAGAGACATAGAGACACAGGAAAGTAAAATACACATAGATAAAGGTAGATTTTTTTACATAAATGAATACAGTGCTTTAAATTCTCTCTTTGTGTAACCGTTCTAATCATTTGGACAAATTCACATGAGATTAGAAAGAAAGGAGTTTGACTGAGACGCTTTAAATCCACAGAACAGCTGCAGCTCAATATTTCAATAATATTTTAATGATGCAAACTAGGGCTCCACAATTTTTTTATTCATCATTTTCTATTTTGGCTCCCAATGATCACAAAACCTGTGTAATCAAGAAAAACAGTGATTTATTACTTGTGGAAGTGCACTACATTGTTGATCTTCATTGTTATTTCTGTTTATTTTTTAAGCTAACATATTTATTTCAAAGAGAATTCACTGTTTTGTTTTTAATAAATCCAACATATTTCCAAAGTCAATGACTAATCGTGTAAAATAATCATGATTTCAATAATGAAACAGTTGGAGAAGTATCTTTGTGAATGTTTTTCTGGTCTTGTCTCAGCAACTCATAGAAAACTGCAAAGAAAAACAAAATGAGAATGAATAAAAAAACACTTAGATCCACATGGTTTCTTGTTGGTTCTCGTGGTTAAAGCCGTCCTGTCCGTCTCTCGTCCAGGTTCTCGTCCCCAAAGCCGATGCTTCACGAACAGCCGCGAGCGCTGGCGTCAGCAGAACGTGAACGGTGCTTTCTCGGAGCTGCGCCGCCTCATCCCGACTCACCCTCCCGAGAGAAAACTCAGCAAGAACGACATCCTGCGCCTCGCCACCAAGTACATCAACTTCCTGGGCCAAGTCCTGCGAGACCAAGACCGGACCCAGGACCGGGAGGAGCACCGGGGGAAGCAGCAGGACCAGGAGTGTACGCTGTCCCCGACGTCCAGCTGCGACAGTGGGCTGGACTGGAGCCCCCGGAGCCTGATGGAGGAGCTGGACTGCGTGGCTCTGAGTTTGAGCTAAAGCCCGCGTTCGAGCCGACGTTTGGTTTGAACCGGGTTTTTAAAGCTGACTTCGTTTTGAGAAGTTCAGCAGCTTACAGTCGAGAAACAAAAGTCACTGCTGAAATGAACCGTCGCAAATAAAAAAACGTCTCGTCTGGGTCACAAAAACGAGGAAATGTAGCTCAAGAGGCTAAACTCTCCTTAAAGATTATTGTGGATCCAAACTATTTCCACAACTGTTGCTAAAAAAAAGCCTAGTTTTTGGTGAATCCAGACGAGTCCAGTTTGTGTCGGTTCATTGTTTAACGTCTTCAACAAAAGTCTTTGGTTTTAAAAAAGACGGTTTTGTTGATTTGTGTTGAGTTCGATGTGATATTCACGTCGCTCTCTGAAGGTTTTTAATAATAATTAGACTGTTTCTTTCTTGTTTTTGTAGCGTTCTGCTTTAGTAGGACTTTAACTGTAACCAGAGTCTGTTCTTTTAATGTTAAAGGAACAGTTGGTGATTCATAAACTCTAATCGGTTCATATTTGGTGTAAACTTGTAATAATTGTGAAGTGATTTGTGATGTAAGCTTAAATAAATGAAAAAAATGTGTATTCCTGAATCCATATTTATTTTACTTTACTGCAACAGCTATTTTTAATGTATATTTGGGTATTTTAGACAAACGTACTGATTTCACTGAGGCTGATCTCAGTTTAACAGTCTTTAATGAGGAAGCACAGGCCCCAAAAATCTCTCTATAACTCTGGCTCCTTTAGATGTTATTTTTAAGGTACCAATTATTGAGTTTTATAGTGTCTAAATGTAAAGTTTCATCTTTATTTGAGTCTTTATCACATCTGTTTGTTTGTAACATTAATTTTTACCTTTTAAGCCCCATTTTTTACACATCATTTAGTGAATTTACTTCAACTTTTGCCACTTTTCTCTTACTTTTATCCTTTTTAAATGGTTTAGTGTCATTTTGTCTCTTTTTACCGTGGTATTCTTCCTGATTGCAGATCTTTAGAACAGTTTAGTGCCTTTTTTCTTTGATTATTTGCTTTTGAATATTATAAAATTGCCTCAGCTTACATTGAGGGTTTCTGACAGCTTTTTATACATTTTATTTAAATCACTGTTGTGTTTAAATCAAGGAACTGACTCTAAAGTAAAAGCACAAACAACCTCTGATCCCACACGTTTGCAAAGTTTTATTCAAATAAGAGTGGAAGCATTTTGCATTTTTATGATCTAACTTCCCTACTGCTGTCAGTCACTGCACACAAACACTAAAAACATGTCTGTCCTAGAGTTTTCAGAGAAACAGAGCGAGGACGGCGGTGGTGAGCGCCAGCAGCAGGACGCCGGGCCCAGTCGGGACAGAGCTGTTGAAGAGGTTGTTGTTGCAGAGGTCGCTCGAGCAGCACTTTACTGGACCGATACATGCCTCACTTCTCATGCAGCCCCGGGTCGCCACGCCTGAACAACACGACAATCAGTTTATGTTTGTCATTGTTCTACTTTACTCAGAATCAAAGACATGCTCCGTGAACCTGCAGCGGGACGAGGGAGGGACACATCTACGCAACAGATTCACGAAAAGACAAAGACGGAATAAATCCAGAGGAAAGACTCACCCAACACCTCGGATTTGAAGCAGCGGTCGAAGAGCTTACTTTCACAGTCCGTGATATCACTGCAGGCGTTCAGTGCACAGAGGTAGCACTTGAGGCTGTACGCTAAAAACACATTATTTTACCAAGTTTATAACATGAAAGACACACAAAAGACTAAAAGAACTATAGACATATAAGTATCCAGGGTGTCCTCCACTTCAAACCCAAAAGAAAAGCATCAGAAAATAAATGAATAAATAGTTTCAAGCCTTAAAGCACACAGTTTAAATATATTTACATTTCTGTAGAAGTGAGTGAGACGTACCTGACGACAGCATCAAGAACACGACCAAAACTGTAAAACTCTTCATGTTTCTCGAGTCTCGTCAAGAACTGACAGACTTCTGTACTTCTTCTTCTTCTCCTTCAGTATTTGTTTATCCTTGAGTTTTGCATACATTTGATTTGTTTTTTGCATTGAGTACGTCTGCCTTCGTCTTGTGTTTGACTTGAACTCCTATTTATCTTCCTCAGGTCAATAATAATAATGTTGTACTTGGTTCTGTTTGGTTTAAGGCTTTTTGAGCAAAATCGTTGTCACAAATAATGCTTTATTCTCTTTCTTGAACTAAAGCCCAGGTTTCAATTTAAAACAGTCAATAGCTTCATAATTTTTACAATTCTTTTAAAAAGTTGTTTTTTTTACTTAAAGCCATATTATTCTAGCCATATATATTCTCTCCTTCATGTTGATGGTTCTTAGACTGAGATCAGTGGAATCAGGTCTATGTCACTGACACAGCGCCCTCTGCTGGACAGAACCCTCTTGTAACTGTCCCGGGACAAGGACTTATTGTGAGAGATTAAAGAGTAATAAAGATAATAGACCAATACAGTGGACCATAACAGAGTCATATTTGTACAAAATACTCTAAAATGAATCTTCTTTGTCTTAAACGTGTCTACTGGTAAATAAACAAATAAACATGGCCGCCGGTGCCACCAGCGCCCTCTGCTGGATAAAAGTTACTCAAGATGGCTTTAAAATATATTGGGAAAGAACATGACTAATGTCTTTGGTGAAAAATTGACACGTTTGGCACAAAGTTATTTTTTGGACATGGCTTTGTTGGTTAAATATAAATGACTGAAAATGAGGAAGACACTTTATTTCTATCATTGGTCATGTGACCTCACTAACGTCATGTGACCCCAAAAGTGAAATGACATTCGGTCACATTTTTGGTAAAATCTCAGTATCCATTACCTTTTTAATGTCTAAACTCTAAATACACGACATATAATATCAATGTTTGTTCAATGAGAGGACACCAGGCAGAAATAAGGTTTAATACAAAATAATCTTTATTTAATCAAACCAAATTAAACCAAATTGAACCACGTTAACTATAAAGAAAGTTACAGTATGAAAGGTGTAAGTGTTATTATCAGTGGAGATGAATGTAAGTGAAGAGTTTTTATGAAATGCTCTTGTTTTTTTCAACCTTTACCTGGATATTTCTCAGTTTTGAGTCGACATCTTGGATTCTTCTATTTCACTAGAATTTACTCTTTGGAATAAGGGGCATTTAGTTTTGGACATCAGTTTTCTATATTGATCAGTATGAAGGCAAAAATGTGAAATGTGGTTTTGTTTTCCTCATTTATTCCACAAATATCATCAATGTTGGAGAATCAACCAATTAAACAAACAAAGACATTAGTTTAATTTAATAATTCAATGTTAAACAATGAATTCAACCTTTAAAGAGTGGATTACTAATGATAAAAGATCAATTAACAAGAATAATAGACTGTGACTTGGCTTGGTTCCTTTGTTTATTGTAAGATTTTTAAATTTCAAACAGAAAGGTAATGTGTTTAAACAACTACAATCTAATGCTTTTATTGATTCTGTTTTACAAATATACACTCAATAGAACCATGAATTGTTTCATTTTATTGTCTGTCCCATTTACCTCCATTAGACCGGCGCCCCACGACCAGGAAGTGCACTATTTACACCAGAAATAAACCAAACTGAGCATTTTGGTGTTTAATTATTCATTTAAAATACAGACTAGGTACATTACATGAATTATTATTGGAGCTTTATATGTTATAGGTATTATTTTAGTTATTTAAGTGGATCATACTTCATTATACATGGCATTTTTTTAAGTTGGTGATTTTTCAAATAATAGTCCACACATAAATCTAAATAAAATCAAGAAAGAAGCTGCAAAAACATCAGACAGTGCAAACTAACTCCAGAAAACATCAGTTCTACTTTGACTGATTAAATCTGAAACAGAGCGACGATGGCGGTGGTGAGCGCCAGCAGCAGGACGCCGGGACCAGTCGGGACAGAGCTGTTGAAGAGGTTGTTGTTGCAGAGGTCGCTCGAGCAGCACTTTACTGGACCGATACATGCCTCACTTTTCATGCAGCCCCGGGTCGCCACACCTGAACCACACAACACCAGGAGAAAAATCAAACCTGGCATGAGTCTGCGCTTGATTGACTTGAAGGTTGATTGGTGGACGGACAAATTATTGTTGATTATTTCATTACAATATGATAATGGGATGTAACTTAGGCTTTTAGATGGATTTAAACAGGTTTTAGTTGGATTTGAACAGGTTTTAGATGGATTTAAACTGGTTTTAGCTGGATTTGAACTGGTTTTAGATGGATTTGAACAGGTTTTAGATTGATTTGAACAGGTTTTAGATGGATTTGAGCAGGTTTTAGATGGATTTGAACAGGTTTTAGATGGATTTGAACAGGTTTTAGATGGATTTGAACAGGTTTTAGATTGATTTGAACAGGTTTTAGATGGATTTGAACAGGTTTTAGTTGGATTTGAACAGGTTTTAGTTGGATTTGAACTGGTTTTAGATGGATTTGAACAGGTTTTAGATGGATTTGAACAGGTTTTAGATGGATTTGAACTGGTTTTAGATGGATTTGAACAGGTTTTAGTTGAATCTAACCAAGTTTAACATGTTTTAGATGGATTTCATTATGTTTTAGATTAATTTAAACAGGATTTAGTTGGATTTGAACAGGTTTTAGATGGATTTGAACAGGTTTAATTTGGACTTGAACAGATTTTATTTGGATTTGAACAGGTTTTAAATGAATTTGAACAGGTTTAATTTGGACTTGAACAGGTTTTAGTTGAATCTAACCAAGTTTAACATGTTTTAGATGGATTTCATTATGTTTTAGATTAATTTGAACTGGTTTTAGATGGATTTGAACAGGTTTTTAGTTAAATTAGAACAGGTTTTAGTTAAATTAGAGCAGGGTTTAGATTAGAATCATCGTAAAAATGGATTATTTTGGTAAATTAGATCAAGGTACATTCATTAAAGAAGCGGAGGCTGTATAAATCTCCGACTGTCGAGAGGAAAGCGAGGACTTACCCAGCAGCTCGGTTCTGTAGCAGCGATCGAAGCCCGTGTCACAGGAGATGGTTTTATTACACGGCTGAGAAACGACCGATGAACAGCTGTAGCACCTCAGACCGGACGCTAAAAACAAAAATGTCCCGTAGAAAAGGAGGATGAGCCAGAAACAAACAGATAAATGGATTGTACTTAATAAACTGACGTTACCTGAAGACAGCGTCATGAACAGGACCAAAGCTGTAAAACTCTTCATGTTTCTTAAAGTCAGTCTCTGAAGAACTGAAGAAGACCGTTCCTTCAGCTGTTTTTCAGCGTTTGTGTTTCCCTCAGTTTTGCATCGATTTGCATTCATTACTTCTGCCTCGTCTTTGACCTGAACACATTTATTTATTTAGACACGCTGTGATGGGTTTTTGTAATGTACTGCTGTCAGAACTGGATTTGAATAAAGTTTCCCAAATATTGGAGTTTCCTTCTTTTGGTTTAGTTTGAACAGTCCTCCTCTGTTTTATTATTGATTAGTGATTTTGAGAATAAAACCTCTGAATTTCTTGTTTTATGTGCTTAGATTTCAGAACATTGACGTTTTACTCGACATATTTGCATCATAAACAAATGTAATGGTTTGTTTGAACTTTAACTACATCTACATCTTTAACTACTAAATCTTGAAGGTTAAATGGAGGATGGGTTAAAAAAATGTTTATTATTTCATTACAATGTGATAATGTGATGTAACTTAGGCTTTTAGATGGATTTGAACCGGTTTTAGATGGATTTGAACCAGTTTTAGATGGATTTGAACAGGTTTTGGTTAGATTTAAACATGTTTTAGCTGGACTTTTAAAGGTTTAGTTTGAAAATTGTTTTAGATGGATTGCAATAGGTTTTATATGAATTTAATCAGGTTTAAGTTGGATTTGAACAGCTTTTTGGATTAATTTGAACAGGTTTTAGATGGATTTGAACAGGTTTTAGATGGATTTGAACAGCTTTTTAGATTAATTTGAACAGGTTTTAGATGGATTTGAACAGGTTTTAGTCAGATTTGGAGTTTAGTGCATCATATAATGGTTTTGTCAAAGGTTTTAGTGACAGATCCCTCACAGTCACAGCAGTAATAAAACTCTTTAAACGAACATTTTCCATCGAAAGAACCTCATAAACTGTAACATTTTGCAGAATCATGTCACAAAAATCAGTCACAAAAAGAAAAACTAGGGGGCGCCAGAGCTCGCTCAAAATACTCGACTATAAATGAAGTAAAGTAAACTGTAAATGCTGTGTTTATCTCAATATCAACACGGCTCTGCTTCAGAAACAATGGAATCAACATCTCCATTTTACATTTCCATGGATTAAAGCTGCTCTCACACTGAATGAACATATAAAACCTTGTGTAAACTAATTGACTTTATTCATATTAAAATATAACGTGCAGTGGTCCGACACGGAGCCAGTTCTGTAGAAAACTCTTTCCTCTCGTCCATATTTGCATCATGAAAACATCTCTTATGGAAACACGAATATATAAATGTGTTTTCCGTTTCTCTTTAATATTTGAAGGGTTTATATACATCATCTGTCCTGAGCCTAAACATTTATTTTAAAGGATTTGCATAGCTTTTTTTTTTTTTTTAGCTGTTTATCTTTTTATCTAACATCACTCTGTAAACTGTAAACACTTCTTAGATTAAAACAGCAGTTTACCAAAGATAGAAGTCCATTTCCTGATTTTTTCCTGTTTCATTTTTTAGTGTAATCTCAGTTTATTGTAACAGGAATTATCTGAAAAAATGAGACCTTAAGACGTGATCTAGTCTTTATAATGAAGGATTTTAATAGATGAGAATGATCAGTCCACAGCAGGATTTTGTCCAATCACAGCTCACTTCAGGTAAAAAGGAGCGCTCCCATTGGTCGACACTGATGTCAACAACGAAGGAACAAGGAAATAAACCAAGGAAATGGGTTATTCTGTTGGAAATACGTCTTATTTTACAGAGAAACAGCTCAAAAAAAAAAGTAGTGTAGACTTTGAGGAGAGAAAATGCACTAAAACTACACCAAATACTTTAAAAGGTGGGTCTGGGTTAACTTCCAGCTGAGTTCTGAAAGGGTTTGAATCCAAAAAGACGACTAAAAGAGGGGAACCTTCAGGGACTTTTATTCCAGCCTCTAACAATAAATGACTTCAATCTAAAAAGTGTGATCTGTGTCTCTGTGGGATCCTGAGCGGACTGTGTTCCCACCGAACCCTCGTCTGGTTCAGAGATGGACTGATACCAGGTTTTATTGGGTCCCAGAGCTTTGACGAGGGGCGTGGAGACGGGACGTCCCAGAGGAGACACCCAACAATACCCCGGCAGCAGAGGGGCGTTTCCAATTAGAGACAAGTGCCACTGGAGACTGGCCTTGGACTTGGACCAGGACCATTTAGTCCAACACATGGGACTGATGCGTGTTTCTAAAGGCATCGTTTATACATAAGTTGTGTAGATTTGTGTAGATCTGTATATAATGTATATATAATTAGCCCCGTCACCCAGACATCATGGAATATAATGTTATAACTGTCTACAAAGAGGTGAGGGGTCATTATTTGGGTACTTTTTATCTTTTACTCTGTATTTCACCCTCTGATTGTTTTTCTGAAGTGATGTGTGATCAAGGAAGGCCTCAAACAAAGCAAATAATGTAAAAATAAAGAAATAATACAATTTATACATATAAGCTGTGATTGGACAAAATCCTGCTGTGGACTGATCATTCTCATCTATTAAAATCCTTCATTATAAAGACTAGATCACGTCTTAAGGTCTCATTTTTACAATAAACTTTAGGAGATTACACTGAAAAACTAAATGAAACAGGAACAAAAATCAGGTAATGGACTTTTAAAGGATTGAGAACAAGACTAGACCAAGACCTTTGCACAAAATCAACATAAGTTTGATGTTCTGCTGATTCTAGACCACTTTTAAAATGTCCAAAAAAAGAAATAAACATCCTTCTCTGTCGTAAACTGGTCCAGAGTCGACTCTTTTGACCTGACTCTAATTAAACTCCGCCCCTTCGCTGCTCTGGGACCAGCTCTTATTGATCCCGGCCTCAAACGGAGCCCTCTGATTGGTCCATGTGTTTATCGGTCGTCAGTGGAGCGTCCCCCTCGTCTTCTGACCCCGTCCCTAATGTCCACATCAGCCCAAATGCACCATGGGAAAGGGTCAGAATCAGCCTCTCACCCTGATTTATGACTCTGATAACACTTTTAACACTTGGATATTCATTAGACTCTCATCAGGAGCGTCTGTATCAAGAGTAATATATAGAAAAGAAAATATACAAATATGAGAAATCACTTTGTGTTTTTTGCTTTTTGTTGTACATTGCTTTAAAATAATGCATCAAATAAGTCACAAAAAAGAGACGATTTAAAAAACAAACTGTTTATTAAGTGGTGAATACATTTGGCAGGTTTGGATTTGACACTGACGTTAAAGTGGACCGTGGTCTGAAGGAGAAGAGCTGCATAAATTATTACATAATTATTAACAGCAAAAACTGGGTTTGTTTAAGAAACTGTACAAATACGAAACTTTTCTTTTAATATTAATATATATTTAACCCACAAAGAATGGGATAAAACTGGGTTCTTTAGTTTTCTTTTCTTTTTTTAAATAAATAAATGGTTTCTTTTTGTGTGTCACTTTAAGCCCCGCCCCCTGAACATTCTCTGCTCTGATTGGTCAGCTGCTGGACGATGGTTATAAAGACCAGATTTAGTCCAAGGTTTTGACTCGGGTTTAGTCCTGATTTGGTTCTTGTTGAGTCCCAGGTTTAGAAACGGTTTAAGTCTTGGCTTTCAGAAAGACTTAAGGTTTTTAGTCCTAGTTTAATCTTGGTTTTGTCACAGGTTTAGTGCTTGTTTAGTCATTTGTGAAATCTTGATTCAGTGCTGTGTTGGTCTTGGGTCTTTAGCCAAATTTTAGACCTCGTTTTGTAATTTTTCAGTCCCACTTCAACCCTGTTTTTTTCTCGTTCCGTTATAGTTTGGTCCTGGTTTTTCCTTGTTTCACTCTTTAGATTTAGTCCAGTGCAAGTCGTTAAATCAATCATTACTGTTTCAGTTTTGTTGGCTTAAATACAGAATAATGCAACCAATCTTTTATATAAATTAACATCTTCATTTAATATTTTAACCGTTTGGTCCAAAAACAGTCAGAAAACGTCCATCAAAACTGGACCTGTTCAAATATATATAACGTGTCAAAAATAGATCATTTATTATAAACACAACAAACACTCACAGATTCTCAGCTTTTGGCCCAAGTCTCGATCGAATCAGCTGCAGAGAAACAGTCCAATAAACTTCTATCTGATTAAGGGAACAGAAATCTGAACATAAGTGGGATTCATGAGATTGTATTGTTGCTCTGCTGCTGGAGTGTGCTTCTGATCCAGTCACTTTGAGTAGTTTTAGCACAAAATAAGCGATAAAGAAGACAAAGGAATCAATAGAAAAAGGCTGAAGTTTGGCCCGGGAGCCTCCACAGTCGACGGTCCTGCTCCGTAAAAGCATTAAGACACACTTTGGCATTTTCTCAACCGTTTGGTCCCCTCTGCTCCTCCGTCGGACGATACGTCTTCCAATAAAACAAGAATCAGCTGATGACACATAAACAGCGGCTCGTCCAATCACAGGCAAGACACTCATCTGGAGAGACACAAGAGAGATCAATTTAATCAATAACACCATACTGTTCCATTTGTACATTTAGTCCCAGCTTAGACCTGTTTAAATTGACTGTAACTGATATTTTTCTTCTAGTTTTTATCTGTTTATTGTAAAAATGAACATTTGTGGAAAAAAAACAGTCTTTCTGATCCATCTCCTGTTTATTGTAAGGGATTGTAATAGATGAGAACCTCTATTCAGGAACAGAAAACCTTGGACAATCACATGCTCCAAAAAGGAGTGCCACAAAAATATATTAGTATTTTGGAGGAAAAATTAGTCTGGTTTTATTTTTTAATAAAAGAGAAGCAGGAGAGGTCTCTAGGCTGATTTTGGAGGAGAGTCTGAGACAGGGACAAGAAAAGAAAACCAGGAAGTGGAGTTTTAATCCTGGTGGAATTGTTGATACTGATTCAGCTCCTTCTTTGACGAGTGGAAGCTAATCCAGAGCGTTGTGTCTTTTTTCTATGTAAAAAAGCATTTAAATATCACAGGGAACATTGAAAATAGTTATCGCAGATCGCACACTTTTACAATATCCTATTTACAACACAGTTTAATTACAGTTAAATGAAGTCTATGGATTAATGCAGCCACAGATTGAAGGTTAAATAAAAGGTAAAGCTAGAAGTTCACAGTCAGATGTCGTTTTCTCTTTAACGGCTTCTGTTACAGAGTGAAAAGGATCAGTAAAACATTAGTCCCATGAGACTAAACATTTAGTGTTTGTTTGAGTAATTAATAACCTGCTGACTTCCTGGTTCTGTGAGGTTTTAACTTCTCTGTTTGAGGCTTTGTAAACTCCAACACTGACCAGCCTCTGATTAAAACTAAGCTGAAGATTTATTCATTTACTTTGATAGCTTCAGTCTTTATTTTTTAATTGTATATTTATTTATTATGTTGTTTTGTCTGTTGTGGGTGGAGCCTCAATGTTTGTTCTTTGTCTCTGTGCTGCATTTGTGTGGTTTAGACCCTTCAGGAAAAAGTTTTACAACTTTCCAAGTTGTAAAATAAAGTCAGTACAAAAGGAAAGCTTGTCTTGTTTTTTAGGTGAAGATATTCCAAGAGAAAACAAAGAGAAATGTTGCAATTTTCCAAGAATAAGGGCAGTGTTTATGCAACATCTGTTTCTAATACAAAGATTTATAGTAATGAATAAAAATCATTGTATTTTCTGTCTTCACTGCATCAAACACGAGCAGAAAGCAGTGACACGTGAGAACCTACTGAACCAAATGTTCAAAAACAACCCCAGGATTGATTCATCTGAATGTTTGTGAAATGTGAACTGAGTGACCTCTGACCTGCGCAGACCCCGAGCCTCGTACAGAGTGTCGTCCTCTTCGCTCTCCACTCCTTCCATTTCCACAGAGTCGTCGTAGTTCGACAAAAGGCCGTACTTCTTCTTCTGAGCCGGTTTCTTCAGTCTGGACGCAAATCAGAGGAATATTATCATACGTTCATCACATGAGACTCATCAGTGTTTTCTTCAGAGTCAGTAAAGACACAGAATTAGAGTTAGCAAGTCTTTATTAGTATTAGGTCATATCAACAGGGACATGTTTGTGTCCAAGTTGTGAACAGTGTTTTATTATCTTCCAACTTCTAAAAAACAGTCAAAGTACAGCTCCACCCTCTGATTTTCTTTTTTTGTCCCTGTCTCAAACTCCACTCTCCTCTTTTTTCAGCTGTTTCTCTGTTAAAAGACATATTCAGCTGAAAATACACTTTATCTGCAGCTATTAAACTTCCTGGAACGTCATGTGACAAGTGTCGACCAATGGGAGCGCTCCTTTTTCCAGCAAGGTTTTCTGTTCCTGAATAGAGGTTCTCATTTATTACAATCCCTTAGAATAAACACTAGATGGATCAGAAAGACTGTTTTTTCACTTATTATTGATTTTACAATAAACTATTTGGGCTTAGTTAGTTAGTGTTTCTTGTCAGGCAAATGTAAAGTTGGTAATGGAGCTATCAACAGCTGTTAAAAAAGCTGTTATTGTTTTGCATAATGTGATTCTTTACTGCAAATAGGCCTATAGGTTAATATTCTGGTCTGTGCTTTACTTTCATAATAAGATAATATAGGCTCACTATCTGACATACACTTAGGAGACAAGCCCACTTCTATTGTTAAAAATACATGACATGACACTGAAATGTGTGTAAATGCTTCGTTAAACTCACCTCACAGCTCGGACCAGGAAGTATAACATCCCGATGAGGGTGATGGCGATGAGGACGTACAGGGCCCGCTGGATCATGGAGCTGTCCACGCTGAAGCCCCCGAGGCCCTCTCTCCGTTTCCCGCCGCTGTCCGTGGAGTTGCCCCCGGAGGAGCTGTTGGTCACGGCGGCCTTCACCACGGCCACGGCTGCTCCGGTGGTGGGACCCACGGGCTTCGAGACCTGGTCCTCAGCCGCGACCATCACCATCCAGCAGCACACGGCCACAAACAGCGCCGAGACGAGTCCGTAAAGTGACATTTTAAACTCACAAAGCCTCGAATGAAGCTAAAAATCAAAGCGGAATGTTGAGTAACTATGAGCTTTGAGCCGGTGATGCGTTTCGAAGCCAAACTCTCACTAATCCACGTCGTTTTAGCTCAAAGTTTGCCGATGGCTTTGTTGACATAAAACAAATCCGAACGCGGAAGTGAGCGGCCACTTCCTGTCTACGTCACTGTGATGACGTGGCGACGCACGCACAGCTGGGTCAACGTAGCCGCTGTCAACACGAAAGATTAAAGTCCACAAAGCTTTTACAGATTACAGACGAAAAAACAGGTTATAGGAACTCAAAGTACAGTATTTACAGAGTTTTATTTAAGTAAAATTCGTTTTTAGGATAAAACAAAACAAATGAAAAAATAATTTCTGTGTATTTGAATAATAAAATCTTTATCACAATTCTACCTACATATTTACATTACATATTACAATTTATTGGTTCCATAATCTACATTTAATCGGAACTATATTTATATTTATTTTATTACAGATTTGCAAACATACTCATTGGAGCTCATTGGGGTTATGTTCAACCTCTGTATTTTTCATCCACATACAAATCTTATAAATGAAAATATTTTATACCCATTTATCAGCTGTTTTAGGCTATTTATTTATTTATTTTTTAAGTTAAACTGTAAAGGACATGGAATACAAACACTAGGGGGCGGCAATACACCATTTTGCCCCATGTTTATTAAGAAGAAGTAGGTTTAGGGCAAAATAATCCGGAGCAAGTTTACTTGGCCTCATTAACACACTTATGTCATGATAAAACCCTTCTGCAAATCTAATAACAAGCCTGTAGATAAGCCTGTTTTTGTTGATATTGATCTGCATATTGGCCTATCTGTAATCAATATTCTTGTGCTTTTCTGATAAAGCTGTTTGTAAAAAACGATCATTTGGATAATTATAATCATAGAGTAAGGAGTGCATATATCAAGTCATATAATGGGTAACAGCCTGTTGTTTGTGGCTCATTTCTCACTCAAAACTGAATAAATATGCTTTATCACAGCCTCAGACACTGTCCTCTCTTCTGTTTCTGTTAAATCAGAGCATCTTAAATAATTCCTTGTTTAGACCCAGCAGTGTTCCTCGTATCTGCTTCTAAAGCCAGTCTTTGGTTGAGGTTTAAACAGATGGCTCTGAATATTCACACTCTGCTCCGTTACAGACAGTTACAGACAGCCTCAAAGAAAAAAACACAGTGAGCAACATGTGATGAGCTCTTCGATATGAAACGGTCCATCTGTGAACAGCTCAGGACGACATCTCAAACCTGGACCGTATCAGAGAAAAGACGAAGGAAAGACAGTCTTGTTCTGAGTGTTTCATTATCTGACTTTAGTAACACATGTTTGCGATTAAATTGTATTTTTTGCTCTTGTTTGGTGACATCTGGTGGTGAAAGTGCAAAGTGCAGTTCCACACATCCCACTCTTCCTTTTCAGAACGTGTGAACAGCTACGGTGGCTCTGCAGGGACATGCTGCTGTCCATAAAGTACAGTTACTTTTGTTTATTGTGCAAAGAGATCACGAGGGCAATATATTAAAAATGTTTGAAATAAAAGACTTACACCATAAAAGAGAATGCACAATATGTGGAAATATTAGACCTTTATATTTGGAAAAAACGACTGAGTTCATCCAATCACCTCCAGGTTTTCGTCTAAAGTACCTGCTCTTTGCAAACGCTACAGGACCTTTATGTCATATCTAGTCTTTTCACTAATTCTTACTATTATTCCAGGTTCTTTTTGATCTACTTGAGTTATATACGTATATTTTTTCAGTAATATTGCTCTTTAATCACAGTGGAACAGCCTCAGTCCTGTGTTACTGTCTTCCAGTGTTGTCCACTAGAGGGCAGAAGTAATCCATGCTCACTACAGTTGCACTTTGTGGCCTCAGAGTATTACATTTTTTATTAATTCAGAAAAAACTGGACAGGCAGCTAGTTTTATCACATCACTCACTAATATTTAACTCATTGACACTGTTCTGTTTCGAGATGAGTGTCAAAACTAAAGCACATGAGGCATGCTTAGTCAGGTTTAACTGTTTTCAAAGGAGTTTATTGTATGTTTGCCTGTATTTTTCAGTGTTTCTAGCATTATTATGACAGCTCTAATAATATATATGTGTATATAAGAACAGGTTTTAGATGGATTAGAACAAGTTTCATCTGGTTTCATAACAGGTTTGAATGGGCTTTAGTTGGATTTGAACAGGTTTTAGATGGATTTGAATGGGTTTTATGGATTTGAACAGGTTTTAGTTGGTTTTGAACCGATTTTAGATGGATTTGAACCGATTTAAGATGGATTTGAACAGGTTTTAGATGGTTTTGAATGGGTTTTATTGATTTGAACAGGTTTTAGTTGGATTTGAACAGGTTTTAGATGGATTTGAATGGGCTTTATAGATTTGAACCGATTTTAGATGGATTTGAACCGATTTAAGATGGATTTGAACAGGTTTTAGATGGTTTTGAATGGGTTTTATTGATTTGAACAGGTTTTAGTTGGATTTGAACAGGTTTTAGATGGATTTGAATGGGCTTTATAGATTTGAACCGATTTTAGATGGATTTGAACAGGTTTTAGATGGATTTGAATGGGTTTTATGGATTTGAACAGGTTTAAGTTGGATTTGAACAGGTTTCATTTGGATCTGAACATGTTTAAAGTGGATTTTAACAGGTTTTAGTCGGACTTGAACAATTTTTGTTTGATTTGAACAGGTTTTAGATGGATTTGAATTGGTTTTATGAATTTGAGCAGGTTTCATTTGGATCTGAACAGGTTTAAAGTGGATTTGAACAGGTTTTAGTTGGATTTGAACAGGTTTTAGTTCGATTTGAACAGGTTTTAGTTCGATTTGAACAGGTTTTAGTTGGATTTTAACCGATTTTAGATGGATTTGAACAGGTTTTAGTTGGGTTTGAATGGGCTTTATGGATTTGAACAGGTTTTAGTTGGATTTGAACAGGTTTTAGATGGATTTGAATTGGTTTTATGAATTTGAGCAGGTTTGAGGAGGATTTGAACAGGTTTTAGTTGGATTTAATAAGATAACATAATAAAGCTCAATCTTGTGTTGTCATATTTAGAATTGTAAAATAAAGAAGCAGAAAAACCCCAAAACTGCCGGAGGGTTTTTCTGGAGGAAGGTTGAGAGTTAAAGGCTAAAGTCCCAAATGTAAACTCCATTTTAACCGCTCGCTGATGCAGGGTCTGTTTGATTTTTCTGCTCCATCAGCAAAAGGTGAAGCCACAAGTTTCCGAGGCCTGTTTTATTGTATTTTTTTCTCTCGGAGCAGATCCTCGGCTCCGCGGCAGAACGAGCTGATGTAACCAAATGAACTTTATTTCCTGGAGGCAAACGCAGACAGAAAACTCCTCAGTGTTTCGTTCCAAATCCTGAAGGAACGGCTCGGTGTGAGGTTCGAGAGAGAACGATCCCGAAGACGTCGTTCAGGGTTCATCGTGACGTCAGGCTTCGTCCAATCACGCGAACGGGTCGGCTCCAGGTAAAAAAGACACACCTCTCTCACAAATATGATCATCTTAGTGTCTCTCAATCTGAAATGTAACGTATCAGGCGTAAAGACAGGAGCATGGACACAAGAGCTGGACAAAACGGAGACTTTATTCTATACACTTACATTTGGAAAAGATAATAATATTTTTAATTATTTATGATTCTGATGATTGCAGTTAACACAACGACAGTGAACGGTGTGTTTCATAATCACATCATAAAATATGGCATTACAACTTCACTAAAGTTCATTTTCACATTCATTTTGCAAACTTCTATGAAATTGCTGCGACTCTTTCCTGGGTTCTGACCCACCAGTTGAGAACCTCTGATGTAGGCAGTATTCAGAGTCGTAAATGTGAGCTCGGTGTAACATCAGAACATCTGCTGGAAGCACACGGACTCGTTTATGTTGCCTGATGATGATGATGATGATGATGTTGGGGTTAACCTGTTACAAGCTAATGCTGTAGAGTACTCAGATTACTAGTTTAGAGTTAGGTTTTTGATCCAAGTAATCATTGTCTTGTGTTACTTTCAGTTTTAGTTTAACAGAGACTTGCTTCACATCTTTGAGCAGCTCAGTGGACTCTATCTATTACCTCCAAAACTTCTACTACTTTTTGAAGTAATACGTTCTGCTGCAGCGACTGGAACACACTGTAAAATACTCTCAAACTCACATTTCTGTCGTCAGTTTCCTTGTTCAAACAGAAACTCCAACAGATTATAGTCGACACTGCTCTTTCTGACATTTCTCTCCTGCATTCGTACAAACCTGACCTCACCATTCTCTCTCTTTCTATTTTTACTTGTTTTGTGTTGTTTTGTGTGTTTTTGTCTGTGTACAGTTATTATTCCTGTTATTTATTCCTGCTGGAGCCTCTTGATCAGGTCCTGTTGTTAATGAGAACTGGTTTATTTTACCCAGACTACTCTCTGCAGCGAGGCCATGTCACACTTGTGTTTTTAAAGCTGCAGATAAAACTCACGAGTTGTTTTCTGTTCCTGTGACAGTTCTCCATCGACATTTTTCATTTCTGTTTAACATCCAAAAGCGTTTCTACAAATGTTACTGGAAACGTGTGAAGTGTATCCACAGTTGTTTCAGTCACGTTCAATTTAAATCAATCTTTTCTTTTTTTATGATCCTTGTAAACATATCCTGGACTTTTCTTTTTAACGCTGTAAATATTTGCACATTTTGGATTATTTTTGCACTTTGGAACAGGCACAATAAACCCCTCCTTGAGCACTTTTCTGACTGTTTTCTGAGCGTTTTTTAACAACAGCAACACTGATGTCTCTATATAAGCTTTACGGGTTTTTATTAAAAGGTAAATCAGTAATAATGATTGTTTATCCTTCCTTTTTTTAATAAACAAACAGAAAAACAATAGACACAGACACTAGATAAAGATGCTGCTGAGTTGTGGCTGATTTGAAGTCGACATTTAGTCAAAAATGTAAATCGGGCTCGTCTCCTTGAAGCGGTCGAGTGTTTCCCGAGTGATCAGAGCCTGTTCCTTTAAAAGCCTGGGCTCACACTCGTCTCCTGAGACCGGAGTAGAACCAGAGGAGGCTCCGTCTTAAAGCTCTGAAGTGCTCCAGCGTCGGACTCAGAGGTTTCCCCTGAGACTGGGACCGGGACAGAAACTGCTGCACCTTTATTTATAGACCTTCAGCTGCTGCTCCGACGAAAACCAGGTCACCACCGACGCTTCCTGGTTTTTATCGGTTTGTGTTAATGGTATAGATTATTAAACCTTATTTTTTGGTCTGTATTAAATGTAAAAGTCGTTATCTTTCAGTCTAAGGTGTTGTCAGATGTGAAGCCTTCATTAAAAGACTTAACATCCTCTTTGTTCTCTTTTAATTTTCTCAAGTTTGAAGAATGACACATCACAAAACCATGAGCCGCCTCTGATTTTCAATAAAGTGGTTAAAAGATTCTTTGATCATAAATATAAAGTGTGTTTTCTTCAGGGAAAAGGAAAGAGAGGTTTGAAAGAGCAGACGGCGGCTTACGTTAAAAGTGCAACGTGTGAAATATCCGTTTTCTAGAGTCGCATTTAAAGAGAGGAACTTTTCAAAAGTCTCTTCGGATTTTATTCCCTTTCCATAAAGTACAGTTTAAATCAAGAAAAGAACAGGTTTTAGTTTGATCTGAACAGGTTTAGTTGGGTTTAAAGAGGTTTTAGATGGATTTGCACAGGTTTTAGATGGATTCAAACAGATATTAGTTGGATTTGAACAGGTTTTAGTTGGATTTCAACAGGTTTTAGTTGGATTTGAATGGGTTTTAGATGGATTTGATCAGGTTTTAGTTGGATTTCAAGAGGTTTTAGATGGATTTGCACAGGTTTTAGTTGGATTTCAAGAGGTTTTAGATGGATTTGAACAGGTTTTAGTTGGATTTCAAGAGGTTTTAGATGGATTTGCACAGGTTTTAGTTGGATTTAAACAGGTTTTAGTTGGATTTGAACAGGATTTAGTTGGATTTGAACAGGTTTTAGTTGGATTTGAACAGGTTTTAGATGGATTCAAACAGGTTTTAGTTGGATTTCAAGAGGTTTTAGTTGGATTTGAACAGATTTTAATTGGATTTCAAAAGGTTTTAGTTGGATTTGAACAGGTTTTAGATGCATTTAAACAAGTATTAGATGCATTTAAACAGGTTTTAGTTGGATTTGAACCTAGTTTTTAAGTCCATACTGTGTTATTCCAGTTGATCTCAGTCGTTTCCATGTTTTTTCAAATTTTATTCAATCAAAAGCTAAAACATTCATTTCCTCTAGTGTCATAAACAGTGTGTATTGTGTGACTGGTTTAGTCTTTTTTATTTTTTTCTTTACAGCCGTTGTTTTCTCTGCAGATGGTGGTCGAACATCAGGCGTAAAAACAAACCCAGAGTCAGTATTCACGACACGTCCCGCTCACTGTGGCGGATTCAGACCGAGGCGTTCGAGAATCCGGGCTGGTTTTTTGAGTCCGGGGCCTTTATTCCCGGAGCTCGGTGGCGTTTGATCCCGAGCTCCGAGCTCCGAGCCGGCTCCGTCCACAGGGAACAAACCTGGAGCTCACAGAAGGGTCACGGACAGAAACTCAAACCCAGGGTCTCGGCGGAAAACAGAGAGGGTTATGTGCAGTGTCAGGCCTCAGAGAAACACAGACAGAACTGAGAATGATTTATTATTTCACAAAAAGTATAAAAGATAAGAATTACAAAGCACTAGCTCTTTTTATGCTATTTTTAGAGTAATTTTCCAGTGATAAGAAAAACCTGAAAATAGTTTAAACTGTCTTTGAATGTATTTATTGTATTTAAATATTTGATTTGATTTCAAAACTGGCTAAAGCTGTTGTAGTTGTAGTTTTGACCCTCTAAAGCTGCTGTAGTTGTAGTTTTGACCCTCTAAAGCTACTGTAGTTGTAGTTTTGACCCTCTAAAGCTGCTGTAGTTGTAGTTTTGACCCTCTAAAGCTGCTGTAGTTGTAGTTTTGACCCTCTAAAGCTGCTGTAGTTGTAGTTTTGACCCTCTAAAGCTGCTGTAGTTGTAGTTTTGACCCTCTAAAGCTACTGTAGTTGTAGTTTTGACCCTCTAAAGCTACTGTAGTTGTAGTTTTGACCCTCTAAAGCTACTGTAGTTGTAGTTTTGACCCTCTCTAGCTGCTGTAGTTGTAGTTTTGACCCTCTAAAGCTGCTGTAGTTGTAGTTTTGACCCTCTAAAGCTACTGTAGTTGTAGTTTTGACCCTCTAAAGCTACTGTAGTTGTAGTTTTGACCCTCTAAAGCTACTGTAGTTGTAGTTTTGACCCTCTAAAGCTGCTGTAGTTGTAGTTTTGACCCTCTAAAGCTACTGTAGTTGTAGTTTTGACCCTCTAAAGCTGCTGTAGTTGTAGTTTTGACCCTCTAAAGCTGCTGTAGTCGTAGTTGTAGACGAGCTTCATTGTCATCTTACAGAAAATTCTCAGCTCATGTCTCTCATTGTGAAAACGAAGGCATCCAAAAGACAAATAGTAAGGATCAGATTTAATTTTATTCCACGACTATAAACACTTGAGGCGGCTATTTAATTTTCATTAGAGTCCTCATCAACAAAGCCGATGTGTTTGGAGCGACTCAGAGCCAAAGGCAGGAGAGGAATTTAAAGTCCTGCTTCAGTTTCAGTCAGTATCTCCAGAAAAAAACACGTGATGCACTGAACAGAGACTAGTTCCGTCACATTTTCACATCTACAGGTAAAGACAGGTGTAAAAATTACCAAAAAATGATGTATTCTTAAGTAATTTGAGCCAGTAACCCAAAAAATTTAAACGACAGTATGTGATTTTTTATTTTGTCGATGAGTAAACGGTTAAATCTTCTGACAGAACATTGCACGAGGAATGATCGGTGAAAAAATGACACCTTAAGACGTCTTTTAGTCTTTATTATTAAGGATTTTAATCGATGAGGATTAGGAAGTGTCGATGATTATACACAACTATATTTAACACAGTTATCTCCTCACATCTGAGGAAATACATGCAGTAACACGCTTAAAGAAACCCTCGAGAGAAAAACACGCCTCAAAGATGTAAACATGAGCATAAATCAGAATCAGACTCCACCGAGGCCTCAGAGTCCAGCGGGATTCACACAAAAGTCACAGAGTCTTCAAACAACTCCAGAGCATCTTTATAAACTATTCTAGTGCTCTCGATTAGTTTAGTTGGTCTTAATGGAGCATACAGTTACAGTAAAGATATGAATATGTCGACAAGAACCTGACTTTATTATCAGAAGAAATGGAGAGCTCCTGCAGTAGTAACCTTTCCTGCTTCTTTTATTAAAAAAGGGTAAAACTACACCAATTTTTCACCACAAAATACTAATACGTTACATTAAAGTGAAGTTTAGAGCTGATATGACACTTTTATCTTTGAGTTCATCGTTGTAGACTGTAGTGAACCTGGAATTATCTCTGTCTAGCAACATTTATCCATGTTTCATTTGCTCCTGTTTCTCTATTTTGATCTTTTTTCAGCTGTTTCTCTGTAAAATAACAAATACATAATAAAATAACTTCATACTAGAGACTATGTGCCCGGTGAATAAATAATGAAATAAATAAATTGAAAAGAAAAGAAAATCACAAAAAGAAATGACGGCACATCCATAATGTCAACATAAATCAAGAGTAAACTACAGACTGGGATCATAAATAATGATGATGGTTTTAATTAAAGAGACAAACTCACAGTCAGAGACGAAAACAAAAGAAAAAAGCTCATCTTTTATTTCCAGTGTTGAAGCTGATGATTTAAATGAGTCATTATTAAAACCAGTGAGAGTTAATTTAACACCAGCTGTGTGTGTTTTTACGGTGGATCAGGTGGAGTCAGTGAGGGGCTAATCATCAGGTGTAAAAACACAAAAAGGGCACTTGAATGCACCGCCAACATTCCCACAGTGTTCATCTCAAACACCTCATATTTGACGAGAGCTGAGCGTTTTCTTATTAATGAAGTATTTAGGGCTGAGTATGGATCTACTGTTGTGTATTTAATTGCATTTTTTTGTTCCAGAGTTATACAAATGTCCTGATTTGACTCTCTTTCTGTCCCGAATCTCCTGATTTTTGACCCAGTCCTGAATCCAAAGCAGCTCATTGTGTTAAAACTCATTTTTCTGTAAACTGTGTGTCAATCACAGAGTTACCACGGCAACGGCAATATTAACCAATTTAAAAAAGATCAGCCGTGTTCCTCAGGTCTGTAGCTCCATAATGATTGGTTCTTAAGGGCTAATGCTAAGCTAATGCTAAGCTAATCCTTCTCCAGCGTTCACAGTTTGACCTTTGACCTGTCATCAGTCAAAAAGAAAGGCTCCAGGAACAACACGACTTAATCTGATTTAAACTTTACTTTGAAGTGAAATTATTTTAAAGAATGTTAACGTTATTCAATACAATCAGTTCACTTTTTGATTTTATTATTTATTTATTTACTAGTGTTGTTTTGAATTCTGGCGACAATATTTATTTGTGAACGTATTGTTGTTGGATTTGTGCTAAAATTAAAAGTGTCACGATGTTTTTGGTTTGAAAATGTGGTCACTCTGCTTTAATTTAAAACCCACTTGAGCCAAAGGTTAGTCCAGCTCTGATCTGGGGTCAGTCTTGAACAGTCTGTGTCATGTTACGTTATTGAAATAAACCTGTATGAAATGATGAATTGACACTTGTCTCGTGGATCCAGCTGACAGCGCCAGAATCATTAAATAATATCCATCTGAGCCACAGCTTTGGCAGCGGTTTCCACAACAGGCTCCACATTAGCGCCGACAGAAAAACAAGATAAAACGCTCTCTCTCGAGTTTAACGACTCAGCGCTAACAGAGATTGGCTGATTCGCCGAGCGGCTGCCAGGTGGATCCCTGATTGAGACGCTTTCTGACGACACAAACGTGAACGATAAACATAATCACATCCAAAACGACTCCGTGCTCCTGCTGCTTCTCTCATTAACGAGGTTTTCACGAGTCGCTCCAGAAAAACCACACAGCTGCATCTTTACAGACGTCGTTAGAAACAGAGATCAGCGTTAATGTGACAGGAACAGGAAAGAACCAGGCCAAACTGGACCGAACCAGACCAAACTGGACCGAACCAGGCCAAACTGGACCGAACCAGACCAAACTGGACCGAACCAGACCAAACTGGACTGGACTGAACCAGACCAAACTGGACTGAACCAGGTCAAACTGGACCGAACCAGACCAAAGTGGACTAAACTTTGCTCCCAACATCATGGATTCTGGTCTGGTTTTGTCTGGGATTACATGGTCTGGTTTAGTCCAGTCTGGTCTGGTTTAGTCTGGATTACATGGTCTGGTTTAGTCCAGTTTGGTCTGGGATTACATGGTCTGGTTTAGTCCAGTCTGGTCTGGTTTTGTCTGGGATTACATGGTCTGGTTTAGTCCAGTCTGGTCTGGTTTAGTCTGGATTACATGGTCTGGTTTAGTCCAGTCTGGTCTGGTTTAGTCTGGATTACATGGTCTGGTTTAGTCCAGTTTGGTCTGGGATTACATGGTCTGGTTTAGTCCAGTCTGGTCTGGTTTAGTCTGGATTACATGGTCTGGTTTAGTCCAGTCTGGTCTGGTTTTGTCTGGGATTACATGGTCTGGTTTAGTCCAGTCTGGTCTGGTTTTGTCTGGGATTACATGGTCTGGTTTAGTCCAGTTTGGTCTGGTTTTGTCTGGGATTACATGGTCTGGTTTAGTCCAGTTTGGTCTGGTTTTGTCTGGGATTACATGGTCTGGTTTAGTCCAGTCTGGTCTGGTTTTGTCTGGGATTACATGGTCTGGTTTAGTCCAGTCTGGTCTGGTTTTGTCTGGGATTACATGGTCTGGTTTAGTCCAGTCTGGTCTGGTTTTGTCTGGGATTACATGGTCTGGTTTAGTCCAGTCTGGTCTGGTTTTGTCTGGATTACATGGTCTGGTTTAGTCCAGTCTTAAACACATTGTGAATCTTGAGGCGTTTCCATCTTTTTGTGGCTCTTTTGGTTCTTTTTTGTGTTTCATTTTAAATAAAAATACCAATGCTGCTTGTCATATTTTCCTCCAGATATTTATCTTCATTCAGCTCAAAACCAAGACAGCTTTAATCTTTTATTATTGTTGTAAATGTCATTAATTAAAGATTGTGTAATATTTAACAGTAAGATCATCATAAAGGAGAGTAATATCTGATAAACACTCATTGTTCCTGTGTTTATCTGTTTTAATAACTCTCTGTTTGTCTGAGGAGAAGGTTGTTGTCTCAGAGAATAACGAGGAGTGGGTGTGATGACCTCCGTTAGAAACCACAGTCAACGCTAAACCAGAGCCCGACGAGCACTGGGGAATTATGGGAAATATTCATAACGAACAAACACAACGACTTTAAGGAACACATTCATCAAGTGTTAACGAAGGAAGCAGGAGAGAGGAGGAAGGGTCGAGATGAAAACCCTCTGACTTCACAATAAAGGCACAGCAACACAGACTTTCACAATAAGAGCCCGACGGGAAGAGAGTCTCTGTAAAGTTATCATAATTTAAATGAAAAGTAAAAGGATTAGAGTAAGAGTAAAACCAATATTTTACTTTTCTTTAATATAACTTTTTATTGTTCCTTCTGCATGTTTTTTTTAAAATTTATTTTAATTTTAATTTGTGCGTTTGTTTTATTTTTGATTTTATTCTTTCACTTTAAAGCGCTTTGTAACTTTGTTCAGAAAAGTACAACATAAATAAAGTTTCTTCTTCTTCTTCTTCTTCTTCTTCTTCTTCTTCTTCTTCTTCTTCTTCTTCTTGAGGGTAAACAAACTAGTCCCAGTTGATTCTAAAGACAATATATGGTGCGTATCGTTATCGGATCGTTTCCCTCTTGTGATAATTTATCGTGATACATATATCAAGATATTTGAATGAGACAGATACAGGTTGTTGTTTTTTTGTAATTGTTGAAGTGTGTTTTCTGAAACTTGGAGCCAGTTTGGCAAAAGTTAACTCACAAACTCCAAAACCACACGTTCAATCCATTTTCTCAGATGTGTTTTCACAGGTTTGTTCAGAGTTCAGGTGTAAATTGAAAATGAAGCTTCGTTGACAGTTTTTGACGCGTCCGACACTATTTATTTACACTAACACTACTTATTTTGACTTCAAGAAAAAGAGGCCAAGAAATTACAAAAGTGACACAGACGTGTAGGAGTTATGGACAAAAGAGGAACTAAAAAAGAAAAATATAAATGTTGGTTAGTTTCTGACAAATGACATTAAAATTATCCAACAATGCAAAGAATGAAGGAACCAGATGCACTTTTTGTTGATCAAGGGCTATTTTTCTCATAACATTATTCACAAATATTAAAATTAATGCAAGCAGTGTATCAGAAATAAAAAAAATGGGCAGTTTGGAAACTTATTCTGGGAAACTGGTTCAATCCTGAATAAACCTGCTGCTTTTAGGCACAAAAATTAACAAATATAGCACTGTGAACCCAATCGGTCAGTCTCTAGGTTTAAAACATATAAGAATCAAACAATCAAATATGTCTAAGTACTTTTTTCCATCCAAATAAGTCAAAATAAAAGCGTTCTTTGGAAAAATGACTGAATAAGTACATTTTTTCCTTGACGTTACTGAAGTAAATGTAACTCTTGTCGTCTTCTGACTTCATTATCGCTGCCGACTCACATCAACACATCCTTTCCTTTCAAACTCTCGGGGAAATGACAGCTCTGAAAAGGATGTCTGTTAAGCTTCAGCGGCTGGTCGCTCCAGAGGACGACTCAGACGAGCTCTTCAGGCTTCACGGAGCTGTCAGAACCTCGGCTTCGGTCTGAGGAACCTTTGAGGCTGCTCTGTTTGTGGCGCCTCAAAAACAGCAGAAACTTTCACTAATTAAATTTAAATAAAGTCCGAGTCCCAGCTGAGATTAAGACAGAATGAATCATACTTTTACACTGCCATCAGCAAAAGTTAATAAAAGTTAAATGAATCCAAGAATCATTGCTCAGTGTTCACCAGCTCTTTTCTATCTGTTAGCATTGCTAGCTACATAAGCCAAATTCATTCAATCTTTTATTTAAAAAAAAAAGGTAAAACTGGACCAATTTTTGTCCATTAAATCAAAGTTTAGAGCTGACCTGAAACTGTTTTTATCTTTTTTTAACTGTTTCTCTGTAAAATAAGTCATATTTTCAACAGAATAACACATTTCCTTTGTTTATTTCCTTGTTTATTTCTAAAATGGTGTTTGTTTTTTGTACTTTGTTGTTTATTCTTAGTCACTGACTCAGTTTAAATCTAAATATGTCCATTGTTTAACTTAAATAAAACCCTAATCTGTCGTTTTCAATCATCAAAGTTTGTATAAAGCATATATCAATGTATTTTCATAATCTTCTACCTTCACAAAGAACGACAGCGTGGCACAAAAGTAATCAATAAACAGTTTGCTGCTTCTCATCGACTTTCATTTAACATTTCTCAAAGTATTTCTGGTGAAAGGTGCGTTGTTAGGCTCAGAACACGCGTGAGTGGTAAATATCTGTGGGCCACATGTTTGACAGGACTGTTCCATTTGGTTTATTGATTTAAAGCAGCCGTATCTGGGTCAAAGGTGTGGATTTAAGGCAGTTTTCAGGTGAACACGGTTAATTCTGATCAACTCCAAACAAACTGCGCCTGGAGCTGTGGTTTTTATCATAATTGAAATTCGTATCTAATTTTGAACCACTTGTTTCATCTTTGTCAGTTTTTTCCGGGTTAATTTTGCTCTACATTGATTTCCTTGCTCCTGGGCCATTTGCAGCGATCACAGTCTGATTACTCTCAGTGTGATTGATTACTACCTACTCTCACCTGTTCTATGTAAAAAAAATAAATACTGGAAGAAGAATGTGAGGAATATTATTGGTCGAATAGGTTTTTATTGACCCCAGCCTCTAATAGCCTTGGCTTCTCTACTGATCATATATTTTTATTACAGTCTGTTCAGTTTATTTTAATCATCATTAAGTAAAATTTAACAATACAATACTTTTACTAAATCTGAAGCACAGACCGAAAGGTTTTAGGCTGAAGGAAAAACTTATTGTGCCCCTTTTAACATTTACAACTAGAAAGAAAAATAAAAAAATAAAAAAATAAAAAATAAAAATGTATTTATTTAAAAATCTCAAAGGAGGCACAGCCCATATATTATTTATTTATTTATTTATTATATTTTTTTATTATTATTTATTTATTTATTTATTTATTATATTTTTTTATTATTATTTATTTATTTATTTATTATATTTATTATTATTTTTATTTATTTATTATATTTATTATTTTTTTTATTTATTTATTTATCATTATTATTATTATTATTATTATTATTATTATTATTATTATTATTTTATTATTTATTTATTTTATTTTTTTATTATTATGCTCATTTATCCAGACTTTGTGTTCTTTCATGAGCAGTAAAAGAAAGTCCACAAAGCATTTCTTCATTTGGCTTTATGCAAAACTATTGACTTAAAAATACATTTTTATTGAACAACATTTTTGATATGTCTCTTTACTACAAAGATTTACTGGCGTATAAGTCCAACACTCACAAATACACTGATAATTTATGTCAAACTGAAAAAAGAAACACTAAAAAATGTGCTTAGACTTGTCTTTAAACGTCTGCACAAAACTCTAAAGCCCACAAAACCCACAGAGGAGTTATCGTCTGAAGTGAGCTCAACAGAAAAGGCTTGAAGAGACTTTCAAAAGGTTAATCAATGAGAAACACAATCCTCTTAATGCTTTGTGTTGCCTATTTTTACAGCCACATAACAAACAGAAAAACCTAATGAAGGGCTCTGTTTCCACGGCGTCGAAAACGTGAGCCGCAGCCGTTAATTGAAACGTGGAAGGCGGGAATATAAAAGGTCTATTTAATAATTTAAGCCTTGAATTAGCCTCTTTGCAAACGAGAATAAGGACACTGTATAAAATATTCATGAAAGGGAAGTGTTATTAAGAAGAAGCAGCCCACTCTGTTTTCAGTAAAGTGGAAGAATACAGAAGTGTCAGAAGGGATTCGGATGTTTTCCTGGAAGACAATAGATGAGTCAGTTTTTTATTGTTTTTATGGGATAAGACATTAACACATTTATCTCGGAGCAAAATACTAGTACTACATCTATTTACAGGAAAAACATGAGCGTATTCAACTAAAACGAAGGAGGAGTGAGTCATTCAAAAACACAAATAAATGGATATAGTTTTGATGTTTTTGCAGCAATAGTCTCAATATTTTGTAGGATTTCCAGCCTCTAAAGGACTCTAAAAAGGGAAAGTTGTCAATGTTATATATTAAAGAAAGAAGAGAAGTCTTATGTGATGGGTTCTGGTGAGATGTATTGTGCCAGAAGTTGGTAACGTAAATCAAAACGTCCTTCACCAAACACTTAACCCTTAATGAGTCTGGTTTTCATCTAAGGCTGGACTGTTTGGATTTTGTAAGAGTTCTTCAGTAACCTGTCCCTATTCTATTGTTATAGTGTTATTTGTTCACTTAAGTCAGGTTTAATAATCAGAGCGCGCCTCCAAACACAGTCTCAGTGTACAATTTTTTCCATTTGACCAAACTGAAGTTTAGAGTTTAGCGTTAGCTTAGCTGTGACTTCAGCGTCAGGACGACAATGATCTCCTCCTCGTTAAACATTACGTGATTGAATTGACAGTATTTATCTGTGTTTTACGTTGCCTCCCTTTTCTCTGTTGATGCTTTTCTTTTTTCAGCTGTTTCTCTGTTAAAAGACATATTCAGCTGAAAATACACTTTATCTGCAGCTATTAAACGTCCTGGAACGTCATGTGACAGGTGTCGACCAATGGGAGCGCTCCTTTTTCAAACATGGTCTGGGTTAAAAAAGAGTAAAGTGAAATAAAAAGTTACCAAACAAAACTACATCCCAACAACAAGAGCAATCTATTTCCATGTTTTTTTATTCTTAAACGACAGCATGTCCCCGCAGGGCCACCGTAGCTGTTCACAAACCCTCTGTAATACTTATTTTTGGAGGTACTTTTCCGTCTATTTGCGTCACTAAATAAACTGAGCCATTACAGTGTCATTGTCTCGACGGAATCAAAATAAACCGAGCCGTTTATGGCTTTAAAACTCTAACGCTTCACGATCCAGAGCCTTTCAAACCGAACAAAATTAGAGACATCTGTGGAAAGCACCAAAAGGTTTCAGAGTAAACATCATAAAAGCAATGAGCCGCGTCGACCGTCACAAACTGAGCCCAGTTCATTCTGCAGCAGGTGTTCAGAAAATTAAAGTGATCTGAGTAACACAGGAATTGTAATAGTCCCTGAGTGTGACGAACAGAGCAGCGTTTAACCATCTCAGGCCCAAAGATCCACTGTTTGTTTAGAATCAGGAAAATGAAGACACTGTTAGACACTTTCTTTTCACTTTTAAGCCTCACATCGTCTTCTTGATCATTGGTTTAGAAATGTCACATGATCAGAGCTGGCAGAAGTATTCCCATTGTGTACGACTCTAGTAAAAGTAGTTCTTAATGCAACTTGTTTACGTAGTTAAAAAGTACGTTGTTGGAAGTCAAAGGTCAAAATTAATGTCGCTGTGAATGACACACATTTATAAAAACTCTGCAGTAAGTCTTTGTGAACAATCTTCTGTTGGAGTTTGTTTCAGTTTAGTTTCAAGTTTCAGACAGAATCATCAAGAACAAGTGGAATTGAGATTTTTTCTGTAATTATTTCAATCATTCTCTTATTTTGGCGGGGCTTGACTTCCCCTCTCTCGTTAGTCTTTTACGCCGTCGTCCGCGGAGGTTGTAAAAGAAACTGTTTTGAGAAAGAAAAGAGTAGAAAGAACAGATATTTGTGTCTAAAGTAAAAAGTCTCCAGATAAATAAATAAAAACTAAAGTAAATTTAAGATTCCTGAAAATCTACTGAAGAACAAAACTGGGATCTATCAGGTCAAGTTATATATTCACAAGCTTTGGAAAAACATAAAGCACAGACAAAATAAACACAGAGTATGGACAGAGCCTTCTTCAAATGAGTCTTTGTTAAAAACAGCCTCATGCAGCGTCACAGTGTTCATCTTTATTTATTTTACTTTGATAGATCTGAAGTGACTCTTGTGCACAATAAGGGTCAGCCATATTGATTCTATTAAGATTCATAACATAGAGCTCAATAATCCTGGAATTAAAGTGTTTAAAGTAGAAATATTAAACTTCTGAATGAAAAAGCCCCCGTTATTGATCACAGCTGCACGTTTTAGAGAGTTACACAAATGTGACAGAAAAAGACCAACACGAGAGGAAACCCTTCAAACGTTCGACGAATCGGAACAAGCCCCTCAGGAATTTAGCTCCGAATGTGTTTTGTTTTTTTTTGTGCAGGTGACGCGGAGCATGACGGACGGCTCAGGTGTGACTCTGACCGTCGCACTTTTAGAGTTTCAGAAAAAGACAGAGTTAAAGCTCCAGCTGCAGCGTAATAACCTTTCCTGCTTCTTTTATTTAAAAAAAGGTCAAACCGGATCAATCTTTCACCACAAAATAACCTCGATAACTTATAAACACAAAAATAATGAGAATCTAGAGCAGTGGTGTCAAACTCAAAGTGGTGAGGGGCCACACTAGTAAATAAAAAGCATTTCAGGGGCCTGTGACAGATCCAACTAAAACCTGCTCAAATCCAACTCAAACCAACTCAAACCAACTAAAACCTGTTCAAACCCAACTAAAAACTTCTTAAACTAACCTATTCCTATTCAAGACCATTTAAAAACTGTTCAAATGCAAATAAAACCTGCTCAAATCCAACTAAATCTGCTCAAATCCAACTAAAACCTGTGCAAGTCCATACAAAACCTGTTCAAATCCAACTAAAATCTGTGCAAGTCCATACAAAACCTGTTCAAATCCAACTAAAACCTGCTCAAATCCAACTAAAACGTGTACAAGTCCATACAAAACCTGTTCAAATCCAACTAAAACCAGCTTAAATCCAACTGAAACTTGTTCAAAAATCCAATTAAAACCTGTTTAAATCCATATAAAACTTGGTCACATCCAACTAAAACCTAAAACCCAAAAATATTACCTTCCAAAAGGAGTAACCGGCAACAAAAAAAATGGGAAAGGGCGGAATTTGGCCCCATGCCTGAGTTTGAAGGGAGTAATGCAAACACAATGGAGTAAAACCTGCTCAACTTTAACTGGTCTTTCTGACTGAAGCAGGTGAACTGAGGAGTTTTCTCAGCTCAGAGTGAAACCAGAGCTAAACCTGGCGCCTCCTCGTCCCCAGAAACCAACCTGAGAACGCTCTGATTGGCTTTTGTTCATCCATTGATTTATCCATTGATTCTTTCCTTCTGTTTCTCCTTTTGTTTCTCTGTAAATCCCATTTAACACATTCATTCACACCTCAACAAATGCAAATACTGCTCAGAGGAGACTTTGTTAAGATTTACTTGAGATTTTAGACGCTACATCCTGGGGTCAGGGTCAAGTCTGAGAATGTGTGAATAAGGCTTTAATAATCCAAACCAAAACCCAAAAGTCCACTTTAATTCACTGCTGTGTTCCTGAAGGGGACTATTTTAACTTCTGTCTGGGATTTCTCCAGGTTTTCTCTCATTAAAAGTCCATTTCCTGATTTTTTTCCATTTAGTTTTTCAGTGTGATCTCCTAAAGTTTATTGTAACAGGAATCATCTGAAAAAATGAGACCTTAAGACGTGATCTAGTCTTTATAATGAAGGATTTTAATAGATGAGAATGATCAGTCCACAGCAGGATTTTGTCCAATCACAGCTCACTTCAGGTAAAAAGGAGCGCTCCCATTGGTCGACACTGATGTCAACAACGAAGGAACAAGGAAATAAACCAAGGAAATGGGTTATTCTGTTGGAAATATGTCTTATTTTACAGAGAAACAGCTCAAAAAAGATAAAAATAGAGAAACAGGAGCAAATGAAACATGGATAAATGTTGGTATAATACAGTCTAAAGGTAAACTCCAAAGATAAAAGTTTCAGGTCAGCTCTAAACTTTGATTTAACGTAGTAGTATTTCTAAATTTCTAAATCAAACTGTTGGCCTCTGAAACTTATTAAGAGATATGTTGTGCCTAAAGATTCTCATTAATATTTATAACATTTTAAAACGTCAGGCTTCTATTAAAACCCACAGATATTTAAGAGATGCATTAGTCATAGATATATTTTGTTGCATATAAAGTGTCTAAAGTCTTTCTCCTTTTTTAATGGGGTTAGTTTTCACTCTCGGACGGTTTTCATTGGCATTTTAAAGTGTCTTAATAGCTGTTTAATTGGCTCTCTGGAGATTTGAGTGAACAAATAAAGACTGGAGATGAATTTTGATGGCGGCTCATTAACGACAGCGTCCACACTCGACTGATTCCTCCGCAACACGCTCCTGTTTGGCATTCGACACGACGTCCGGCCAACCGAACCCTTTCAACCGGGACGACCCGCTTTGAAGTCTCAGTTTGAGCAGAACGCCTCGAGGCTGGGCCTTTCTTCATTAAAGGTAAGGGACATCTATTTTTAATGTAACCAGACTGTCAACAAAGAAGGCTTTTGAAGAGGCTTGATTTATGAGAACGTTACATCATGCATCTCACCACAGCTTCAACGACCTTCTGTTTGTTCACTTTTGGTGAAAGTATTAATAATGAGACAGTGTTGAGACAGTTAGTGTGGTTAGTGTTTTTAATTTATGGTCGGAAAATGGTTTAAGCCCAAATAGTTTATAGTAAAGGTTAAAAATACAGTCTTTATGCTGCCATCTTCTGTTTATTCTAAGGGACTGTAATAGATGATAATAGATCTATTCTAAAGGAGCGCTCCCATTGGTCGACACTTGTCACATGACGTTCCAGGAAGTTTAATAGCTGCAGATAAAGTGTATTTTCAGCTGAATATGTCTTTTAACAGAGAAACAGCTGAAAAAAGAAAAGCATCAACAGAAAAGGGAGGCAACGTAAAACACAGATAAATACTGTCAATTCAATCACGTAATGTTTAACGAGGAGGAGATAATTGTCGTCCTGACGCTGAAGTCACAGCTAAGCTAACGCTAAACTCTAAACTACAGACGGGACAGACAGCGGGTCACAGTGGACGGTCCCCTGTCTCCTCAGGACGCCTCACTTCATTGAGCTCACACCTGAGTCGAGCAGAAGACAAAATAATATGAAGGTGCCTCAAAAACAGAAAATAAGAGAAACTGAGTCAAGAACAAACAGATCTGGAGTCAGTCGTTCACTTCATCTGTTTATAAAACGATATTATACATGAGTTATTGGTTTGAAGTGACACACCAACCTTTTTTTCCACTTTTTTAAACAAATGCCATTAACTTCAGTCCTCACCAAACAAAACAAATATTTATGAATTTGAAGTCTGTTTTGTTTTTTTTCCAAACTGGATTATTTGAGGAGATATTCTCCAGATCTGAGAGTGTTAAAGAATGGCAGCAACATTGAGTCTGATCAATTTTTACTTTTTGTTTATAAATAAATTGCTCCTGAGTCTCGAGGACACAGAAAGTGTTTTTTTTAATGGTTGCCATGGAAACGTTAAGAGATTTCAACTCCAGGGAATGACTTTTTTATTTTTATTACTAGATTATTATTTTTTATTAAGAAATCACATTGTAGTGTTATTGTATTGAAAAAATGCTGAAGGGACACAGGAGGCGCTATTTAGTTTTAAATGCATAAGAAAAAAAATCACAAAATGCCATATTCTTTAACCATTTGCATCAACACAGCCAAAGTTATACAAAAATAAAATTAAAAAACCAAACAAAAATAAGTCCAGGACCAGGAGTTAAAAGAGAAATATGTCTTGGTTTTAAAAGTGATCTCAAGAGAAACAATAACACTAATAATAATAATAATACATTTTATTTATAATGCGCCTAGACACTCAAGGTCGCCTAAAGAACTGATCCTGATTGATTTTCCAACTTTGTGAACAATGGTTGTCAATTTACCAATGAATTCATGAAAGCACAAAACTAGACAGAGATTTAGTTGATGATAAAACATCTGTCTCCAGATTCCAGTGAGAGCAGGTCTCTTCACGCTGCCTTCAGGGTCCGGGGCGATTATGAGAAAATGATGAATATTTGAAGCGACCCCCTGCGGAGGCCGCGCCGGGAGCCTCTCCGCTCCGCTTCGTTTCCGACGGCGTCCGCGGCGTGTTCTGGAGGCGGGCTTCTACCGAATAAATCCCGGCCTTTTATTCTCTCACGAGGGGTTCGCCGAGTTCAAGAGGTCCTGATAATGTTCCCCCGCCGCGTGATGGAGGAGGATTTTTGGAGCGTCAGCACGAGTCTGACGCCTCGGAGAAAAAAACGCACCGCCGTTAATCACTAATGAAGGACGCGGCGGGATTTAACGCTCAAGGTCGAACAAATGAGAAAAAGAATAACAAACAGGACAAAAAAAGTCCCTCTGGGTGGATCAGGATGTAATTAAACCTGGAATAATGGAGGTAATATTATTGATTTAATTAAGATAAAGTGAAATTGTGATATTGTGTGGTGTATGGACACTTTTAAAAATGGTGCCCTTGGTCTTTTGTTGAAGGGAATTTATTTAATGAAGCCGAGGGACGTCCTGAGTCAGAGGGACCCTCCACCTCACATTAAATTAATGAAAAGAGACAGCGTTACTCGTAAATTTAGTCCATTACCTGAGTCTTTTTCCTGTTTCATTTAGTTTTTCAGTGTATCTCCTAAAGCTTATTGTAACAAGAATGGATTATTCTGTTGAAAATATGTCTTATTTTACAGAGAAACAGCTCAAAAAAGATAAAGATAGAGAAACTCCAAAAATAGAAGTTTGATTTAATGTTACGTATTTGTATGTTTGTTGGACTTTAACTCGTTTCAAGTGGATTTAAACAGGTTTAAAGTGCATTAACTTGAAGTGTAGTCATTCTGAGTGGCTCTACAGAGGTTAAAGATGGATGCAGGCTTTAAACAGTTCTAAAGTCATTAACTCTGGTTATAATCAGCTTGGGATGGCTTTTAATTGGTTTAACATAGACTTTATCAAGTTTAAAATGGATTAAATTGGTACAGAAGTGAATTTGAACAGGTTTAAAGTGGTTTAAAGTGGATCATATGAGGTTTTGAACCATTTAAAACAGGTTATAACCAGAGTTGGAGGGTCTTTAATGGTTACAGTAGGACCTTACGCTGTTTAATGTGGTTTAACGTGGACATGAACTGTTTTAAGTGGATTTAAACAGGTTTGCACACAAGCAATAAAATAAATAAGTCATAAAACACAAAAAACAATAAAATACAAAGACACAAAACACACAACTGATACATAACTCTAGTTAAAAGCTCAAAAGGATTAGAAACATGAGTTAAAACAACAGAAAGACAATAAATGAGTTAAAAACCACAGAGAACCTGCTTAAAGTTCACATTTTGAGCTGATATTTGAAAAGACACATGCCACAAACAAAGGTTTCTTTTCTATTTTATGTAAAGACGACTCTTTTATTCCCATTCCTCCACAGCTTACTTTAAATCACACCAAACTCATTTCCCTGAGCCTTGTTTTCATTTGTTTTCTGTGAGCAGCAGCGGTGCATAATTTGATCAGATTTAATTCGTTCACAAACCCAGAGGGAAGAGGAAACCCTGCCTCATTAGAGTGACACATAAACCACAAACACCACAAACTACAGCTGACAACGGTCTCACCCAAATATGTTTAATTACACTACATTTAAGAACATGAAGTCGAGTTGTGTTTAAACATAATAAAAAACAGAGGAATAGATGTAAAGCTTAATATAAAGTCACAAAAAGATTTTCCAGTGTTTATATTTGTGTTAATATTCCTCATAAAAACAGAGCAGGGTCAAAGAGTTAATGAGAAACAATGAAAAGTATACTTTAAGAGGAGTTATCTGCCATCAGTTTAGTTCGTACTTTAATTATTAATGTGCACAAATCACGAAGGACGAACCAAACTTTCTCCAGTGCATTATACTTTATTCTAGAGTTTATTTCCTTGTTCCTTCGTTGTTGACATCAGTGTCGACCAATGGGAGCGCTCCTTTTTACCTGAAGTGAGCTGTGATTGGACAAAATCCTGCTGTGGACTGATCATTCTCATCTATTAAAATCCTTCATTATAAAGACTAGATCACGTCTTAAGGTCTCATTTTTACAATAAACTTCAGGAGATTACACTGAAAAACTAAATGAAACTGTAACAGGTGATGGACTTTTATAAGATCTGCTGCTAACATCTTGGTCTTATTTTCCAGGAGACTCTTTGTACAGTTAGCAGTGAATGGATTTGTCAAACATAATAAGACCACTGATGAGAGAATAGCTGAACTGTCAATAATAAGTCCCTGAAGCGTCAGAAGAATGAGTGACAGACGACAGATGGTCTCAGCTGAGGTTTGCATCATCCTTCGACTAAAATCCTCTCATTAAAGTCAATATTCCTCATTTCCCGTCTGTTTGAAGTGTGTGTGTATAACAGACGAACGAGAGGCGTCACACCGAGTCTAACACAGACCCGCGGCCTCAGGAAACAGACGCATTGTCTCGTTTAAGAGGATTTACACAGATCCACCACAAAGATGTGAGACTCACTCGACACGAACGGATTCTCATCGACAGAAACAGAGACGAGTCACAGAAGAATCACTCACTGTTTCTAGTCTTTATAATGAAGGATTTTAATAGATGAGAATGATCAGTCCACAGCAGGATTTTGTCCAATCACAGCTCACTTCAGGTAAAAAGGAGCGCTCCCATTGGTCGACACTGATGTCAACAACGAAGGAACAAGGAAATAAACCAAGGAAATGGGTTATTCTGTTGGAAATACGTCTTATTTTACAGAGAAACAGCTCAAAAAAGATAAAAATAGAGAAACAGCAGCAAATGAAACATGGATAAATGTTGTCGAGTTCAACCAAATCAAATGGCTCAGTAACAAACCAATAAAATGTGTTTAAACTTTTGCTTTTCTTTCCTAAACCTCATTTGGTTTAATTTATGAAACAGTAAAAGTTCAAAGCAACATTAATGCTGCAGTTAATCGAGCCTGACTCTGTTTGAGAACTGGTTTCCAGCAGGTTCTTGTTCTGCAGCAAAAACCAACAAGAAATACACCACAAAGACAAAAACACAAGACCCAGAATAAAATATGAATCAACTCAAACATCACGTCCACAAAGAGGACTTTACAGAGACTATGAGAGTCACTGTCCTGATGAGGATCAGGCCAGACTTTAGAGAAAGTTTGGAACAAAGACCTTTGACCTGTGTCAGGAAACAGAACTAAAAGTTATTTTTTATCTGAAAGTTAGTTCCATGACATTTAATATAATTGTGAAAAGCTTTAACCTGAGACAGTGCTGTTCAGTAATGAACCCATCAGGACGTTTGGATCTGTCTGACTCCAGCGTCTTTAATTCTGAGGAAGATCATCCAGAACTAAAACAGATGATGACAAATAAAGTGTGATTGTGTTGTACATGTACAGTTTCTGCAGTAAATCACCAGTTAATCCCTGTATTTAACTGGTGTCTATCTTTGCTGGAGCTGCCTCTCGTTCAAACATCAGGCTCCAACCCCAGAATGAAACTAAATGAATGAATAAAAACCGTTAATATGAGCAGATAATGGTCAGGCCTCACACACACAGACCACACTTGTGTTTGAGGTGAGCTCTGGTGTTTCTGATGACGCAGGCCTGAGGTGTTAGATTTCTCACCTCTGTATTCTCTGGATTTACGCTCACGCCGCTCTGATCAGAATAGTCCAGAACTGTAACGTGTTGCTGCGGCAGTAACGGCTCTGGTGACGAACCTGATCACATCCGACAGCGTTCACACCTTCACATCCTCCACAAACAGAAGATGGGCTTGTTTTCACAGACTGTACATAGATTACTGTCTTCATTATAAACCCACTCCCTCCTTTTGAAGAAACATAAATGATAGAGTTATGATGCTAGAGTTATTCACAGATGCTTCCTCATTTCTTCTTGTTGTGAAAATGGTTCAAACCCAAATAGTTTATTGTAAAACCAGTCTTTCTGATCCATCTAGTGTTTATTGTAAGGGATTGTAATAGATGAGAACCTCTATTCAGGAACAGAAAACCTTGGACAATCACATGCTCCAAAAAGGAGCGCTCCCATTGGTCGACACTTGTCACATGACGTTCCAGGAAGTTTAATAGCTGCAGATAAAGTGTATTTTCAGCTGAATATGTCTTTTAACAGAGAAACAGCTGAAAAAAGAAAAGCATCAACAGAGAAAAGGGAGGCAACGTAAAACACAGATAAATACTGTCAATTCAATCACGTAATGTTTAACGAGGAGGAGATAATTGTCGTCCTGACGCTGAAGTCACAGCTAAGCTAACGCTAAACTCTAAACTTCAGTTTGGTCAAATGGATTAGTATTTTGGAGGAAACATTGGTCTGGTTTTATTTTTTAATAAAAGAGAAGCAGGAGAGTTCCCTAGACTGCTTTTGGAGGAGAGTGGAGCTTTAAAGTAAAAACACATCACAATTAAAGCCACAGACGTTACACAAAAACATGTTCTGACATAGTTAACATTAGAAACACTTTTTCTATCATTAAAATGAAAACATGACACGATGCAGCGAGGCACGGTCCATCCACTGCTTCATACTTTTTCACTCGTTTGATTTATTTACTTTTTTATTATTATTTATTTAACTGGAGGAATGGAAGCATGTGTTTTAATTAGAGAAAAGTCCAGACGTGACAGTTTCCTCTGAGCTCTAATCTTTGCTGAAATGTCACATATGTTCGATCTGTTCTGTGTCTTGTTGTTTATGGAATACCAAGAATAAACTGGAGCCGATGGTGCGTTCACGTGGCTTTTGAAACTCGGGAAAATGTTCTTCCAAAGGTGAAAAAGTGCATCAAATCTTTCACGATTCATGACATACTCCTATTTTAAAACACTAATAATTGCCCTCTGACAAGCTCTACATGAAAGGAGATATTTATCAGGTTTATGGACTCAAGAATGATCAGGTAAATGCTGTGTCTTTAGGAATACGAGGTCTTTCATAGAACTTAAATACATCACTTCATTTAACAAGTCTTGATGCTGTGTAGCTGAGCCTCCTTCAATACTCTGTACTTTTGCTAAAGCTACCGTCTCTACACAAAGATTCTTTATGTCTGCCGTTATATTTACTCTAATGAAAATGGACCAAAGGCAAAAAAGCTCACAGTGTGTCCTAAAAGGTATTAGTTTATAGTTTATTTCTGACAGATTTGTAAAATAACAACATAATAATCTATAAATAACTACAACTCCAATGTTTTCTCTTTGTTTTAGTGCAAACAAGTACAATTATAATGTCAGAGTTCTCTTCAAATACATTAAAAAAGGCTAACGTTGCCAAAAGCCTTCAGAACTTTCACAATATGGCTTTGATGCTAATGCTATTTTGTGTAATGACAGGAGATTAGGTTAATGCTGCTGTCTTCTGTTGGGTTCAGTGTTGGGTTATGTTCTGCTTAAACAGTGCGACCCCCAGTGGACACGTTAGGAATAGCATTTACCTTAATTTTATGTAATTTATTCCAGATTAATTCCATTGTAGCCTCTGGAGGGTTGGTTGTGTTGGTCCAGCTCTGGTTGTTTTTTGTTTTTTTTAACAAATCCTGTATATTGTGTTTGGGAAAACCAATGAGCAGGTGGAATATGCATGTACGGTTTAATTTGTTATTATTATTTTTCGTACAAAGTGGTTTAAATGACATTGAAGACATTATAGTCCAAGTACAGAACACTATTCCCTGATGCTCATCTGAATAAAAGACTCAAAAACCATGTGCACTATGTCTATGATGTCTATAATGTCTCTAAACTGACAAATGAACATATACGTGCTTTATATTCTGTCCATGTTACAGACCATTATACAGTGTAATGAGAAAGTTAGGCTCCATTAGAAACAGAAGCGCTGGACTCCTTCAGAATCCCATGAGCGACTACTGCCACTATTTAAACTGTCAGGCGGCTAATATTTGTGCGTTTTAGTATTTTGTATTCATAATTGAGCGTTAAACTGCATAAATAGTGTGTCTCTTTCCACTCGGAGAATCTCTGTGGCTCCTAAACGTGAATAATTTTGAATAAATATGAATTATACCCTCGAGCTCGAGCTTTTTTTTGTGTCACAATCGAGCGTTTTTTTGCCGAACCTTCTTCGGCCTCGAGTGTTTGATTTATACACGTCTCAAACCATTCATAAAAATAACATTGTCATAACACGAATTAGCATCAAGTGTAAAAGTCAGTGTTGAATTTAGTTTGTTTCCTGTTTTGAAGCTGATAATGGAAGTCACAGATGACGTGTGTAAACTCCACAGAAGCTCATTCTCACTTTTGTTTTGTTTGGAAAGATCTGTGAGGCTTAAAGGCTTCGGGACTGACTTTGTGTGAATGAAAATGTGTAAGTTGTGATGTTTTCTGGAAATGAAACAGAGGAAATTAAAGAACTGTGACTCCTGTAAACTTGAACACGAACGCTCTAGTGGTAGAAAAACTTTTCAGACTCCCTTAAATTTGTGGAATCTTTTGTGTTTCAACAGTGTGTAGCTGTATTAAACACAAACAAATACAAATGATATTTATTTTGTTTATTGTCTACAAGAAAAACTAACAACCAAATTCTTGACAGTTTCAATGTCAGTTCTAAACATTGTTGGAATCAAAGTCAACAAATAACAGAGAATGTGTTTCAAAACTGAACAAAAAATAAACTAAACTAAAAAAAAAAAGCACTTGAAGACCTAAGACCACCACAGTATATCCACAAACTACAGTGTGAGAGGCTGGAGGCATATAAATCAAATAAACCATAAATATGTAAATAAATATCTTAGTGGGGTTTAATACGGTGGATCATCAACAATGCTTCGAAAAAAGAAACTCTCTCAAAATTCAAAAAGATTCCATGAAAAATGAAAGTCAAAGGATGTGTTTGGCATCATTTTCATTTGTGTTGTTTGTCTGTTTGTTTGTCTTGGTCACATGATGCTGTTAAAATAGTGGTTAACAAAGCGCTTCCAACTGAACTCTGGTACGGTTCGGTTAATTCTGTTTCGAGGAAGAGCCTCATAAACGGGCGACAAAACCTTTATGTGTTCTCCAGAGCAGAAAAAAATAAACCAAAACAATACTGTCCACTTAAATAAAATGAGAAGAGGGCAAAGGTTAAGCACTGAAGGGGGTAAAAAGCCTTATTAGCATTTTGTTTCTTAAAAAAAGGCATGTTTTTGTTGCTTAGATTATGATTATTGTTGAGATTTAACCTTTTACACAATGCTCCTCAAATCCCTTAAACAAAAAATGCATTGGTTTAACTTTTCAAAGCAACAGCCACGAGAAAAACAGCTGCTGAGTTTATTAGCACCTACCACAATATAACTGTAAATGAAATGTAATGTTTGATTCAGGTCCTTTCACAATGAAGCTGCTGCTCAGAAATGGGTCAGAATAGGCCTTTTGTTGCATAACGTATTGAGTAACACTGGAAAAAAACAAGCTGAAAGTTTATATAAGTGCAGAGAATGAGCCTGACATGAATAAATGAACAGGTTTGAACTGATGTGGTTTGGATCCCTGTGTTTTTTTTTCACTGCAGCATCATTTTAACAGGCCCCAGATGCAGCATCAAACAGGGTCACGCCTAATTACTATTCACTTTGACTAAGACTAAATAATAAATAAGCTTTACTCTTATGTAACCCACTGCTGGGGCCTGAACCGAGCGGCGATAAAAAAACGGCATAAACAGACTTTTCCACTTCAAGGTGTCAACCAAAAATACACAAAAGAGATTCGTTCCTGGAGGTTTTTATTTCTCGGCAGCAATTCAACACCTGCAAAATACAACACCTGCTTCCAGACAAGTTCTGATCAAAAGTCAATTGTAAAATGTTGTGTTTTTATATTTGAACAAAATGGAAGACGTCAATCACATAAAAAAATAAAGCTTGTTGCATTTGTCTTTGTTGGAAAAATACACATTTAAAGCTCCATAAAACCCAGTGGAAGAGCTGTGAACATTTCCTTCTTTTAGAGACTCACTTTTTACTGTTTCTAGCTCTGCTCCTGTTAAATTCAATGGAGGCAATAAATGTAATGTTTTAATTTAACTGAGAGCCGTACAACATCCAGCGTCTAAAACCAGAAAGAGATGTTGCTAATAAACCCTCTTATTATTCAGGAAAAGAAAACCTAGGTCAAACAAAAAAGGAGCGCTCCCATTGGTCGACACTTGTCACATGACGTTCCAGGAAGTTTAATAGCTGCAGATAAAGTGTATTTTCAGCTGAATATGTCTTTTAACAGAGAAACAGCTGAAAAAAGAAAAGCATCAACAGAGAAAAGGGAGACAACGTAAAACACAGATAAATACTGTCAATTCAATCACGTAATGTTTAACGAGGAGGAGATAATTGTCGTCCTGACGCTGAAGTCACAGCTAAGCTAACGCTAAACTCTAAACTTCAGTTTGGTCAAATGGATTAGTATTTTGGAGGAAACACTGGTCTGGTTTTATTTTTTAATAAAAGAGAAGCAGGAGAGGTCCCTAGACTGATTTTGGAGGAGAGTCTGAGACAGGGACAGAAAAAGAAAATCAGGGAGAGGAGCTTTAATGACGTCTTAAGGTTTATTTTTTGTTTTTTATTACACTCTGCTGAAGAGTTTTCCTCAATTAAAACAAGTGCAAATTTAAAGAACATTAATGAAATTCTCACATCTGGTAATTCTTTTTTAAATAAACATTGATATAAATTAAATGTCAATACAACAAATCAAGTTTTCACCTCAATCTTTTATTCTCGGACCATCATCTTAAAAATAAAAGTGGTTTTATTCCTGTTTAACCAAAGGCTTAGTCCTCATTTAGTCCTTGTTTAAACCTTACTGTTGTAGCCTGTTTAATTTACATTTACATCAACAAAGTTCCAGGTAAAAGTTACAAACAAATCCATTTCTATCTCCATTTTTGTGTTTGTAATATTTATACAAATGAACAGGTCTCTATGAAACTGTCCAATATTGAGATTTCCACGCTCTGAATGCATAACTAACAGAAAACAAATAAATGAAGCGCTTCGTTGCCCTAAATAAACCACTCTATCGCTCACTGTTACCTTGAACCTTGTTATCTCCAAAACACCTTATTTTTGCAGCACGATATTAGCATAAAATGTAAATATTTGAGGCTTTAGATCCTAATTAAGCAGCTCAGCGCCAAGAAAATGAAAGAGGAAGTCGAGGCGTCAGAGTTGAGGTGAAGAGTATTATGTAAATGCTGTGTACGCGCAGAAACAGAAACTGATATAATTAACGCAGTCACAAAGACACGGAGGGTGTTGGTATTCGACCGCAGAGGTGTCCAACTGAGACGAGGGGCAGCGAACGCCACATGCTCCCGCTTCGACGGACGGGAGTCGGGGAGTGTTCAAGGTGAAGAGGACGAAATTCAACAGAAAAGTCCCTGAAATGAGACTGAAAACTGTATCTGAGTCCAAACTGACGACGGTTTGTGAGGGTTTAGTTTATGTTGTGAATGATTTTTATTTATTTTTAAGTTCTTTCATTCTTGTAAGTAAATAAAAACTTTTACACATTTTATAAACTACAAACACTGTGTTTACTTGAACTCATCATTATTTACTGTTAATTAATAAGTATTTTAGTAATGATTAGGAAACTGTATTAAAGCAGCTTGGAGCTAAATCTGGTACAAAGCATCTTATTTCTTGTGAGATTATTGTATTTGTACGTGGTTCTGATAAATAGAGAATAAACAAACACAGATTTCACACAGAACATGCAAATATACATTTATATTTAATACTTAATTAAATTAAGAAAAAAACATAATACACATATCTGTCTTTGGGCTTTAGCAGCTTCTCTTCAGTGTTTTCAGAGACAGAGACTGGTTATTCATCAGTAACAACTTTAAATGCAATGTTTAACACATTTAAAGAGGCTGTGATTATCTTTTATCCACTAGAGGGCGCTGATCCCTCTGGAGACTCTCTAGCGACGCCATTTTCACAGTTTTTTGTACAAATCTGACTCTGTTAGGGTCCAGTCTATTCCTGCTTCCTCTAGTTTGAAGTTTCTGTACAGATGAACGTACTGATGTCATGTCTAAGAACCATTCAATGATTGTGAGGCTCAAAGATACACAGAGCTCCTTTAATGATTCCATCTTGTTAAAAGGAAACACTCACTTTTGCAAAATGAACGTCCACAGAATAAGGACAGTTCACTGCAACAAAGCTTCATAAAGTAGTGTCATATAAAATAAAAAACTTCTGCTAATTGTCTGCTCTTAGTTTGTCATATTTCTGCAGAATAATGATAATAATCAGTGTGCAGGTCACTACAGGAGCCTGTTTGACCCAAAAAGGTGCTGTGATTAATGCAGTTGGACCAGAGTCTGTTTGGAAGCAGAATGAGGAGTGTTTTTTTTGTTTTTTATTGGACCAAACACATCCCTGAAGCAGAGTGGAGCCTCAGACTACTCTGGGATAAATGTGTTAGTTCTGGTGTATCATGATATTGTTAACATTCATTTCACTCTTTCTAAATGAGCTTAAAACCAGGAAGAATCCAAGAATAAACCAGGAAGAATGCAGTGCTCATTAGACTCACTGCTGTTCGAGGCGAGGAGTTCATTTTATTGACTTGAATTTAAAAAGAACAGCCTCTTTAAGATGAAAAACACAGGAACCATGCGTCTATTTTCGTAACGAGGTGAAATGCCTTCAGCAAAGTCACCACGACGGGCTGTTTACTGCATATGTGTCCTCATTTATCAGGGTTTATGCTCCAAATATATATAATGCTCACAAATATAACTTCTCTGGATACGTTTGCAACACATTTATTGACTTATTCTTTACTAATTCTTACTGAATTACGCTTACTCAAGTATATTTTGTCTCTTTATTTGCACTTTTCTTCAGGTAAAAAGTGTTTTTTCTAGACCCTGGGTTTAAAGAATGGAAACAGTGGAAGAGTTTGTGGATGAAACACTGAGAAGAACTGCGTTAGAGACAGATGTGCAGCAGCAGCAGAGACGAGCACATTTTATTTCAAAGTGCATTAAAGGCCGTGAAATCCCGGGGTCCGGTCGGAGTCGCTCCTGTAACTGCTTCACTCACAGACGAGGGCTTTAACAGGTGGAAAAGACACACTCTGAGGCTTTGAAATCAGCAGAGTTTTCCTTCAGTGTTACCTACAGTCGACACATTCGACATGTCCCAGTTTACGTTCAGAAGTGAAAGAAAGAATTTACAATAAAATATGTGGGATTTCACAAACACAGTCCGTATGCTCCATTAAACATCCTCCAAACTACGCTTTAAAACAATCATGAATGCAGTTTGAAGAGGTCTTCAGGGTCAGAACACTGCATTAGCATCATTAAAGATACTTACTTTAACATCAGGTGAACAGTAGTCTACTGAATGTACTTCATCATGAACTTTCTATAATCTCATCATTTTTAAAGAAAAGCTCAGAATCCTTCAAATAGTTTTTATTTTCATTTGAACAAAAGCTTTGGAAACACTTCACATTCTGTTCAAATCAAAACATGAACAAAAACAGGATTAAATGTGTTATTTCATTAAAGAAGACATTTATATAATCACATTAAAATGTCTCTTTTGCTCTGCATTTATCCATATTTATATCCATTAAAAAAACAAAACAATTAAAGCTCCATAAAAATCAGTGGAGTGAGACATTGATTCTGTCCCAAACCCTCTTGGACTGTTGGACTGTTCACAAATGTCCTCCAGACTCTGATAAAACTGGACTTTTGTAATAAACCCTGGCACAAGTCATGTGTAAAAACATAAATAATAAACATATTATAAATACACTGAATACTTTACACATTGATGAATAAAACTGAACTGTTTATATTTAACTCCTTTTCTCGCCTTAAACTGAAAACCGTTCACAACATCTCTGTTTATGAACTTAATATGTTTTAAATAACAATAGTGTGTACCTGCAGGGCCACCGTAGCTGTTCCTGCAGCTGTTCGTAAACTCTAAAATGGATGATTCTGGAATTACTTTTGCAAAAAACGACTGAAAATACATACCTTTAATTATTTCAGTATTGCCAGTGATTAAAAGCTTTTGTGAGTCCCATTTAATAACGTCTGTCTATGTGACCATTATTTTTAGACCTTTGTGAATAAACTCAACGTCCATTTCTATGCGTTTCTCAAACCAAACGTGTTCCAGTCTTTATGTATTGGCCTTTCTGGAGCAGATTCTTCGTGTTCACTGCAGACTTAACTTTACTGATAGAATGATATAGTGGCATATTTCTAAGAGCAAGACACGGTAATCCAACATAACACAGCCGAGCTCTTGTGGCCAATGAGAGAGCGACGGCTTCAGGCGCATCAGGCCCAGAAATCAATAGGAAGGGAAAAATCAATGCAAAATTCTTCTCTAAATGATATGAGTGCAGGAGACGGAGCGGGACGCGGCGGCTGCAGATCCCTGTGGAAGGATTTTTTTTTGTCCTTCCGCGTCACGTTGATGGACGCCGCGGCTAAAAACGTTAATGAAGCGTCCAATTAAAGCAACACGTGATTGTTATTCAGCGAAGAGCCACTCTGAACAACAGCCCATCGCCTGCAGCTAAAGATAGCACCATTCAACAGACAAAATGAGATTTGGAGAGAAGAAAAAAAAAAGTGTGAAAATCCAAATGGCCCGGAGATAAAACCTGCGTGCCTGTTGTTCACAGAAATGACTTTGCAACAACAATGAAACCTGTAAAAAAACGACTGCAGACGTAACAAAGCGGTAGCGGCATTATCAGCGTTGTTACCTGAGAATGTGGCAGAGCAGTGGGTTATTTTTATCACTAATGAGATAAATAATGCTGCTATTTGTCCACAGCTTAGCCCCGGAGTAAAGCATCGGAGAAAAGAAACGAGAATCCAACCAAACGCAGAGACAAGACGACACAACAGGCCTCACAGAGCAACGTCTGCCGCTTATATTTATGTCTCGCTCCAAACTCGGGTGAAATAAGGCTCCGAAAACAGTAAAAAGCCTCTAAAACAGATGCAGAAAGGCTGAGAAAGGCTCACGAAGGACCACGGGCAACAGAAGGATTTTCTACACAACTGTGAGAATGGAAGGTTTAATGAGAGAAGCTTCTGAAATGAGGTGAAGTCCAGTCGTTTCAACAGATGTTAGTCATCCTCAGTGAGATGTGTAGTGAAGAAAAATGGAAAACTGTGGAGAAAAAGAAGAATAAATAGTGTCTTGTACTCATTTCACCTCTTACGAAACTAATACACAGACATATTATACAGAATATACCCGGCTTAAGACAAGAACATGACAGACTAGTATATCATGCAAACATTTTCACCCAAACACAAAAAATACAACTTCACTGTCTATAAACTTGGAAGGAAAGCACATGGCTCATTAAAAGTCATTAAAAACATGTGATAAATGTAATGGTAAGGAACTCGAACGCACCACCGTGTCCCTCCCTCGTCCCGCTGCAGGTTCACGGAACATGATTGTGATTTTAAAGTAAACGAGTAGCTGCTTTAACGAGGTTTACGCTAATATCCTCAGAGCTCAGTTTAATAGTCTTTAATGAGGAAGCAAAGGTCCTGAAACCATCTGGGTAAAATGGTGCATTCAGGTGCTCCTCTGCAACTCGGGACAGACTCTGAAACTCACGGAGGAGGAAGCTAACGTTGAAGATATGTTAGTTTAATATCAGTCATTTCAAATGTTCACATTAATAACTTGATAATCTGACACTAGTTTTAATCCATTTAGACTTATTTAGACTAAATACTAGTTATTTATTTATTTCCGTCTGTATTTAGAGGTTTATGTTCACTTCTTATGTTTTGAATAGTCTTCCTTTTCTTGAAGCGCTGCTAATAACTGCTGCTGTGACTGGATTCACTCATTTAAACACAACATTAACACATTTATGACTCCATCTTCCTGTTGTTATGGTTTAGAATGTTCCAGCTGAAATCACGTGAACACTCCGAAGTCTGAAGTTTCCGAGGAGCACCTGAACGCACCATAACTCTGGCAGCTCCTTGTGGCGTTATTTGTTGTTCTGTACAAGTCCAGAAGAACTACAGTGACTCTCAGCGTGTAGCTTTTAGCCGCTGTGGCTTAAATGCTTGAATAAATAGTTAATAATCTGCAAAAATCACTCACTAATGTTGCTACCCACCCACTGACAGCACACATCAGTCTGCTTCATGTGCAGAGATTGTTGCATGCTTCTGTGATGAAAGCAACAGTTCTATTTTGTGTTGTAAGTAGTCCCTTTGTTACTCAATAAAACACGCATAAATAACATTTCAGTCATTGTTAAATACTCGTTCATGTACTCGATACTCGGTACTCGGTCAGTTATGTATACTCTGAAAAAAGTGGTTTCAATATGTTCCTATGTTCTAACCATTCTTGACAAAATAAAGTGTTAAATGGGAATAAATAATGAGAGAATCCAATCTTGTCTTTGTGCTGAAGCTACACAATAAGCAGCAGAAATAAATGAGGAAACGGGACTATTTTAAACGGCTAATGAAGCGTGTAGCGTGTCGCTCGGCGCTCCCCGTTGCACCCGTGACCTTCTCGTTCCTCGGAGCCGGCCGGTCAGACAGGACAGCACCAATTTATTGGCAGGAACAAGGCCGGGGAAAACACAATTAGCCGCGAGCAGCCCACCGTCCTCCAACAAACCCCGACCGGCCGGCGCTCTCTCAGATTACCTGCACCGCTCACCTTCACCGCCGCACGGCCACGAACCGCCCGCTCATGCATGTCATTACCCCACGAGCCGGGTTTTATCTGCCTCCGGTCGTTTCCCCAAAGCCCCGCTCCCTCCGGGTCCGCGCGCAGAGGAAGAACATGCATTTTTTAAAACCCAGGGCTCTGCGCCGTCCTGTGCTTTTCCACTGATTAGCTGAGGATGTGTGCATTATCACGGCTGAGGGACACCGGCGGAGGAAATAAAAAATAAAATGGAAAAAAAAATGACAGAAGCATGGTGGGTTTTTAAAAGAGGAGTTGGTTTTGAAGAGTGTGGAGCTGGGGCTGTGCGCTGATGCCCCGCGGCTAAACCTTTGGCTAAAGGAGGCATGAAATTCACTGCAGCAGTTACAGAGTCACCAATGAACCTCACAGAGAGCAGTCGATAGTGGGATTTTTAGGAGTAAAATGAACACGGCTGCAGTCAGGTGCCAAAAATGTAATTTCTTTAAAAATGGTGAATTAAAAGCTAATAGAATGTAGGTTATTCATGATTTCTCTTTTGGGTTTAAAGCTTCAGAACCTGATTTACAAACTCCTGCTTCTTTTATTTAAAAAATGTAAAACCAGACCAATTTTCAGCCACAAAATACTAATACATTACATTAAATTGAAGTTTAGCATTGACCTGAAACTTTTATCTTTGTAGTTTCTCGTTGTAGACTGTAGTGATCCTGTAATTATCTCTGTCTCATTAAACATTGAAGCATTACCAACATTTATCCATGTTTCATTCGCTGCTGTTTCTCAATTTTTATCTTTTTTGAGTTGTTTCTCTGTAAAATAAGACATATTTCCAACAGAATAACCCATTTCCTTGGTTTATTTCCTTGTTCCTTCGTTGTTGACATCAGTGTCGACCAATGGGAGCGCTCCTTTTTACCTGAAGTGAGCTGTGATTGGACAAAATCCTGCTGTGGACTGATCATTCTCATCTATTAAAATCCTTCATTATAAAGACTAGATCACGTCTTAAGGTCTCATTTTTTCAGATGATTCCTGTTACAATAAACTTTAGGAGATTACACTGAAAAACTAAATACAACAGGAAAAAAATTGGGTAAAGTGTCTTAAAACAGAGGATCTGGAGTGATCTTTCACCTTCTCACAGCGGTGTTTAAAATCAGTTCCATTGAGAGTCTCTCCGCTGCAGCAGCTCATTATGAGTATTGTGCAGGTTTTTAGTGACATGATTGCACGTCCATCCTAATTCTTTTTTATTCCATACAAAGAACAAGTCTGATCCCTGTGGATTTGAGTTTGATTTCCAGGAGGCCGAACAAATGGGCACAGATTAAACTATGTCTGACTGCAGATGGATAAACATACACCCAGTGCTTAGTTTATAAAGCTGGAGGTCAGGGTTGATCCTGCAGCTCTGAGCAGGAAGAAAACACTACAGAATGCCCTTTGAACAGAAAAATCAGCAACTGAGTTGAGATTTATGCAAAAACAAAAGGAGCAGATCCACGTCTGTCTCAGACTCCACTCTCCTCCAAAACCAGTCTAGGGACCTCTCCTGCTTCTCTTTTATTAAAAAATAAAACCAGACCAGTTTTTCCTCCAAAATACTAATCCATTTGACCAAACTGAAGTTTAGAGTTTAGCGTTAGCTTAGCTGTGACTTCAGCGTCAGGACGACAATTATCTCCTCCTCGTTAAACATTACGTGATTGAATTGACAGTATTTATCTGTGTTTTACGTTGCCTCCCTTTTCTCTGTTGATGCTTTTCTTTTTTCAGCTGTTTCTCTGTTAAAAGACATATTCAGCTGAAAATACACTTTATCTGCAGCTATTAAACTTCCTGGAACGTCATGTGACAAGTGTCGACCAATGGGAGCGCTCCTTTTTGGAGCATGTGATTGTGCAAGGTTTTTTGTTCCTGAATAGAGGTTCTCATCTGTTACAATCACTTACAATAAACCGTAGATGATTCAGAAAGACTGTTTTTTCACAAATATTTGATTTTACAATAAATTATTTGTGTTTAAACCATTTTCTCAACTAGAAGAAGGTAGGACTAATCGAAGGGTTCCAGATATTCACTAGAACCTCAGTTTTATATAAATGATTGAGCTCTAGATTAAATTTCATACTTCTCTTTGTCTCTTTGTAAACCCAGAAGCAGCACTCTTCTCTGACTCCTATTATTTGAGCAAAAACAAATCCACGTGACTCCATAAATCCTGAATTCAAATGTGAGCCTCTGCAGGAGTCTACAGGAGCCCTCTGGGGACATTTCTCAGAGCCGAGCCGAGCTGCGTAAAAATCCCCGTGGCTTTAAATCAGACGAGCCCTGACGACGTTACGACTCGTGATGAACGGCCGAGAGTCTCTGAAACACCAGTCGATTAATAACAGCGGCAGAAATGAGGAATCTACCTGTTCTCGAGGTCAACGTGTTTTATTTAATCAGTGGCGTTTTTACTTTGAGATTATTTATTGTGTGGTTCAGACAAATGGAGAATCAGAGGCAGAAGAATATGTTCATGAGAAAATAGGAAAAGAAAACTCTCACTTTTTTGCCTGATCTGTCATTTCCAGGGTTTGAACTCACCAGACTCTAACAGAACGACCACGTGGCGTTTAGGTGCACTGGTAATTATTGGATAAACCAGAAATACTTTACCCTAAAGCCCGTTCTATTTCACCAACAAATAAAAATAATGTTTAGACTGGATTTTGGATAAATCTTAACAAACTACTCGGGTTTTAATTGGATTTGAACAGGTTTTAGTTAGATTTGAACAGATTATATAAAGAGTAACAAAAACCTGCTTAAGATTTCATGAACAAATAAAATGAATCAGATTAAAATCCAGATAAAACCTGTTCAAATCCAAAGAAAACCTGTTCAAATCCAAATAAAACCTCTTCTAAACGATCTAAAACCTGTTGTAGTCCACCTAAAACTTGTTCAAATCCATATAAAACCTTTTCTAATCTAAATAAAACCTGTTCAAATCCTAATAAAACCTGTTCTAGTCTATCTTAAACCTGCAAATCCAACTAAGACCTGTTGTAATCCATCTAAAACCTGTTCAAATCCAAGTAAAACCTGTTCTAATCCAGCTAAAACCTGTTCTAATCCATCTAAAACCTGTTCTAATCCAACTAAAACCTGTTCTAGTCCACCTAAAACCTGCAAATCCAAATAAAACCTGTTCTAATCCATCTAAAACCTTTTGTAGTCCATCTAAAACTTGTTCAAATCCATATAAAACCTTTTCTAATCTAAATAAAACCTGTTCAAATCCTAATAAAACCTGTTCTAGTCTATCTTAAACCTGCAAATCCAACTAAGACCTGTTGTAATCCATCTAAAACCTGTTCAAATCCAAGTAAAACCTGTTCTAATCCAGCTAAAACCTGTTCTAATCCATCTAAAACCTGTTCTAATCCATCTAAAACCTTTTGTAGTCCATCTAAAACTTGTTCAAATCCAAATAAAACCTTTTCTAATCTAAATAAAACCTGCAAATCCAAATAAAACCTGTTGTAATCCAAATGAAACCTGTTCAAATAAAAATAAAACCTGTTAAAATTCATCCAAAACCTGTGCAAATCCAAATGAAACCTGTTCTAGTCCACCTAAAACCTGCAAATCCAAATAAAACCTGTTCTAATCCAACTAAAACCTGTTCTAATCCAACTAAAACCTGTTCTAATCCATCTAAAACCTTTTGTAGTCCATCTAAAACTTGTTCAAATCCAAATAAAACCTGTTAAAATTCATCCAAAACCTGTGCAAATCCAAATGAAACCTGTTCTAGTCCACCTAAAACCTGCACATCCATCTAAAACCTGTTGTAATCCATCTAAAACCCGTTCTAGTCCACCTAAAACCTGCAAATCCAAATAAAACCTGTTCTAATCCAACTAAAACCTGTTCTAGTCTATCTTAAACCTGCAAATCCAACTAAGACCTGTTATAATCCATCTAAAACCTGTTCTAATCCAACTTAAACCTATTGTAATCATCTGAAACCTGTATTATAATAACATATATCAGAAGTGCATCCAATCCTTCTTCCAAACAAATGAAATCTATCTCTGACAGATGTTTCCCTGATGCTCAGAGACTATTGTCGGATCCATAAACCCCGTCCCTTTATGATCCTCCGAACCGTGTGCTGTGAACCCATTAGCGTAGGTGTAGCCTCTCTGCTCTCAGTCAATACGTTTTTGATCAAAAGCGTTGTTTTCGATTCATCTCTGCCACTTGGTCCCGGCGGCGTCGCTCCGAGGCTCGCCCGGTGACAGCAGCATAAGTCACGGGGCTGCATTAAAAACACATTAGGACGACGGAAGAATTAAAGGGCCGGCGGTGTCTGACGGAGAGGCACCGGAATGAACCCGGGGCCGGCGTCCTCATGCATCACTATCGCTCTGACACCGCTCTGACTTATGGACTCCACGAATGCACTCCCAAGCACTTTTAGGAAGTGGAGGCAATATGAATACATTGAATTTATGATATCTCTGAGCACCGCCGCGCTCGCTCTCGCTTTTTACATTTACATTTGCTTTTGCTTCCACCAAAGTCAAAGTAAAAAGACACGCAGCAAAAGGAGAGTGGTACAAAGGTAAAAGTAATACTCAGGCCTTTTGAGAAGAGGGTTTGATGGAGACCAATGTGAAAACTGAAGTGTCAGGTAAACAAGGAATGACTATTATTAAATTCATAAATTAAAGCTCCAGTCCCTGATGTTCTTTTTTTGTCCCTGTCTCAGACTCTCCTCCAAAATCAGAACCTCTCCTGCTTCTCTTTTATTAAAAAATAAAACCACAAAATACTAATCCATTTGACCAAACTGAAGTTTAGAGTTTAGCGTTAGCTTAGCTGTGACTTCAGCGTCAGGACGACAATTATCTCCTCCTCGTTAAACATTACGTGATTGAATTGACAGTATTTATCTGTGTTTTACGTTGCCTCCCTTTTCTCTGTTGATGCTTTTCTTTTTTCAGCTGTTTCTCTGTTAAAAGACATATTCAGCTGAAAATACACTTTATCTGCAGCTATTAAACTTCCTGGAACGTCATGTGACAAGTGTCGACCAATGGGAGCGCTCCAAGGTTTTCTGTTCCTGAATAGAGGTTCTCATCTATTACAATCCCTTACAATAAACAGTAGATGGATCATAAAGACAAATGATTGATTTTACAATAAACTATTTGGGTTTAAACCATTTTTTCAAACGAGAAGAGAAAATATCAGCTACAGTCTGTTTAACTCCTGTTGCCTTTTTATGTGTCACTGTTTTTTCTTTTATTTGTGAAGTACATCTTCTCCTTGTGGGATTTTAAAATGACTGCTCTGCTTCTTTAAAGCCAAACTATTTCATCAAGACGTCTTAAATTATAAATTCAAATGAGTTTTAAATGACTTTTAGACTTCTGAATGTTTACAAATCCTTCTAAACTGTTGTAGTTTTTGGTCACAAAGTTTAAAAATGCAGCAGTTTTTAAAAAAAAAAAAAGTGACGAGCCACCAACACAGTTTAAATTTCCAGGATATTTTATTTATCTCAGAGTTATTTTACCTGGAGAACCCTCTGCTGTTCCCATGTTTCAACGACTGTTACAGATGTTACTATTATGTTCTGATTATTGGAAAACATGATTAACGAGTGGAGTCTGGCGAGTTCAAGTCTGCAGCTTAACCTTCGCCGGAGCGTTGTGTTTCTGTGACGTGTGAACAGCTCCGGGGGCAGCGGGGCCGGGGCATTTATCTTCTGTTGTGCTGTAAATGAATAACACAGGTGGAGATGTGCTGAGGCCGAACGCGGAGGAAATGTGATCAAGCGACCGAACGCAGCTCTCCTTTTCCCACTCGAGTCGTAATGGATGCCGCGCTGCTGCTATTACGACCTTCTGGAGCGCGACCCGGCGCCGAGAGCCTCGTGAAATCACATTACGGCCTCGGCGACCTGCGCCCGGCCTTTCTACCGTCGTTCTCCTTTTAGTGCTGCAGTCGAGAGCGCTAACCCGGTCTCTCTGTGATGAATATCTGCCGCTGGAGAAAATTAAGGATAATAGGTTGTTTCCAGTGACTTCGGAGACGGAGGAGAGTCTGTGTTGAGCTTTGACGCTGTTTCAAGAGAAAGATATAAACAGAAACTCATCACATCCACTGGACATGAGGCTCACTTCATGAAAAAAGGGATTTAGATGTGATCAAAGAAGTAGTGTCATGTCGAAACTTTGTCAGTGTCAGTCCCTCTGTCTCTACGTTATATTGTTGTTATTGTTCTTTTTCTTTCTTTTTATTGCTCTTCACTTTTTGACCCTTTTCCATCTGAGAGTTTGAAGAACAGTTCCTCTGAAGGTGTCTCTGAACGAGCGTTAATGAAGAAAACATCCTGCCTCCTTTTCTACCTGTAAAAAGTCTATTACCTGACTTTTTTCCTGTTGTATTTAGTTTTTGTGTAATCTCCTAAAGTTTATAGTAAAAATGAGACCTTAAGACGTGATCTAGTCTTTATAATGAAGGATTTTAATAGATGAGAATGATCAGTCCACAGCAGGATTTTGTCCAATCACAGCTCACTTCAGGTAAAAAGGAGCGCTCCCATTGGTCGACACTGATGTCAACAACGAAGGAACAAGGAAATAAACCAAGGAAATGTGTTATTCTGTTGGAAATACGTCTTATTTTACAGAGAAACAGCTCAAAAAAGATACAAATAGAGAAACAGGAGCAAATGAAACATGGATAAATGTTGGTAATGCTTCAACGCAGTGTTTAATGAGATGAATATAATAATGAATAAAATAATACTTCATCACTGTCTGTCCTTTATCTGAATGAACAGTTTCTCAGGAAGTGACGTAAAGCTCAACAAACCAAACTAAACGAACAGACGGCTTTATAAACAAATGTGTGCTGACAATAAAACGACTTACTTCAGTCTCTTTTTGCACCGACCACAAGTTTCCTTTTTCTCTGTGACTGAGACATCTTCATAAAAGCATGATGCTAAAATAGCTCAAATAAAAAATAATACTGTTAACGTCCTAATTTTAGCGTCTCTTGAATAAAAGGTGACTCTATTTCTTTCACAAACCAGACTGAGCTGCGTCCTCTTTCTGAGCGAGCCATAAAAGACACACATAATAATTCAAAATGCATTTCCCTCCAGTTTTTGCTGACATCAATAGACACCTTTAATCCTGCGGAGGCGGGACACAAAATACAGAAGCAGAGAAACAAACAGAGCCGGCGGATCTGTCGTCTGTCTGTAAGGAACATGCTAACGTTTACACTTTCCTCTTTATTTTCACCTGCTCTGACTCTGAATTAAAACGACAGGATCAGAGGGACGTTCTCATCAAGAAACAGAAGCAACAAAGAAGAAGAGTGCATTTGGAAATGGAAATATTAACGCTTTTCAGAACAAAAGATCGTCTCTAAATCTGCTCTAGACCTGTTCAAGTCCAACAAGAAGCACTTAAACTGTTTTTAAACTCAACTCAACTCACTTTAGACCTGTTTATGTCCAGAATTATTACTGTTTATGAAGAGAATCTAATATATTATGAGTTTGAGAATCGCTGACGTAGTTTAAAGAAAGTAAAAGCAGCCCCTCTGGATGATGCCGTCCGAGTCGTACTGAATGAAGACTGGGACTGGAGACTATCGACTGCTCTTCGCTGAGGCCTGTTGGCTCTGATTACTCATGACACTCTTTGTTCTGAGATGCCAAGCACAATTCTTCCACTCGCTGTTTATCGGCCACAACAAAAGGCTAATGAGGATATGATAAACAAGCGCGACAAACCGACCATGTAATTAAGAGAGGGTTTAATCCTGACAAAACCTGATCAGGACTCACTCACAGCCTCCTCTTCTTCCCATAATCCACCTGGAAACACATACTCGCCCTCTGCATTCACTGTTAAAAACTCATTTTGAGCGTTTGTCGAGAAAAACTGCACATTCTGTTCAAAAAAGATAACTTTGGGAAATGTGTGTGCTGTCGGTGAGTGGGTAGAGAACAGGTTTATACAAATACCACCACATGGAGGCGCCAGAGTTCTACACAGAGGGTTTTAGACCTGTGCCTCCTCATCAAAGACTGATAACTCTTGGGGATTCCTTGAACACAAACAAGACATGCTCTTTTAGATAATTATTAAGTGTAAACATATATTCTATCATTAACTCGTCAAACAAAACAAATATTTAACAATTTTCTGAATTTTTAACGCCTTAAATACCAGTTTTAGTGATTAAAGTCTTTTTGCTTGTGTTTTTATGAATAAAACAAAAATTTCATTTATGTTAATCTGAATTTTGGGATTTTGAGTCTGGACTTCACTTGGTCGAGAGTTTCAGCTCTAATCTAATCTTTCAGCTCCATTTATTGTTTATGAAAACATAATTAAAAAAGAAAATGATGAGCAGCATTTTGCCAAAACACAGGAATGTTTTCATCTGTTTTGTAAAAGTAAAAGTGCGTTAGTTTAACAGAAGACACAGAGTTCAACAGAAGTCACATGACGATCAGTAAGAGTTTGTTTATTTGTTTATGTCCAAAAATATGAAATAAATCAAAGACAAAGACCGGCGTCTTGAGTGAGCTCCACTTTATAAATGAGTAAACCTCAGAGGGACACGTCTGCAATAATTCATCTCTCGATTGTTCCTTGTTTTGAGGCCGAGTCTAAAAAGCTGGGACTGAATTATTGTATGTAAATCATAAACCAATCCAAACAAACAGAGCCGTGATAAAAGCTGCTGTGGATCGTGGCTCGGCCTCGTTCTCTCTGTTCTCTCGAGTATTTGGACAGACTCAGCAAATAATTCATATTTGGTCTTGTTTTGAGACGAAGGCAGCGGCAGGACGTCCCTCAGAGACACCACTTTTATCCAGCTTTTATTTTCAACGAAGAACGACGAGAGAAAGGAGCCTTAAACCAACGTGGACCGCGACAGTTTTATTGAAGAAACACAGAAATACAGCAGAGCTTTGGGGAAACTAAAGGAGACATGATGTTTTTATGTCTTTGGTCGAATTAAGAACACAACAAACTCAGAAAAACTACTTTAAAGAGTAAATGAATGCATCAATACTCCATAATATTCACAAATATCAATATTTGACCAATGTGTATTTACTTCTAATACTTGGTTAGACACAAATGAGGAAATGTATGGTTTTCTGCTTTGCATGTTTGTTTTTCCCCATTTATCTTTGGATTTGATTTATATCATGTGTGTGTTTCCCATTTCCTCGAAGGGTTAGTTTAGAGAAAAATACTGTCAAAACCTAACTACTCGAGTAATCAACAGGAAATAGACTTTTAAGACCCTTTAGTCCGGCTCCTGTGACTTCTCCCTTTAACAGTACCATTAATAAAGATAAATGTACCCTACATTTACTGTAAGGGTCTGACCTTTCTCTCCTGCTCCCTCCACGTTTCCATTCGTTCAGATCAGAGCTCAGACTGGCGACATATTCCAGCGTTGACCCGGTGCTGTATTAACTGATTGGACGGGATGGATTTTGTGACAGTAAATGTTGCAGAAGCGTATGATAAATGGGTTTTGGAGTTATCGGAGTGGATGAGTCGATGTTCCGATCGATGGCTAAACTCAACAAGGTCATCCCGGAGCCAGATAAGCCACTTGTTATGCAGATTGATTCTAATGGTCCACAGAGGGGTGGCTTCCATCTGGGACGAGGAGGGACTTGGGTTTCAGCAGCTCGTTTATTAAATTATACTGTGATAGACAATGTACTGTGAAGATATGCTTAAATAAAGGTGTGTTTTTTGAGTTTTTATGCTTTATTATTGACTGTCTACAATGTGTCTTGGAGGTGTGTGTTTTAATAATATTCAGTGATTGGATTTGAAATCATACATCACCAAAGATGACATTTGGAAGCTTTTATTACATTTTGAAAGTGAGATTTCATCTTAAAAAAGTTATCTTTAACATTCATTTTCTCTTTTTATGAAAACTGGTTTTAGTTGGATTTGAGCAGGTTTTAGTTGGATTTGAACAGATTTTAGTTGGATTTGAACAGGTTTTAGTTGGATTTGAACAGGTTTTAGTTGTATTTCAGCAGGTTTTAGTTGGATTTGAACAGGTTTTAGATGGATTTGAACAGGTTTTAGTTGGATTTGAACAGGTTTTAGTTTTATTAGAGCAGTTTTAGTTGGATTTGAACAGGTTTTAGTTAGATTTGAGCAGGTTGTAGATGGATTTGAACAGGTTTTAGATGGATTTGAACAGGTTTTAGATTGATTTGAACAGGTTTTAGATGGATTTGAACAGGTTTTAGTTGGATTTGAACAGGTTTTAGTTGGATTTGAACAGGTTTTAGATGGATTTGAACAGGTTTTAGTTGGATTTGAACAGGTTTTAGATGGATTTGAACAGGTTTTAGTTGGATTTGAACAGGTTTTAGTTTTATTAGAGCAGTTTTAGTTGGATTTGAACAGGTTTTAGTTAGATTTGAGCAGGTTGTAGATGGATTTGAACAGGTTTTAGATGGATTTGAACAGGTTTTAGATTGATTTGAACAGGTTTTAGATGGATTTGAACAGGTTTTAGATTGATTTGAACAGGTTTTAGTTGGATTTGAACTGGTTTTAGATTGATTTGAACAGGTTTTAGATGGATTTGAACAGGTTTCAGTTAGATTTGAACAGGTTTTAGATGGATTTGAACAGGTTTTAGATGGATTTGGACAGGTTTTAGATGGATTTGAACAGGTTTCAGTTAGATTTGAACAGGTTTTAGATGGATTTGAACAGGTTTTAGATTGATTTGAGCAGGTTTTAGATGGATTAGAGCAGTTTTAGTTGGATTTGAACAGGTTTCAGTTAGATTTGAGCAGGTTTTAGATGGATTTTAACAGGTTTTAGATTGATTTGAACAGGTTTTAGTTGGATTTGAACTGGTTTTAGATTGATTTGAACAGGTTTTAGATTGATTTGAACAGGTTTTAGATGGATTTGAGCAGGTTTTAGATGGATTTGAGCAGGTTTTAGATGGATTTTAACAGGTTTTAGATGGATTTGAGCAGGTTTTAGATGGATTTGAGCAGGTTTTAGATGGATTTTAACAGGTTTTAGATGGATTTGAACAGGTTTTAGATGGATTTGAACAGGTTACAGTTAGATTTGAACAGGTTTTAGATGGATTTAGATGGACTGGAATAGTCTTATATCATTGATCATTAAATGAATAATGGAAGATGTGTGGCGTTTCTCACCTGTGTGAAGACTCAGGGTTATTTGGGACATATTTAGATCTGTGCTGTTGGGAGAATGTATAATGCATGAGGAAACTGAACCTCTGATGATTCCAAGCCTGGATTAGCCTACTTCATCTCAATTTTATCAACGTATTAATCGGTAATGGCTGTTATCTCATCTGCAGTTCTGCCCCTTTTGGCCAAACTCAGGGATTAGCGCAGTCTGATACAGTAGTGCCTCGTCTGAAAAGGTCAAAGATGGATTTGCGCTCGATGGTGTTCAAAGGGATGAGTGCGTGTTTTACAAGAGCGCGTTCGGACTTTTTTATTTAATACAAAAACAGCCTGTGGCGCCGATGCAAATGTACGGTATTAAAGCCACCCAAATCCTTTGCAAATGCCACGCGGCTCCGTTTCCAAATCCCTCTGAAAGAACGGAGAGTGCTGCTCAGAGACTCTTGAATTTACCCCATACTCGCCTCGCGCCACAACAACCGGGTCAATTACGAGTTAGACCGGCCTCCCGCGACGTCGAGAGGCAAAGCAAACCGGAAAATTAATTTGCAAAATCAGACTTCACTCAGCTTCGGGGGGAATCTGCGGGGGTTAAGTAAAAAAAAAAAAAAGGAAAAGAAATTAGACGGAGGAGATCAATCAGCGTTAATTTCTCCTGAGAATATCAACAGAGCGCCTCCGACAGAGAGAGGTCCTGGGATTAGGACCGAAGAAAGTGTAAAAGACGTGTTTGTGTGTGGTAAATGTGCTCGTGTTAGACGCTGATTCAGACAGATCCATCAACTTAAACAAACTGTATTTATAAGAAGTATGTTTGAGAAATGGCTCATATTTTGGTTCAGTTCTGTGTTTGTAAAAATGAGAGATGTGGAAGTTGTAAAAGCCTTGTTAGCTGCTATTAAAGTGTTTTTAAAGCCAATTAAAATGCACTGACTCAGATGTTCTCTCTCTGTTCGACAAAAGCACCGTTTGTTCATAAAAGAACTACAAACCTTTATCCAGACTATTTTCTTTTGTAGAAAATGCTTCTCTAAAATAAGGCAGGCTCTGTGTGATTCTGTGATTCTGTGATTGGTTATATCACCTCATATCACTTTAGAATGGCAGAACTATTTACTATACTATATTTTTTTTAATTAAGAAACATATCTCAAGCTGTATTAACGTCCACGGTTCGGAGCCTGGTCGGCAAACCCGTTCGTTTTTCTGCTCTGCACAAAAACCTTCTCTCTGACCAGTGGTTCTTTTGTTCACAAATAATTTACGTCAAAGTTTTTCGTCAAACAACATAGTTTTGTGTCCGAAAACAAAACGAAAACTGAATAAAAAGTAATTAATGAGAATGAAAACTCTGACTAAATGAATCAACACTTTGTCAACAAATAAAAACAAAATGAACAGAGACTAAATCCAACTAAATTAAACTATGTTAACACTTGGAACCTGAATACCAGCCGTAACAGGTTAGGACTAGTTTACTTTCATTCAGAGACATTATTACTGAAGAAAATATATTATTCTTTATATTTTAGACTTATTTTATTGTAGATATAGTCAACTAAAACTAGACTAAAACTAATGAGGTTTAAACTAAATTATGACTAAAATTAAATTAAAATTCGGTGCCGTACAACTTGCACAACTTTCACAGATCACTCTTAATCGTCACCTGTGGAAAAGTGTTGTCAAATATGATTAAAACTCACTAAACATTTAATTTTAGCTCCTCCTGAGTCTTCTGTCAAAACAATATTTGCGAGTGACCTTTTCCTGATGAACCCCGTGCTCTCAGCTGTTATCGTTCTGTCAATTGGAGACGACAGACGCTGATTTATCAAAGACATTAGGCTGAAAATAGCTGCCTTTAACTGTTTGACGAGTGGTTGAAGGAGACGCCGAGAGGGACCCAGAAATATTTGTGCTGCGAGTTGTTCAATCAGAACAACAAAAGAAGCTAAAACGGTCCTTCGGGCGAAACGGAAAGACTGATTTTAAAGAAAAGAGCGAGGACTGTTCGTTCTGTCGAGCGAGAGTTGGAGGTAAATGTCTTTTTGTGGATCGCTGCTGAGTTAGAGCTGAACTGTGTGACATGTAGTAAACAGCAAAATAAAACCAACTCAGTGAAAACTATTGATAAAGTATAATTCAAATGAACAGCCTACACCTCGTGGGCTGTTGTTTTACTTTAACAGATGGAAAAAGAACGGCACAAAAGAAGCTGTAGCCTTCAGTATTTCTATAGCCCTCGGTCCATCTGCTGTTACTTCTATAATGTCTGTGTTATTATGACAGTTTCCTTCATGAACATTTTACAGTACAGAGCTGTGTTTGTGCTAATGTCATTGGACAAATCTCACTTTAACAGTGTTTGATGAGGAAGCACAGGACCTGAAGCTGTGTCAGTGCTCACTATTTAGAACAACATGTACAAAATGAGGTTTTCCAGATTCTTACATTAAAAAAAACCCCAATATATTGTTTTACAGTATCAGGATGTATCGGGATAAATTCGTATCGTGGCAGGTGTATCGTGATATGTATTGTATCGTGGCAGGTGTATCGTGATACGTATCGTATCGTGGCAGGTGTATCGTGATACGTATCGTATCGTGGCAGGTGCATCGTGATATGTATCGTATCGTGACAGGTGCATCGTGATATGTATCGTATCGTGACAGGTGCATCGTGATATGTATCGTATCGTGACAGGTGCATCGTGATATGTATCGTATCGTGGCAGGTGTATCGTGATACGTATCGTATCGTGGCAGGTGTATCGTGATATGTATCGTATCGTGGCAGGTGCATCGTGATATGTATTGTATCGTGGCAGGTGTATCGTGATACGTATCTTATCGTGGCAGGTGTATCGTGATATGTATCGTATCGTGACAGGTGTATCGTGATATGTATTGTATCGTGGCAGGTGTATCGTGATATGTATTGTATCGTGGCAGGTGTATCGTGATATGTATTGTATCGTGGCAGGTGTATCGTGATATGTATTGTATCGTGGCAGGTGTATCGTGATACGTATCGTATCGTGACAGGTGCATCGTGATATGTATTGTATCGTGGCAGGTGTATCGTGATATGTATCGTATCGTGGCAGGTGTATCGTGATATGTATCGTATCGTGGCAGGTGTATCGTGATATGTATCGTATCGTGGCAGGTGTATCGTGATACGTATCGTATCGTGGCAGGTGTATCGTGATATGTATCGTATCGTGGCAGGTGTATCGTGATACGTATCGTATCGCCTCCATGTGGTGTTACTTGTCATCAGTCTCAATATTAAAGTATTTAATCCATTCACACGTCGTTTGTAAAAAAGACAAAAAACTTCAATTTTTAGAGAGATCCCAGAACAAGGACGTGATGGACAGAAACATTGATTTGATTTAGAATCGTCTTCTGTTTTTTTTCACTTTACATTTTGTAAAATAATAAAACTAAAAACATCATTTATAGTTTACTTTAAAACCTGCAGAAACCTGTGTCTTGGGAAAAAGACTCAATAAAGCAATATAGCTCAATAAATCCATTTAAAAAGGCCATTTCAGAGCTGTTACTCCAGTTTGAAAACTGCAAACACTTCTTGAGCACAGACTCTTCTACAGCTTCAGATCAGACACGTCACCAGGAAATCCAGCTGCAGCAGTGTTTCAATAATTACAAAATGGCACATTTATTTATTAATCTAAATCAGAACGTGCTGGACTGTTTTCTCCAGATCCTCCACGAAGCTGTGATCCAGGTTTATTCTTGAATCTGACGTGGATTTGTTCAAATTAAACCATATTTTCTCTATTTTCCAGTTTTAGGAACAGTCCCAATGGTTCCTACAAATGGGATTTAATCAAGTTTATGACACTATTTTACATTGTTTATCGTGTTGTAAACCCACTTTATGTGTCCCTCCAAAATAAGAGCGCGGTGGATTCTGCCAGCTCGTATAGTCACCGCTGGGACCAATAAATCATTTCTAGGTTTGATTTCACTCTGGCCAAGTCTTTTTAGACGATGCCAGTTTGTTTGTGCTGCCAAAGGAGAAACGAGAAGTTAAAAAAGGACAAGAACCAGAGCGAAAAACACAGAGGATTAAAGAGAGTGAGTCAGAAATAATGAAAACTCTGAAGGACTCACCCTGTGTCTACAAGGAATCACCAATAAAAATAATAAATGGTAAATCAGAGGAAATCAACACAAATGTTTCAAGAAACAATATTTTCTCTTTGACGTGGGTTGTTTCTTTTCAACAGATTATTCCCAGTTGTACAAGAACAGTTCTGAAAGGTGCGTTCTGTTCAAATCTGAATTATAAAGTGAATAAAGCGGGACACATTGAAGTCAAACTATATTTTTAATAATGCATCACTGTCACAATCATAAAAACACTCTTTGTTTGCGTCAGTCTTGAAATAATACACATTAATCCTGGTCTAGTCCTTGGATTAAACCAGCCCAGGTCTAATTCAGATTAAACTCTTATTAGTTTTCTTTCTAATATTTTACTTTTTCTGATGTTTTTTCTCCAAGTTTTAGTAGTTGTGCCCATGACGTTAAGAGTATTTATTCTGAGAAGCATTGTCTGTCTTTAACTCTTCTTTAATCTGTTCCTGTTGCGTGTTTCCATCGTTCACACTTTATTTTAACACTACAGCATTAATTAGACTCTTACTTTGAAGTGCCGTGTGAACGCGGAGCGGGTGCATTCGCGTGTCACGAGTATTTACCTGAGACAAGTCGGAACGAGCAGAACTCCCATTATTTTCAGTGAAAGTTCAAAGGCAGAGCTCTGAGAGAAGCTCCAGAGTTCAGAGTAATTACATGAAAGCGTCAGAGGCATTAGTATTCTTCACGAACGACTCGGAGTTTCATCCTCGGTTTCAGTTCAGCTCCAACAGAAGTCTACTGTAGACCACCTCCAGAACTAACCGCGCAACAGACACACATCTAAATAATCTAAATAACTTCAATTACATACATTACAGTTGAGTTGAGAGCATCTGCAGCATTTTTCTACAGTTTTGCATAAAATAAAATCCAATAATTGTTTATTTTTAGTGCAATTATTTATCTCTTCAGGTGAATTTGCATTATACATTATAAATAAGTGCATTATATACATTCATTTTCATGATTATTGGCTTTTTTAATGTCATTTTCAAGTACAATTTTTATATTCCTCACTCCACCTGCTGATTTTCTTTTTTTTGTTGTTGTTTTCAGACCAATTTTTCCTCCAAAATACTAATACATTTGACCAAACTGAAGTTTAGAGTTTAACGTAAACTTTTATCCCTGAATTTTTCTGAAAGAACCCAGCTCTGAATAAACACTTTCCGTTACTTCCTTGTTGACATCAGCGTCGACCAATGGCAGCGCTCCTTTTTTCAGAAGCGAGCTGTGATTGGACGAAGCTTCCATTCACGACTGAAAATTCTGAAAACCTTTATAAAGCCTTTAAATGATGTCTTAATGTCTTGTTTTTTCAGATTATTTCTATTTTAATATGATTTTAGGGATTAAGTGGTTCTCTTTTTCAGATATTTAAAACTGTGAGGCCACAAAAAGATTATTACATAAAGTTTTCAGATAAAGACAAAAGTTTTGCTGCCGATAAACTTTATAATCGGTTTTATTTGCCTTTAGTTCCAAAGCATACACATGAAAACAGACAGAAAACTGGATTTGATGAGCATTAAAAGAGAGGCCAGACAGTGTTTCTCCCTGGTTTTCTCTTGTGCTGTTTGGACCTCTAGAGCCACCGTACTCAGGGCTAAAAAATCAGAACAAACACGAGACTAATGGCGGTCTGAAAGCCCCAATAAACGGGAACATAATAGAGCGAAAAGAGCGAGTGAAATGATGACAACAGCTCGGCGGCGCTTTCAGGTGACAGCCATAAATTAGTCGTGTCGAGAACAAATGACAAAATGAAAGACGGGCGCGCCATTGATTAGTCTCACACTGTTTATCACATCATTAGCGCACAACAGAAAAGTGATTTGTCAGGGCGCTAAGAGCAGGCGCTACACTTTCCAGAATGTTAAGTGGCTCGTATTTGTCAAAAAATCAACGACCGGTTTGAAGACGGAGATACATCAGAAAAGCAGCAGCAGTCGACGTCGTTTCAGAAACAAGACGGAACTTTTTATTCACGAAAGAAATGATGAACGTGAGGAAATAGGATCTGCAGGGTTTTCAGTCCAAGTCAAACTAAAAACACAGATTTGTTTTTACATTTGACGTTTAAGAAGGAAAGTTCAGCTCAGATTTATTCATGCTTTAAGCTTATTGTTAAAAATATATAAAACACATCAGACTTTGTAATGTTTAATGTTTAATGAGGTTAAAAAGTAATAGTTGAGACTAAAGATAAAACACGTTTCTTCTGTTTTTGTTCTCGTTGAAGTCTTTAATGTCTAATATTCGATGATATATGTGTTGTGTGTATATTATTGTGTATTTTTGTATATATTGTACCTTTTATAAACACAATACTTGCATAATTTCTCTGTAAATGACTTATTTCTTGTCTTTTTTTAGAGACTAACGATGGAAATGAACTGAGGACTGTGTAAAGCAGAACCCACAAAGCGTTATATTATTATTGAACACAAGTGAAAGTCAGCGATTGATCAACATTTTTCAACATGTTTTGAATTTTGAATGAAAGGTTCCATTTAAGTTTTACAAAAGTTATCTTTAATATTCATTTCTTCCTTTAATGGAAACTAGTTTTTGTTATTTTAAACAGGTTTTTATGCAGTTGAACTGGTTTGATTTGGATTTAAACATGTTTTAGATTAATCTGATCAGGTTTTATTTGGATTTGAACTGGTTTTATTTGGATTTGAACTGGTTTTATTTGGATTTGAACTGGTTTTATTTGGATTTGAACTGGTTTTAGACAGATTTAACAGATTTATTTGGATTCCAGTAAAAACAAAGTGCCAAAAATATCACCTAGTCAATGCATTTGCAGATTATAACAGCAAGAATGTAAAAATCTGTAGTTTTATTCAAATAATAAGAGATAATATCGTCCAAAATGTCCCGCTTCAGTCAGTTTTAGCCTGAATTTGTGATATTTGTAAAAAGAAAAACATGATAATACAGAGCTGGAATAAAAGCTGACATTTTGGCTTTAAAGTTTCATTTAAATTACATTTTCAAGAGTGTCAGAGTTTGATTTGAACAAACAAGAGCCGTGTGTAATGTGTGGGTGAATGAAACACACAGAATTTCCTGCTGTTTCTTTAAGTTTAATCGTTTTCTCTCCAGGATCTCACCTCGTACCTGTTTTATTTTTAAAGCGGTGTGTTTCCAGGAGATAGCACAGATGTGTTAGTTTAAAGTGTGATTGAAGCCCCAGTGCAGCAGGTAACATCCTTCACGCTGTTATTTCCGTCAGACCTGAACGCATCACGAACACAGCCGTCAATTATACACAACTTAAGTTTTTGGAGTGTGACAAAACAAACGGGCCTCTTCAGGTTAAATAAAGTTCAGTCAGGATCAGAACGTGTGGCATTGTTTAAATACACCTTTTGAAAAAGTGAATATGACTTTAAAAAAATAAATAAATGAAGTTTAATCACTTAATATCATGTTGTAACAGGATTTAACTGAGAAAAAATTAGACTGTACCTGATATTTTTTCCTCTAGTTTATCTTTTAGTCTTTATGATCCATCTCCTGTTTATTGTAAGGGATTGTAATAGATGAGAACCTCTATTCAGGAACAGAAAACCTTGGAGCGCTCCCATTGGTCGACACTTGTCACATGACGTTCCAGGAAGTTTAATAGCTGCAGATAAAGTGTATTTTCAGCTGAATATGTCTTTTAACAGAGAAACAGCTGAAAAAAGAAAAGCATCAACAGAGAAAAGGGAGGCAACGTAAAACACAGATAAATACTGTCAATTCAATCACGTAATGTTTAACGAGGAGGAGATAATTGTCGTCCTGACGCTGAAGTCACAGCTAAGCTAACGCTAAACTCTAAACTTCAGTTTGGTCAAATGGATGAGTGGAGTCTGAGACAGGAGCTTTAAAAGAAAAGACAGACCCACTTTCCTATTTTTGTTTTTCCTCGACCAGCCTGTACTCATCTAGAAAAACAACTTTGATTTGTCTTTAAAAACGCAGAAGCAGAAGCAGTTTTTATGCAAATGCAATAAAGCTGAGAAAGTGCAGGACGATGCATTATTCTCAGAACGAAGCAGAAACGACGCTGCGTTCCTCGAAGTCTGCCGTCTTTACTTTGACACTTACAGACTCCACTTCTTCTACTTCTTCTGTTGCTAATTACCCACTGCCCACCTTCCGCCGTAATTAAAAGTTTAACGCCGCGTCATCGTTTTAGCGTTAGCCTCTGGGTTTAATGACGGCGTGTGTTAAAAGAGCAGATGAAGCCTCGGGAGCTGAGTTACGGCTCTGATCACGGCTCGTTTCAGAGAGACAGCATCCGCCCACTTCACTCTCAGACTGGAGCTGCCACAAAGCCACTGATTAAACTCATACACAATAAAATAATGACTACACTCCACTTTATTAGCCCGGCCAGCCCTTCCAATCGCTCTCTACTTTAGGAAAGGACTAAGGCCCGATCCATTTCTACACCTTCCTCTCGGTTTTACGAAGAGCTACAGACCAAAACAAACGGAGATTTTAAGTTTTTTTAAAGTTTATTTTACAAATGAAACTCAGAGTGAGAAGGAAATGAAGCTGAATCCAAAACTAAGGCAGTACTGAGAAAAATCACAATAAAAATGCATAAAAATAGACCAAAAAAAAAGGATCTTTACCCGACACTGAGTCTCTGTCTCTGTCTTTGATTATTTCTTCTGTCTGTGTTTTTAGTTTTTTACAGCATTTCATTTTCATTTTTATTTCGATCTTTTGAATCTGCTTCCAACTTTACACTTTCAAGTCTTTATAATTAAAAGAAAAGGTTCCGAAAAATCTCGACAGGTCACAATGTCGCATTTACAGAATGTTTTCAGATATGAGTAAATAACAATATCAGTTTCTTCATTGATATGTTGTATATATCTGCAATTTTTGTTTTTACAGTCGTTGCAACATCCTTCAGTTTGTAGCAGAGCCCGAGGAAACACAGACAAGTCTTCAAACAAAAATCATTGAAAAAACATTTATTCCAATTGAGGCAATAATCATCTGTTACTTTTTCATCGAAAGCACGTCAAACTCAAGCCTGATGGTGATATTTTGGGGACTTTACACAAAAATCAGAGACAAAAGCCTCTAAACTAGTCTTAAGATCTGTAATAGGGAACAATGACACTGTAAAATAACACTAAACAGGAGTAAATGTTTTAAAAGGAACCAAAATGAGGCTCAAAATAAGAGAATTCACAAAATTTTAGTTTGATTTGAACTAATTTTACATTCTTGTTCTGAAAAGGTTTTATGCAAATTTGGACAAGATTTAGCTGGATTTACACTGGTTTTTACATGAATTTGAACAGGTTTTACATGGATTTGAACAGGTTTTAGATGGATTTGAACAGGTTTTAGATGGATTTGAACAGGTTTTACTTGGATTTTAACAGGTTTTACTTGGATTTTAACAGGTTTTACTTGGATTTCAACAGGTTTTACTTGGATTTCAACAGGTTTTACTTGGATTTCAACAGGTTTTACGTGGATTTAAACAGGTTTAACTTGGATTTCAACAGGTTTTACTTGGATTTCAACAGGTTTTACTTGGATTTAAACAGGTTTTACTTGGATTTGAACAGGTTTTATTTGGAATTCACAAAATGATGCGTGAAAATGAGGCGTCAAAGGAGAAAATCCATGTTAAAAACAAACTGATGTGACTCTGTAAAGCTTCCAAAGCGTCACAATCTTTGAACAATCAATCTTTTATGTTTTTAATTCTTGAAACGTGGCCGTGTAGTTTTTAGCAGCATCTTCTCTTCATGTTGTTAACTTCTCAGTGGGATTTCTTGCTCCGTTTGTCGCCTCCATCTTTTCCAACATTATCGAGTTGAAGTTTACCTTTTGCTCTAAACACTTTACACCAGAACCTTTCTTTCGTAACAGACTCTGAGGCTCGTTTCTGCCTCGTGCGTCTCATCAAACGCTGCAGCAGTTTTGTTGACGTCTGTTTGTCATTATTCGAGTCACAACTTAAGGTCTCTGCAGATAATGGCGTCTCCTCCTCTGCCTTTATCAAAGCCAATGCTAAGCAGCTGGAAAACGCAGCTCTCTTCGGTCAAATGTTGACACTGGGCTCGTGCTGCGCCGCCGTGACTGTGCTAAATTACATTTTCACACAATAAAGTAAATATGGCCTCGGCAATATTAGGGCGCAGGGACGAAACTGCCATTGAATCCTTAAACTGCAAACATTTATTGGAAAAGGCTTATATCTTCCTTATGATTTGTTCCATGAGGATTTATCACCTGTTTTCACATCTAAACTTAAACTGAGAACAGTGTGTATCAGTCATTTTCACAGGTTCACACATGATGCAAGAAGAACTGAGTGTCATTCTTTAAATAGAAAAGGGCCAATGCTTTAATGGAAAACATGTAACATCCTCCAGTCTCTCATCGTTCAGAGTCTGAGTCTGTTTCTGGAGACGGCTCTGGTTTTATTGATGGTTTTTATGTTTAAAATGATGACACCTGAACACAACTGTTGTCTGTTCATGTCTCTTTAAGAACGTTGAGGTCAATAAGAAGCTCTCAATGAGGGTTTTTGCTGTAGCTGCCCCCAGAGTCTTGCCCTTTTAACATCAGAACTGCACCGTCTCTTAATATGTTTAAATTCTCTTTAAAAATATCTCTTTGCACTGGCTTTAGAGCTGCTCAAATAAAGTGAGTCTTACTGTTTTTATTCACTTTTAACTTTAATATTTGGTCTACAGCAGCACATCTTTCTGGAATAATGTCAATATATTCAATAATAGACCTCGCTTGTGTTGTTTTTTTTAGGAAAATGACCTAAATCTCCTCATGACGACTCTTTTTTTAGTATTTTTTATGGAGAATAGTGAAGACTTTGTTGATATTTTACATGTTTTATGGATATTTTAATGAACAATTCAACAAAAACAACTAAAACCTCTTAAATACGTCAAGTGTTCTGTGAATAGAATTAGTTTAGAAGTAAATGCATCATGCTAGTATATTCTAACCTGATTTTAAATACAACCTGACCCCATTAAATACAAAAAAGGATGACATTAAGTAGTATTTCATCATGATATATAGTTTTAATAGGGCCTGTATTATCCAAACACCAACCCACAATGGATTTCAAAAACATAATATAATCAATGTTGAGAAACCTTTGTTGTAATTTTGCAGCTTTCATTTTTCAAACCTGCTCAAGTGGTAAATGATGCAGCAGAAAAAACAGAATAAATGAAAACAGAATGATTAATAATGAATGGGAGTTTTGTAATTTGTTGGAAAAGGGTCAGTCATCAATGACCTGACGCAGCACTGCTTTAGTCCGACGGCGGCTGTAACCAAATCAATTATTGACACAAACATTTAGCTCCGCAGCAGCCGCCGGAAAACAACAGAAATGCACTGTTTTTTTAGTCTCGAGGCTTCGTTTGAAAAGAGCAGTGTGTTTTATCCAGAAGCTCTTCAGTAAAAGTGAAGTATTTGTGTTTCTTTGTGTTGTTTATTTGTTAGTACGGTCAAAACTTTCTCACTTTATGGAACGAAAAACTAAAATAAAGCCAAATGAAAGACTATTCAGTGAACTTTTGGACATTTTTGTGAAAGAATAGTCTCCTCTCTGATGATATTTTGGCTCTGAATGGCAAATAAATCACATTTATTAATATAAATAAGGATAAACTTGGACTTATTTCCCCCAGAATTGATTAAAATTCAGTAAATCATCCGCTTTTAACTTAACGAACGAATCAGGTTAGCGTCTTTTCTCTTTTCAACACAAGCCTAATGCTGTGAAATGAAGTGAAAGGACACATACTTTATTCTTTCTCGTGACGTAAACTCAAAGAGTGAAGTCCAGCTGCGAGGGTTTAATCGAGTTGTGAGTATTCTCCATTAAACTCTGAAGGTAAATCCAGCTCGAAAAGTGGATAAATGTTGCATCATTCTCACAATCTTCATGTTGTGTTTAGATTCTGTGAGGTCTGCACTTTTAGAACAGTTTTCTCTCATTATTATTTCTCACAAACAGACTCAGAGTGACATCGCTGAAGAGATCTGGAAAGTTAAAGGTTTGTTCTAAAAGTCGCAAAAAGACAGTCCAGATTTAACAGAGACAGTCCAGATTTAACAGAGACAGTCCAGATTTAACAGAGACAGTCCAGATTTAACAGAGACAGTCCAGATTTACCAGAGACAAACAGTGATTCACTGGAAAAAGATTTACTTCATTATATTTGTTAAGCTTTTCTTCTTTTTCCAACTAAAAGCTGTTCAAATCCAACTAAAACCTGTTCAAATCCAACTAAAACCTGTTCAAATCCAACTAAAAGCTGTTCAAATCCAACTAAAACCTGTTCAAATGCATCTAAAACCTTTTCAAATCCATCTAAAACCTGTTCAAATCCATCTAAAACCTGTTCAAATCCATCTAAAACTCTTCAAATCCATCTAAAACCTGTTCAAATCCATCTAAAACTGTTCAAATCCAACTAAAACCTGTTCAAATCCATCTAAAACTGTTCAAATCCATCTAAAATCTGTTCAAATCCATCTCTGTTTTTGTCTCTTTTTATTTTCGTTTTTATTCATACATTTTGTCGTTTTTTCTTCTCGTTAATTACTTTTCATTTCGTTTTCGGACACAAACATATATCATTGACGTTAACGAGTCTAAAGTTGAGTTTCAAACTAAAAGCTCAGCTGCTTTTATCTTGAAAAGCGTGCAGTAAAAACGCTTTAACTCTTTTTCCCAACGATACACACGTTTTCTGGCAGCTCTTTCCTCTGAATCCTTCCAGTTTTGCAGGTTTTCTCAGACGTTTGAAACACATTAAACATGTTTGTCTCGTGAAGACGTGGTCGGGGCTGATTGCTCTGGAACACGGCGGGTTGTCTCGAGGGTCTCCAGACGTCGGGTTGATTGTAAGTGTCGGAGCAGAGAAGGGTCGCTCTGAAGAGTCCCTCGACGGAAAACGACGCCGTCCTTCGTGAAACACCGGAGACGCCGCAGTCATTTACACCGACGCTTTCTTTAAGGCTCTTCACTGCTGCGTCGCGTCGAGTGGTGGCTGTGGATTTACTGAAGATTTGAGGAAAAAATGTGTAAATGAGAAGATGCAGAGGAAAATATGTGTCAAGGTTTTATTTGAACTTCCCTCTGTTTAAGTTAATCCTGTTTCTGCAGAAAAAAAAGACAAAAGTGATCAATAAACTGCCTTTTTTCAAACGTCCTTCACTTTTTTAGGTGATTTATCGTCTTGTATTTTTCACATTACTTCTGTTTGTGTTTTATAAAGTACAGGATCATAATTAAGTATTTTGTTCACACATTTGTAAGATTTTTTTTGGTAACACTTTATAACACAATAAAACGGTCGTTAAGCATTAATAAAGGTGTAATTAACAGAGACTTTGACTTGACTTTATTAATCCACAGGAAAATTGCTTTGTTACAGAACACACACAAGTAAAAGTTAAATAAATATATACAATAAAATACAATAAAAATTACTTAATGAATAAACTTGGGTTTATTATTTAAACAAAAATATTTATAAAACTATTTATAACAAAAACATGATTATTAATGTTGGATTAATGCTTTGTAAATGATAAATTAACAGTTAATTAAGTCGTAACAAATATTCAACAGATGCTTAATAGTGTGAGTTATTCTAAAGTGTTACTATTGTTTTTTTTGTTCAAAAAGTTTAAAATTTTAAAAAAAGTACAAAGATAAAATAATATGTTTTGCAAAAAATGAATAAAAGAATTAAGTTTATATAAATGTAAGAGAATATATAATAGTTCTGTAAACCTTTGGCGACGGGAGGGTTTGACTCATTATTGGTTGATTATTATTATTTTCAGATAAAGTGGCTAAAAAAGGGACAGGTTTTAAAAACTGATCTTCTTCCTGTTCTTTTTTGTTCATTATGATTATTTTTTTGTTTATTAATTGTCTTTTGTGGCGGAAATGATGTCATTATGAATTAGCACAAATAAATAAATAACAGATTTGAACAAAATAAAAAAATGAGAACAATATTTTTTTTGTCTTGAAGCAGGATTACTTAAAAAACTACTTTTTTTTTCTGTTTTTGATCAGTTTTTTTTTGCATTTTTTCCAGTAAATTCCATAAACAGTGAGTAATGCTTTCTGAACTGGTCTAACTCGATCTCTGGGGGAAGATAATCCCGTTTATAAACTGTACAAACAAGAAAATACAGTCTAAGTTGTATCCAAGGGACCGAAGCACAATAGCGTTAAATGAATTTCCCATAATTCCACATTCAAACACCGAGCTCCCGCCGTTTGCTCTGCGCTCGTTCATTGTGCGTGTGGAGCTCGTGTGGATTTTAATGATTTATTGGTGTAAGTCTTGGATTTAGTGCGAAAAAACTGGTTCTCTATTCACCATCCGCGCTCCGAGTCTGATATTAGAAATACAATTACCATATTTCATCACTTCTGACAAGCCTTTGAAAGCGCTGATAAACCGCGGCTGCGTTATTATTTCCGCCCTGACAACCAGTCTAATGTGTTTTATAGCAGCGGGTTTCTTGTGATTTGTAATGACACGCCGCGACGGATTCTCACAAAAACACTCCAAACTTTACAAAGCTTCGAGTGAATCACCTGCGTTTGATCCACTCGAGATTATCTGCTCGGATTCCTCTGACACTGGGTCGTCTTTTGGTGTCGTCAGAGTCAGAGCCGTGAGTTTTGAAGCTGTTTCTCAAATAATCACATTTGAATTGAGAACTTACCTTCAACTTCTTGCTCTGACTTCAACAATAATCAGATCCTGTTGTTAAATCTGTCTTGTGCCAATATTTGTGAGCTTTCCACTTTACTTCCTCGTTTTTTTGGGGGGTTTTTTTGTGTAAAGGGACAAAACGAAGGCTGGAATAAACACTTTCACCTCTGGACACAGCTCCTTCAGATTTGTGAGGCAGTGGTGTCCAGACTTTTAGCAACGAGAGCCACATTTGATGAAAGGAACATTTCCAAGGGTCAGTCTCTTCTGATTTTATTCTGATTCCACAAGAACAGATTAGTAGATTTGAACAGGTTTTAGTTGGATTTAAACAGGTTTTAGATGGATTTGAACAGGTTTTAGATGGATTTGAACAGGTTTTAGATGGATTTGAACAGGTTTTAGTTGGATTTGAACAGGTTTTAGATGGATTTGAACAGGTTTTAGATGGATTTGAACAGGTTTTAGATGGATTTGAACAGGTTTTAGATGGATTTGAACAGGTTTTAGATGGATTTGAACAGGTTTTAGTTGGATTTGAACAGGTTTTAGTTGGATTTGAACAGGTTTTAGTTGGATTTGAACAGGTTTTAGATGGATTTGAACAGGTTTTAGATGGATTTGAACAGGTTTTAGTTGGATTTGAACAGGTTTTAGTTGGATTTGAACAGGTTTTAGTTGGATTTGAACAGGTTTTATTTGGATTTGAACAGGTTTTAGTTGGATTTGAACAGGTTTTAGATGGATTTGAACAGGTTTTAGTTGGATTTGAACAGGTTTTAGTTGGATTTGAACAGGTTTTAGTTGGATTTGAACAGGTTTTAGTTGGATTTGAACAGGTTTTAGTTGGATTTGAACAGGTTTTAGTTGGATTTGAACAGGTTTTAGTTGGATTTGAACAGGTTTTAGTTGGATTTGAACAGGTTTTAGTTGGATTTGAAAAGGTTTTAGTTGGATTTGAACAGGTTTTAGTTGGATTTGAACAGGTTTTAGTTGGATTTAAACAGGTTTTAGTTGGATTTGAACAGGTTTTAGATGGATTTGAACAGGTTTTAGATGGATTTGAACAGGTTTTAGATGGATTTGAAAAGCTTTTAGTTGGAAAAAGAAGAAAAGTTCAACAAATATAATGAAGGTGACAGTAAATCTTTCTTCAGTGAATCACAGTTTGTCTCTTTCCAAAATCTTCAGGAATCTCCAGAAACATGGACTTTTATGTTTCTTACGTTTATTATTATTATTATTATTATTTTATTACAGAGATCGTTTGACGCGTTTAAACCTGAAAATATGAAGAGATTGTTGTAGTTTTCTAACCCTTTAATAAAACTGAAGTGTATAAAATGTAAAAGGTGCTTTGTGCTTTATTTTCCTGTTTTTATTGTCGTCAGAGGCTTGTGTTTTCTGTGTTCTCTCCACATTTGTAATTCCCAGTGAGTCCCTCTTAAAGTAGAAGCTAAATCCTAATTCTGTCGTATTAAATCCTGTTGTTGGCAGCGTTTGTTTGAAAAAAAACCTAAAAAGCTGCTAATTTGTCACATTAAATAATAACATATGGGCGGCAAAGGATTGTGAAATAACATTACTCTCTGGTCACAAGATTAAAGCGCAGCCAGAGCTTTGAATATAAGCCATTTGCAAATGTAATTAGTCATTCAGATGTTTTTTTCTCCTCAGCCTTTTGTAGAAAGAGGCAGTCTGTGCGTTTCTGATAGTGACTTCATTATGAGAGGAATATTCGCTCGTATTTCAGCCACTTTCATGTTTGGTTCTGGGACGGTTTTGCTGCTGGAGTCGCTCCTTTATTTACTTGAAAACACATCGTGATCCAATTAAATGTCTCCAGTGCTGCTTTTATAAACTACCTTATATTTTTAAATTATCTTTACTTTTTTTCTTAAAGCAGTGGTGTCAAACTCAAAGTGTTGAACGATAGTGAATAAGAATCGTTTCAGAGGCAGAAGATGGAGACATTTGGAACGCTTTTATTAGATTCTGAATGTGAGATTTCATCTTCATTTTGGGTCTTAAGTTAAGTTATCTTTAACATTAATGTCCTACTTTTATGGAAACTGTGTGTAGTTGCATTTGAGCAGGTTTTAGTTAGATTTGAACTGGTTTTAATTAGATTTGAACAGGTTTTAGTTGGATTTGAACTGGTTTTAATTAGATTTGAACAGGTTTTAGTTGGATTTGAGCAGGTTTATTCAGATTTGAACTGGTTTTAGTTAGATTTGAACTGGTTTTAATTGGATTTGAACAGGTTTTAGTTGAGTTTGAACAGGTTTTAGTTAGATTTAAATTGGTTTTAATTGGATTTGAACAGGTTTTAGTTAGATTTGAGTTGGTTTTAATTGAGGTTGAACTGGTTTTAATTGGATTTGAACAGGTTTTAGTTTGATTCGAACTGGTTTTAATTGGATTTGAACAGGTTTTAGTTAGATTTTAATTAGTTTTAATTGGATTTGAACAGGTTTTAGTTGAATCTGAACAGGTTTTAGTTAGATTTGAATTGGTTTTAATTGGATTTGAACAGGTTTTAGTCAGATTTGAACAGGTTTTAGTCAGATTTGAACAGGTTTTAGTTGAATTTGAACAGGGTTTAGGTGTATTTTTACAGGTTTTATTCATCTTTGAGCCAAAAACATCTCCAGTTAATTGTGTTGAAGGGCCACATAAAACATTACAAAGGGCCACATTTGGCCCCTGGGCCTTGAGTTTGACGTGTGTGACTTATAGAATTAGAATAGTTTTAGACTCTTTTACTTCTGCATCAGAAATAAAAACATAAAACTCTGGCTTTGGTAACGTGTGTGTGCTGTCAGTGAGTGGGTAGAGAACATTAGTGACATATTGAGCTGCTCTATGTATTATTTATAATTTATTTAGGCGACAGCAGCAAGAAATAATCAACAAATAAGAGCAAACAGAGGAGACGCACGTTACTGAAGACAAAACCCACCTGAAGGACAAATATAAACCAGAATTATTGACACACAGGAAAAGATATGTAAGAAAGGTACATTAAAAAAACATTTTACTGATTTTTTTCCTGTTTCATTTAGTTTTTCAGTGTAATCACCTAAAGTTTATTGTAACAGGAATCATCTGAAAAAATGAGACCTTAAGACGTGATCTAGTCTTTATAATGAAGGATTTTAATAGATGAGAATGATCAGTCCACAGCAGGATTTTGTCCAATCACAGCTCACTTCAGGTAAAAAGGAGCGCTCCCATTGGTCGACACTGACGTCAACAACGAAGGAACGAGGAAATAAACCAAGGACATGTACGTTTTTACGCCAACGTTAGACACTTGCTTATGAGCCACCAGCGAAATTAAACATTGATTGTTCCGTGATGTAAAAGGTCAAGGGGAAGAGTCTGAGCCACTTCAGTCGATAAATCAATCAGTTCTGAGTCTAACACTGGGCCAAGGACACACACCCAATTAAACCACAAGTCACTCACTGTATCTTTACTTAATTGTGTAAAATTAAACACGTGTGAATGGACTGACAATATTGCTTCCCTTTTCTCTGTTTATGTTTTTCTGTTTTTTAGCCGCCTTTGATTCAATGTTTACAGACCAACAGCCCTTTGTCTAAAAGCATGTGATTGACCAAAGCTTGACACATTAAAATCTCTGATAATAAAAAGAAAATTATCTCTTTTTTTTGCACATATATGATCCCAGTTACATGAGATTAAAATGCATTGTTTGAATAGGTCTCTATATGAAATTATTAAACCATGTTACAGCACATTAAACAGCATTTAACGAGGTGTTTAAGTGTTTGGTAAAATAAAGTATTACCCTATTTATGTTTGGACATTCTCTTAATAAAATAAAACCAGCCCAATTTTTCCTCCAAAATACTAATCCATTTGACCAAACTGAAGTTTAGAGTTTAGCGTTAGCTTAGCTGTGACTTCAGCGTCAGGACGACAATTATCTCCTCCTCGTTAAACATTACGTGATTGAATTGACAGTATTTATCTGTGTTTTACGTTGCCTCCCTTTTCTCTGTTGATGCTTTTCTTTTTTCAGCTGTTTCTCTGTTAAAAGACATATTCAGCTGAAAATACACTTTATCTGCAGCTATTAAACTTCCTGGAACGTCATGTGACAAGAGTCGACCAATGGGAGCGCTCCTTTTGAATAGAGGTTCTCATCTGTTACAATCCCTTAGAATAAACACTAGATGGATCAGAAAGACACAAAATTATTGATTTTATAATAAACTATTTGGGTTTAAACCATTTTCTGAACTAGAAGAAGGTAGAGTCTGTTGATGGTATTTATTTCCAGTCCATTTCTTGACACTGACACTTATTTAATCAGTGAATAACCTTGAGTAAAAACACAGAGTGAGAAGCAGATGGTTTATTTTCACCTCTTTCTTGTTTCTAATCTTCTTCCGATGATCTTCTTGAAGCTGCGAGGGTAAAAATCCTGTTGTGAGACGCTGTCATGTCTCGGACTGGGCTCTGTTTCTGCCGACAGCTCTGACGCGACCTTTAACCCCAGCATCTTTCTCCCGTCTCGAGCGCTCTCCGCGGACCTCGGCTCAGGTTTAAGCGTCTGCAGCGTTAACCCACGGCTCCTTTTTACTCTTCGTTAAAGCCGAGCGATCGCCGCCACCGCGTCGGGGCAAAGGTCACGCGTCACACGATGGTATCTGTGGAACCGAGGGGTAATTAATCTCCTTGGCAGACCTTGGTTTGTAAACACGGCTAATTTAGAGAGTTTTAATTTATTTATTTTTTTTATTTCTGAGAGAATCTGGAGCGTTGAAGGGGCATCTCGGGGCGTGACAGGTTTAAATTGCCCTTGAGCTGAAGTGGGCAAAGAGCCAGAAGCAGATGCACTTGACGTAGATTGAGTTTGACACGCTGCTTAAGAGAATACGAACTCACTGTTTAAGAGAATATCAACTCAGCAGCAGCTAAAAAGAGCTAAACACTGGAGCGTCATGTCGTCAAGAACCACTTTAGAACAGTTTAATGCAAAATATTGCTCCCAGTTTCTGTGTTTTTAGGTTGTTTTCTGACATTTGTTGTGTTCATTTGCTCTCATCTGTTTTAGTTTTGTTGCATGTTGTCATTTTATTTCATTCGTCGTGTCCTGTGACCTCCCTTTTCGCCCAAAATGGAAACGTATAAATGGGCCAATCGCCAAATTAAAAACCTTTTGCGTTTGATGAAAACAAATACTCTTCGTCCCAGGTTTGTTTTAAATGCCTCCATTTTGTTCTGAAGAGTTCGAGCCGGATCAGAATCCCACATAAGGTACTTTTTTTTACCCAGATCTTTCAAAAATCCATAAAAATAAGATTTATAAATTGTTTAAATCTGCACAAACCTCCCTGAACTGTTGTGTTTTCTTTATTAAGACCCTTTAATGAGGCTGGAAGCTGTTTTTTGGGTATTTTTTAAATTTCAAGCAGTCAGTTTGCTTTTTGGCCCTGAACTAAACCTTTTATGAATGTTAAGTTTGAGTTTTGACCCTCTGAGGCTGCTGTAGAGTGGTCTGTTTAGTTTTATTCGATCGATTCCTTCAGGGCCACTGTTGCTTTTTAATAGACGTTGCCGTTTAAAGAGCTTCTGGATTTATTTCTCCATCGTGCAGCGGACAGATCAACACTCTTCTGTTTTATATATTATTCTGTATTTATATTTTTATACTTTTGTTTCTAGGCTCAACGGACACAGCTCCATAGTTGTTTTTAGTCATTTATGATTTAGAAACGTTTATAATATTGTAATGGTGACAATACAAGAAGGTTACATGAGTCTTTTTTGCAGAAGTGACTCATAAACTGAGATCTGCCTGAAGAGAAGGGCTTAATAACAGTCTTTAATGAGGAAGCACAGGTCCAGCAGAAAACAGTCCTAAATCTGAGTCTGTTTTTAGCTCGTAGCCTTTAGCTGCTGTTGCCTAAACCTTCAATTCCAATAAGGTTTATGAAATACTCCAACAGTGATTTCTGAAGAAGTGTGACAAAAACATAAATACAGATGCATTTAAAGATGTGTACAGAATGGAAAATGTTTGCATAAATCATAAGTCTTCAGCAAACTTTGTGGATGGAACATTAATAATTTATAAACAAATATTTAATCAAGTGGTATTTACAGTCACCTACAATGAAAATAGTCTAGTTTTAATGATAAAGACATTAAAAAACACAAAGATCTGGACCTCAGCCACAAAGCATCCACTCACTGATGTTCTCCATCCACTCACTGACAGCACACATCTCGTTTACGCAGAATTTCCCATTTTTTGTGCCTCTTGCGTGTTTTCATTCATTTAAAATGTGTTTAACTTCTGTTTCACACACATTTTTCTTTTGTCGCTTGTATTTTTTCATCTTTAATAACACAAACAACATGGTCCTACTTCAGTGACCTTTTACAAACTGTGATTGTATCAAACTCAAACCGATTTTAGTTTTAAATAAACACAATAGAGCGAGCGTGTTGGCCGCGAGTCCCGGTGCTGTTCCCGGGAAGCCACCCGCTGAGCAACGGAAAAAAGAAAACGATTTGGCAGAAAGTAAGAAGGGATATTTACTTCAGCCCCGGCCTTTGTGCTCTCTGTGAGTCATGCACCGTCGGGGGCACATTCCTGGGCATTTTGCTGCAGGGGAGCAATAAATAAAGACTAATGAGCGCTGACATAAAGCCGGGGACACGAGGAAAACATGATTCAAAACGCTCAAAGAAGAAATGAAACATGGATTCAGAAATACGTATAAAAACAGTCCTGACACGAGGGTTTGAGGGAAGGACGCTTTGTGTAACCTACAACCTCAGATAAACATTTAGAGTTAACTGGAAACGAGAGCAAGAAACAGGACAATTAATACAAAGAATAAATAATGAGAAGAAAAAAATACTCAGGACATCCTCAACATTCAAATCAGACCTGTATGAGCTGGATACGGCAATAATATCAACGCTTAGATTTTATTTTATTATAATTTTATTTTAATATTTTACTTTTTTTTTATCGTTGACTTTATTTTATATTTTATTTTAATATTTTACTTTTTTTTATCGTTGACTTTATTTTATATTTTATTTTAATATTTTACTTTTTTTATCGTTGACTTTATTTTATATTTTATTTTAATATTTTACTTTTTTTTAATCGTTGACTTTATTTTATATTTTATTTTAAATTTTTTGCTTTTTATTTTAATCCCACAGTGGGGAAATTCACATAATGGCAGTTTAAATATTGTGCAAAAATAGGGCTGGAAAATATAAAAATAGAGAGCATCCAGTAAAAAAAAAAGGACTTTAAAAATAGAATAAAAAAATAAATAAAGAAACTTTAAAAGGTTAAAAGTTTAATTAACAGTAAAATAAAAAGAGGGATGTAGTTTTTATTTTATTTATTCATTTATTTATTTTATACATTTGTTTTTCTCTATTTTATTCTATTTTACTTTTAATTGTTTTTAAACTGTGAAGATTTTATTTTGTGAAGCACCTTGAGTTGCATTAAAGTGCTACAGAAATACAGTTTGACTGATTTAAATGCAGCAGATTCAAGTATAAAATGTACATCTATCCCTGATTATTTATTGATTCCTTACTTTTTACATTTGCTACGTTCACTTATCATTATTGTATTTGCCAAAATCAGGTGTATTTTCTTGGAGTTAGTTTCTTTTTAAACCAAACACCATTTAACTCCAACATTTACAGCACTTGAAGTGATCTGAGAGCTTTTGAACACACAACAATCCACATTTAACTCCCACACGTTACATTTTTCATCCAACGATCGATTCTGACAGACGCTAAAGCGGACAACTCCGATAGATTTTCGAGCTTAATCAACTCCGGCTTTTGTCTCACAGTATCTTCTGCAGAAAATCATTAGTGTTGTTTCTTTGCTCCGTTGAATATCGACCTCCTTCTTCTTTATTGTTATCGTTAAACGTCGCTCCAGTTTGTTTATGAGACGGTTTCTGCTCGATTCTCAGATGACAGACTGCGTTTTAACGTCGGGTTATTGCAGGTTTGTTACGCGCCTCCCTCTTTATCTGTGACTCAACGTTAGCGTCAGCAAAATATATCACAGTCAGTCTTTTTCCTCTAAAGCAGACAGATGCTCGCGTTTGATTTTTTTCATATTTTGGACCAATATCTGACGTAAAATCCATAAACAAGACGCTCAAGCTGCAGAAGGTGAAGCGGTCAGAGGTCAGCGTTCGAAGGGCAGCGTTTTCTCAGAGGTTTAAAGACTCCAATATTTATCGATCATCTGTGTTTACGCTCGAAGACAGATGGTAAAAATGAATAAAAAGATGAAGGCTCTGTCTTTAAACTCGCGCTACACCCTGAGGTCTTTATCGAATTGGTTGAAAGTGCACTGAAGGAGTAAAAGAGGCTCTAACACTGATAAAAAGATAAATTATGAACATGTAACTCGTCTGTTATGATCATAAAAAGTACAAACAGAAAAAAGGAGCAAACACATGCTGTATTTTGTTCAAAAGTCTGGTATAAAGCTCTTAGACTGAACAGTTCTGGATCTAATACATGTGGGACACACTGTGAACAATATTGCTGCAAGAAAATGTTATTTGTTGCTTAAAAATGTCAGCTTTTTCACAAATTTAGCACATTTTTAGGACATTTATCATTTACTTTTGAAATGAGCAGACTGTGGCTATTACAAAGGTTCACAAATCTGTGGAAAATTCTGTTTATGGAGCTTGAATGTGTGAATGAAGGAGATGGGAGTAAATTGGTTTTAAGGTTTCAGGAAAATTGGAAAAGGTCTTTAGTTCATTTGTGTTTAACTGTGGTTCAGTCTTTTTAAAGGATGTCTATTATGTCTTTTTTTTTTCCAAAGAACAGTGACAATGTCTAAATGTATGAGTCAAACCTTTAACTAATGTGTTTTACCTGGTTTTGTTTGGTTAAAGTCATAAAGACAGACGGAACACTGTAAAACGTGGAGTGGAGTCTGGAGGAACTGGAGCCGGACAGAACGGAGTCAGGTTCGGGTCAAAAACGTTCTGACGCTTTAACACTTTTACAGTTAAAATAGAATCAAAACCTGAAACTAAATGTGAATTAATGATAGTTTTCTGTGCATAAAGCTCGCTGTTGAATAAAGAAAAAAGGAGAATGTCAGACGTGTGATTATCGAGGATTTAAAGTGTATATAATTGAGCTACTTTTCATCTTCTGATAAAAGCTTATAATTCATTTTAAATACTTCTTTTGTTGAGACTCCAATTAGATCTGCAATTACTCCGCGCCGCAATCATGAATTATTATGAACTATTATGAATTATTATGAACGCTATTAAGAGACTCTTTATGATTCTCGTCTCAGAGGCTTAATGCGCAGGTGTTTTATATTTTAAAATGTTTAGACAGAATAACATTAATACATGATACAGGCATGTGCTGAGTATACGTTGATGGTATTTCTTTTTGCATATTTTTCTGTTATCTACCTGAAAAGGAAAGGAGTTTCAGGAGGAAGCAGTGTAAATAAACCTGAACTTTAACCCATCATTTTGTGTTTTTTAATTTAATTTGTTCATAACTTTGTCTGTGTTGATTCACATGGAGTAAAATGTCTTTTTTTTATGGTTTTTTTTTTTTTTTTTTTGGTTTTCTTCAAGTCTTTCTTATGCCTTTTAAACTAAATAGTTCCACTTATGTCCCTTTAACATTTTTTTGTGCCATTGACTCCCTCAAAATGCATTTTAATACTTCCTGGTGTTGAAATCCTTTAATGTTCTATTTATACTATACTCTATACTATTAAACAAACATTTTTTGGTCTCCTGGGGTGGGCTACTCTGCACAGAAAATAAAAATCAATGTTTTTTGACACTCCCAGACTCAGAAAATAATAAATTTGCAAAGATCGGAGGAAAGACTTTAATTGCTAAAACTGACATTTAAAGGATTACAAATTCAGAAAATTTGCAAATATTTGTTATGTCTGGTGAGTACTGAACTTAATAATGGCATTCATAATAATTAATTAATAATTAATAATGGCTTTCATCCATCTTTGACGTTTACATTCACATTATCTTTACAGACACCAAATATTTAAATAGTTTTAGTTAAAGCTTTATTGATTCAATTACACTGTTCATAGTTTAAGGATTATTATAAGAGTTAGACCAGGTTTATTAATAGATCTTTGTAATTAGGAATAAAAAGTGCAGTAAACAGACCCCTTTCACGGCTATTAACGACATGAAGAGGTGGATTTGAGGTTAAATATTGGCAGTGCATCCATGTTTTTGACAGTGTTCTGCAAATACAATTTATATTTCAAAAAGAGACGTCTTCGAGGCAAAAAAAAATCATTTTACTTCAGTGACGTCTGAATCCAGAGGAAACACAACCTTCACAGAGTCACACTCACTTTTGTTCCAATGACTTTTTGAGGCATTATCTTTTATTTTTCTGTCAGATCCTTTCACAATCAATAACATTACGGAGCATTTACTGCATTGATTAAGGCCACACAGAGAAGTGATCAATCCAAGAGGCTATAAAAGAGGAAAATGTTCATATAAATGTAAAAATATCAAGTGTGAGTTAACATTCACCTGTTGCTCTTGAACTGTAACGAAAGACATGAACTAATGATGAAGTGGGCCACCTCCAGAGGGTTATTTAACGGAGGACTCCACGGGGGGTCAGAGGTCGGCGGGGGTCCTCGGCACATTTCCACCGCAGCCGGACCCCTGCTGGTCACATATATCCCTCTGAACTCCTGCTACACTGAACCTGGAGAGGGTTTAACCTTTAGTTACAGCTCAAAAGAAACGAAAGTCTATGTGTTCTACAGAAAAACACAACAATGTACAGATGTGTTTAAATGTGTTTAAAAAAAAAGCTCAAAATCCTTATAATAGCCTTTATTTTCATTCACAAAAACATTAGGAACACTGCACATTCTGTTCCAAATAAAACATGAGCAAAAATGGATTAAATGTGTTATTCCTTTAAAGAAAGTGAAGAAAAATGGATTATTTTTTCTTTACAAACTCAAATATTTACTGTAGAAAGTGGAAAATACTTTAGATTGATCTTTCTTGTGAATCACTGAAGCAATATTTCTGGGTTTTGCTTCAGAAACAAGTTTTCCGTCGTGTTGATCTGGACCGAGACGCTGCTGTTACTGCTGTGTTTGGATCAGTGTCTGGTTCAAACACACATTTCAACAGCATTTTCTCTTCGACAAAAGGCAGCGTTACTTCTTTAAGTGTTTGGATGTGTTCAAACTGATCCATGATTCTGGAGAAACATCCTCAGATCATGAAGCTTCACTGTCTTCGCTGTGAACTGTGTTGTCTCAGAAACTGTTTCAAACCAAAAACAAAGGCACAAGCTTCAAAATCCGAGGATGTTTCTCACAAAAAGCAGATGACCAATAAAAGAAAAGCAGGAAAAAATCAAAAAATGAACTTCTTTTATTAAAAAATACAGATTGATGGACACAGAGTGATTAAGTTGTCTTCATTTCAAGGTTAAAAGGTTTTAAAAAGAAGGTGTTTTGTCCCAGAAACACCTTTTATATTGTTCAGATACAGGAGCTCGAGGCACAGTCACCGTTTAGTCTGGTTTTAATCGCTGCCGTTCACGATCCACCAAACGACGCTGACAGGAGGCTTGTCGAGGGACGCCAGCCTGCCCCGAGTCTGATCAAAGGAGCCCGTTACAAATGTATTCACGCCACGCGGTCACTTTGTTACGGCGCCAATTATATCAGAGCTAAATGTTTAGTCAATCAAAGGGGAGGGAACGGAGCCCTCGAATCAAACGAGCGCCTGGCTTGGTTTCACTTCGCATTAGCCAGAGCGGCGTCAGCGCGAGGAGCCGAGGCTGAATCATCTGCTCGTGATCTCTCCACAACTCGAATTAAGAGACCGGAGCATATGGCGCTACTTAGAAAGACTAATGCGGGAGCAGCCAGGACGGAACAAATTGAAATGTGAGACGACGCCGCTAAGTCTTCGCACTTCATTAGCATTTTCTGTAAAGTATCGCTAACAGTGACTTATAAAAGTAGAACATCCAGGTGTTCGTTAATAAAGGCTCGACTCTTGAGAATGAGATGTTATTTTGTACTTTTTTATTCTGCACAGTTTAATGAATAGAGCTTATTTTACTTCTTTATTATCTCCAATAAGACACATCCATAGTTGATAATATTCAGTCGGCGACGGAGTAAAGGTTCAAATCCTTCATTATAAAGAATAGATCAAGTTTTAAGGTCTTATTTTTTCAGATGGTTCCTGTTACAATAAACTTTAGGACAGTGGTGTCAAACTCAAAATGGTGAGGGGTAAATAAGACTGTGACAAATCCAACTAAAACTGTTCAAATACAACTAAAAACTGTTCAAATACAACTAAAAACTGCTCAAATACAACTAAAAACTGCTCAAATACAACTAAAAACTGCTCAAATACAACTAAAAACTGTTCAAATACAACTAAAAACTGCTCAAATACAACTAAAAAGTGTTCAAATACAACTAAAAACTGCTCAAATCCAACTAAAAACTGCTCAAATACAACTAAAAACTGCTCAAATACAACTAAAAACTGTTCAAATACCACTAAAAACTGCTCAAATACAACTAAAAACTGCTCAAATACAACTAAAAACTGTTCAAATACAACTGAATCCTAATCAAATTCATCTAAAACCTGTTCAAAACCAACAAAAACCTGTTCAAATCCATCAAAAATAGATTTAAATCCAACTTCAACTTATTTAAGACGGTATAAAACCTGTTGAAACCCAACTAAAACCTGTTTAAGTCCAAATAAAACTTGACGTCTGAGTCACGAGTTCACAAGTCCACAAGTCCAAGTCTAAGTCCGAGTCACGAGTCTTAGTCCAAGTCTGAGTCACGAGTCACAAGATCACAAGTCGGTGTCTAAGTCTGAGTCACTAGAACACAAGTCCAAGTCCGAGTCACGAGTCTTAGTCCAAGTCTGAGTCTCGGGTCCACAAGTCCAAGTCTGAGTCATGAGTACACAAGTACAAGTCTCAGTCTGAGTCACGAGTACACAAGTCCAAGTCTGAGTCACAAGTTCACAAGTCTAAGTCACAAGTCTTAGTCCAGTCATTGTCCCTGAGAAAGTCCAAGTTGGAGTCGTTAAAAGGCTTTTCCGAGTCGAGTCCTGATAACGAGTCTGACTTGAGTCCGAGCCCATGACTTGAGTCCTCCATCATCTCTAATCTGAATGGTCAATACTGTCTTTCAGATCTACTTGACGCTAAATAACTGTCTCCAACGTCACAGTAAACAAGTCCATCTCTGATTTTGTGTCTTTACTCTTCTCCTTTTTTATAAATAAACGTGAAACAGCAGCTTTTGTCGCCTCGGTGAGTCTAGTCTGCACAGATCCGTCTGCTACAGCTGTATATTTACTGCTTCACTACTGTATTCGTGCCAAAGTTGAATCTAATTGAATTATATGATGCTATTTACAAAGACAAATGTACAACAACTAAAATAAGATCAAACGTGAGAAAGCAGCGGCGCCAAATCTTCACAGTTAATTAGAATATTTGCTCAAGTATCGCAAAGAATTGAATAAATAGTGAGCTGTCGGCGCGGCTCTATATTAGATCTGTTTCCACGTCAGCAGAGCTCGCGGCGCTAATTAGCATCCAGGTGTTCATTAAAAAAGGCTTCACTATTTATAGACTCTCGGCTCTTTCACAGACGAGATGTTAATTGGAGCGGGTTGCAACTGACAAAGCCTTCCTTATTAACACCGTAAAAGATGAAACTGGATTTATATGAAGAATTATCAAGTGTTTTTAAAGAAATAATCTCTGAATTTGTGTAATTATTACCCAGTCTACGAATGGGAACGTTTATTTTTTAATTGTAAGTAATTATTGAAGCTCATCTCCAGTGCTTCTTCTGGTTTAAACATGTCCAGACTGTTTTTTTCACGTCATAATTGGACTTGACAATGATTTTTTAAAGTTATTTTGAAGTTTTTTGTCAAATCATTGTTTCGTTCATAAACTGGACTCATAGAGACTCAGTTTTTAATCTAAACAATCCAACATAAATACTTTTCCGTAAAACTTATTACAGTTTAGATGTTATACAAAAGTTAAAGTTAAATGATTCAAAATAAAGTTAATTACCTTCTGTTAAACTGAGGATTCAGTGTTTATTAAAAGTGTGATTAATCACGATTAATTACAGCCAGATTTGAGATTATTTAGTTAATTTTCATTCATTAAACTGAGAGCTGTACAATGATCAGCTGAAGATACGATGCAGGATTTTTGTGAAAAGGTAATAATTCCACACCTATTACCATTTAGAGCAGTGGTTCCCAAACACTGGGACACGACCCAAAAGTGAGTCACCAAAGATTTCATTTGGGTCGACAAAAATCAAAGAATTGTGGAAGTCTATGTGTGTTTGATGCTGCATTTAGAAAAGACAATAGAAAAAAAGAATCAAAAGAATAATTAAAGGGAAAAAACCATGATGTAAATGACGTTAAATGAAAATGAATCCGAAGAAATTTGAAGAAGAAAGACCAAACCTGTCACAAAAAATCACCAAACAAAGCTAAATCCTGCTTCAGATCAAAATAAAAGTGAATGAATTTAACAAATCTTCTGCATTTCACCATTTTCCATTTGTTTACATTGTCCTTCTCTGTTTGCTTTGACAGTTCACAGAAAATACATCAAAATTGCATTGGAATTTGTGAATTTAGTCCAAATTTGTAAAAATAAGTGTCTCGGTTCATTTAAGAAGGTTCTGTGTTGAGTTAATGTGCATCAAGGGAAAAAGAAAGAGCTTTTTAGAGACAAACAAAAGTCTTGATTCCAAAAAACTCAGATATCTCTAAATAGATCTGAAATAAAATGAGGCTCCTTCAGATTTCATGCTTGTAGTTTTTCTGTCTGATTGTTTTCTAAATTTGGAAAAACAAAACAAAAACTAGGCTCATGAAATTCTCCAGAAACTGCCCCAAATTCTCTGTTTTTGGATCCTTTCTGAAAACACACTTTTGTCATTGACTTTTAAAACCCTCTGCTTCGACTCATGTTTAAGTGCTTCCTGCTTTTATTGTGAGTTCACGTTTCGTATCATTTCAAGTCCTTCATAAATGAAGTTGGTGTGAAATTCTGCTCCAAACCAAAGGCAGCAGGCGGCAGTGTGTTTTTATTTTATTTTCCAAAGCCAGATTTGGTGATGAGTTTGTTGTGTAATGCAGCTCCGTCTGAATCGACGCCCGGAGCCGGTTTTATCCCGAGCCGAGCATCTGGCTCAAAGAGGCAAACACAGCTGCTCCGTCGGCGTCGCAGGAAACATCCGACGCCCGAGCGAGGGCTGGCCGGCGCCCAACTCCTGCGTCAGATTCAGATGTGTGCCATTTGAGTGATTACATCAGTGACGAGGATTAAACTGTGATTTTAGATAATACTTTTCCCGTGGCTTAGCATTTCCGAGTATTTCTTTCTGAGAGCGCGTTATTAACTTGCAATTTCTTTGAGGCCAGACTGTGTGCTGATGAATAATGAGCTTCAAAAGGATTCAGAAAAAGGGAAGATTGCAAACAGCTCTTCATCCCTCACACTTTGGCACATTATTTTTGATTTATTGAGGTTGACAGCCGACATTATCTCGCATGTGCAGAAGCTAACCTCGATGACTGATGGGCAAAATCAACTTTTCTTCCATTTCAGAGTTTACTTTCTACAGATAGCAGGTTTCTGTGTGACACATGGCGCTGAGGAAAGCAATATCCCTGATATTAGACGGCAGCAGATGGAGGATATCATGCACTGATATTACCTGCTGAAGTTAAAGGAGAGGAACACAACCTGCAAACACAGAAATAAACAGTCTGAATGTAATGATCATCGCTGCAGAACAGTCTCTAAAGCAAAACAACACAGGTTTACATATCATTGAGATATAAATATTAGAACAAATAAATCAGCACAAAGATTATTTTCAGTGCAGCTGGAGTCATCAGTTTCAGTTTCCAAAATGACATCGACTGGAATTTTAGTTTTGTTCCTGTTTCATGATGAAACCATTGATGGTGTTTGTTTTTACCATCACTTTTTTCCATGTATTTCTTTCTTTCTTTCTTTCTTTCTTTCTTTCTTTCTTTCTTTAGTTAGTTAGTTATTCAAAAGCACTCAGAGAATGGTTTAATATAAAGTGAGCAGATTTTAATCCTTCCTTTTGCTAAGACGATGTTTATTGTAGAATATGTCAATAATGTTCACAGTAAAACCGTTAATCTTTTCCAGATGCAGCTTAAAGTTAATTCTGGCTTTGTTGCCGTCCAAATGAGATCAGCTTTAACTCACTTTGGTTTTAACTAATATCCTGGTTATAACCCGTAATTTTTACTTTATAAACATCCTCAGATGCACAGACTCATGTTGATATGATATGTTTTTTTACTGGAGCTTTTGAACTTCCTGGAACGTCATGTGACAAGTGTCGACCAATGGGAGCGCTCCTTTTTGGAGCATGTGATTGTCCAAGGTTTTCTGTTCCTGAATAGAGGTTCTCATCTATTACAATCCCTTAGAATAAACACTAGATGGATCAGAAAGACTGTTTTTACACAAATTATTGATTTTATAATAAAGTATTTGGGTTTAAACCATTTTCACAACGAGAAGAAAAAACTATCAGCTCTGTTTAAATTAAAGAAATAATAGGAGGCACTAACCTAAGGCGCTGAAACAAAGGAACAAAACAAGCTAAATTACTACAATAAATACACAAACCAAAAATACAACAAAATTAAACTAATGTGAGTCTAACAAAGGAGAATCTAAAGTGTATGTTTGAGGAACAAACCGAGAAGGACCAAAGGCAGAGCTGACAAACAGAGGGTTCAACATGGAGCAATAGTAAAAGAGAAGCTGACAACACAGTCTTCTTCTCTGAGAATAAAACACAGACTGCACAAGCTCTTTTCAAAACTGGGTAAAATTAAAGCTGGAATCTATCGTGTGAAATCAAACTTAAAATGCAGAACAGATGTTGGAATCCGACCCAGAGTCCAGACATTAAAGCGTCAGGGACAGAGGGCTTTAAAGAGAGAGTCCTTTCTTGACAGTGAGCTCTGATTCTCTTTTAAATATCCTGAGCTCGACGGCACGTATTACTCTATTGTTCCTGATATCTGTCGCAGGAATCGCTCCATCCGTCACATTTTAATGCACTTTCTGTCGCCGGACGCTAATGCCTCCGTCTCTGTGGGTTTGATGTCAGCGCTGCCCTTTAGAAACACACAGGAACGAAATGTGACGCAGGACGCTTTAATCATTTGGAGCCATAGGTTTTTTTCCTATATGCATTTTAATTAGCCCGATTGCTACTCATTACTGTTTTTAATTAAAACTCTGCCTGATCAAATGGTACGATAACTAAACCTGTGCAGGAGCCGACGACTGTTTATTAATCATCGAGAATTAAAGATGGCGGCTGTTTATGTTCACAACCGACCCATGGATGCATTATTAGAACAGAAGAATGACGGTTGAATCTGCCCGTATCATTCAAGAGTGTTTGGCAAAATATCTAAACAGCACCACAACAAAAGCTCAAAATGAGTTCTGCTTGAACAAGATGGAGGGATGAACCACACAAGAATTTATTTTTTCGAGCTTGTGAGGTGAGTTTGTTTTGGTTTAGCAGCGCAACAATTATCTTTAATGGTTTAAACCCAAATAGTTCATTGTAAAAGTAATACTTTGTGTAAAAAACAGTCTTTCTGCTCCATCTAGTGTTTATTCTAAGGGATTGTAATAGATGAGAACCTCTATTCAGGAACAGAAAACCTTGCTGGAAAAAGGAGCGCTCCCATTGGTCGACACTTGTCACATGACGTTCCAGGAAGTTTAATAGCTGCAGATAAAGTGTATTTTCAGCTGAATATGTCTTTTAACAGAGAAACAGCTGAAAAAAGAAAAGCATCAACAGAGAAAAGGGAGACAACGTAAAACACAGATAAATACTGTCAATTCAATCACGTAATGTTTAACGAGGAGGAGATCATTGTCGTCCTGACGCTGAAGTCACAGCTAAGCTAACGCTAAACTCTAAACTTCAGTTTGGTCAAATGGATTAGTATTTTGGAGGAAAAACTGGTCTGGTTTTGTTTTTGGAGGAGAGTGGAGTGAATGACATACTTATTTATCAGTTTTTAAGTACAACAGATTACTTCAGATGTTAGTTTATCTGCTACAGACAGTTTCTAGGATTTTCAGTGTTGTATAATTGGACCACAAAGGGCCATATGTTAGACCCGCCTCTGAAATCTCATTTGTGGTCCACAGACGGCAGCCCCGGCGACAGGTGGGAACACTCGTCATGTTTGCTCCGGTGGAACTGGAGGCTGACAGGTCGAGCAGGAGGCCGTGAGCTCAGGAGACACGGCTCGTCACCGACCTGTCAGTCCCGGCTTTAATAACTCCAACAGTGAGAGCTCATTACGATCTGACACCTGAATATCAGTCTACAGCTGCCACTTCACAACACTGGAGTATTACTGCTCTGCTGTTGTTGTTCTGGACGGGGCCTGGTCTTTTTTAATGGTCTTGGTTCCATCTGTGACTCACACAAACAAGCTTTGGTAAAATAGTGTCTTATGGCTCATTTGATGCAGTGTTTTTTGATGTTCCCAGACAGTCCCTGGGTTTTAACATCAACACTACATTCTCTGTCTACTCTGTGTTAAACAAGATTAGAACTTAGTCCCAGTTCTGTCCTTTAGTTCTTGTTTAGTTCGTTCACGAGACGAAGGACTGTCCCACTCCTACGACTAATTTCACAAATTTCAGCAAAAATAAAGCTTTTAAAACACAACATTCCTGTTTAATGTCAGTTTAATCTTGAACTCACTTTTGTTCTAATCTGTTTTCTCTTTGGAAAGATTCTGATAAATGTCTGTGACCTGTCGATGACGTTAGCAACAGTCTCGTATTTACAGAACTTTTTATTAAATAATGTAATACATCCATCTGTTTCTTGGTTGATATTAATGGGTCTGTGGTAAAGGAACAGTGCTTTTGGTTTTTGTGGAGGTTAAGTCTAAATACTGTATTTTATGTAAGACTCCTATTTCCATTTCTTTTTCTTTTGAAACAGTCCTTATGTTCAGTCCTGTTTTATTTATCCTGATCCATTCATTTACTGCTGTCCACTTCACAAACTGAGACTCTATTGTCGTTCAGATGGACAGAAAATGAAATGTGTTGCCTTGTCGCCAAAATATTCTGCAGCAGACTCAATAAATATCTAAATACAGCAGTAATTATTTCACATAATTGTCCATGTCATCAACAGAAGGCAGTGATTAATGCACAGTGGATATAATCACATACAGTTCATACACTGTGTGTGTTATTAGACCTTATTATAATGTAGTATAAACTATATGAGACTATGTTTTAAAAACTTTGGTAATTTATATAGATTGTCATGTATTCAATTGATATTAAAGTTAGATAATAAGGATTGGACCCAAACAGTGAGTCTGCTGGTGTCACTGTTTATTGCAGCTTTAACTCCAGCCCGTCTCCAAACAGAAGAATGACTTTATTATTCTCATTAACATCACTATATTCAGGTTTAAAAGTGAAACCTTGATTCAGTTTTATTCAGGGGCATGTTTTTAACTTTAAATCTGATAAAAGAGGGTCCCTTTTACTTTAAAATCACACTTTGTTTATTAAGCTACATTAAAAATAGAAATGCATTGATGTTTTTATGAGTGTAATAAAATATTAAACTGAAGACAGCAGTAACCTCTGTTCTTCTTCTTCTTCTTCTTCTTCTTCTGGACCCAAAATCCCAAAATGCATGTGTTTCTTTTCCCAGCGTTTATCTGTTCCTCGCTTCATAAATATTGAGATGTGGACACACTCATTTGCTTCATACAAATGCAATCATATCCAATCTGTTTGTGCGGTTAGTCCAACAAACAGGGAAAGGACAGTAATGAGACCCCAGAGAGGCGTCCATATTGATGCAGTTAGCGCCGCCGCGAGGACCCGTCCACATTAACGCCGCGGTCCTAGCGTCTGCGGGAAACACGGAGGTCACGCTGTCGCTTCGTGTGGGGTTGAGCGGATCGGGCCCCTCTCGAATCAGCAGCTTGACGACGGCGGCGGCGGCGATTAGCTGGAATATGGGTCTGCGCCGGGAACAGATGGACACAAATCAGAGGCTTAATGTTGTGCAGCCGAACAAATGTGTGCTTTTGGCCGCGCTGCAGCGTTCAGACTCATTTTCAGGACGTTTGCACAGGTTCAGCCGCTCACAGCGAACACAGCACACGTCACGGCTTTTCTCTCAGATTTTTCAATAATTCTGTTTGAAAATGTCACAAAACTTATAATTTTTGCTGTATTTTTAAACATATCCTTTTTGCATCTAACCTCATTTTAAACCAGACTCAGGTTTACACTGAAAATAACTTAAATCTGAATCTGGAAACTGTGACCTTGCCTTTTTACATTTGTTGTTAACATAATGGTCTTGGCTTTTTGTACAAAATTTATTACCTTCAGAGGGCTTTTTACATAACATTGTCCTCAACAAAATATTCAGTAAATTTTTTCATTAATTCTTGATCTTTTATGAAACATTTGGCCAATTTCTTGTGCTTGATTGTGTTTATTCATAAATTTCTACCACTTTTCTGAAGCCTGAACACCTGCTTTGGGCCTTATTTATTCATTTATTTCATATGGACAACACAAATACGTTGGACCAAAGCAGATGTATTGTTTAAGTGTTATAGTACACACCTGTCCATAGGAGGCTTTTACAGATAAAAGGTTAGTGTTAACAGTCAGTGTGTGAGCATTAAAAATGGAGAATAGGTAGTTCTTGCAGCTGCCATGTTGACTTTATGTCTGCGCTCAAAAAATGGGTTGAAAGTCCATAACAAACTCCAGTTAGATCAGAAAACTGAGGGTTGACTGTGCTTCACTCTAAATATAATGTTATTGGGGATAAAGTTAAAGTCCATTTCCTTATTTATTTTCTGTTGCATTTAGTTTTCAGTGTAATCTACTAAAGTTTATTGTAAAAATGAGACCTTAAGACGTGATCTAGTCTTTATAATGAAGGATTTTAATAGATGAGAATGATCAGTCCACAGCAGGATTTTGTCCAATCACAGCTCACTTCAGGTAAAAAGGAGCGCTCCCATTGGTCGACACTGATGTCAACAACGAAGGAACAAGGAAATAAACCAAGGAAATGGGTTATTCTGTTGGAAATACGACTTATTTTACAGCGAAAGGTAAGTGTGTGTTGAAAAAATGTATTTTGAATGGCACAAAAGGACCAGGAGGGTTCATGTATATTGTCTGCTTTACTTCTGTTGTCAGTAAATGCACAAATCTAATTTTCCCATTCACTAAGAGTCTGTAACAGTGCACAATCATATATTTAGAGATAGATTTGATTAGAAAGTAAAGTGTGTAGAGTCCAGGTTTACTTCTAGCTCAAAATATTTCCTAAAATGAAAAATTAAAACAGATGCAGAAACATTTTTACTACGATTAATGTTCAAGATGGAACAATGGCATTTTCCATTCTCCAGACTTTCCCTGAATTGTGCGCAAACCCCATTGTCTCCTGATAATAGCCTGAACCGTTTTTAATAACAAGCTTCCATTGAGCAGCTTTCTTCCTATAACGACTGAAACGAGGGGTCAGCTGCTCTCAAATCCTCTTACGTTCATCGCTACGTTTCCTCTCGTCGACTACAATCAGGAAAAAAAAAGAGAAAAACACCGATAGGCTTCACACCGAGCGCTTCATTTTACACTAAATTAATGTCACACGTCGCCGTGGCAGAAAAAATATGTGAGGATTTAACAGTCCTGAAGCGGTTTGGCCTTTTCACTGAAGACTTTTTGACAAGTTGTAGGTTTTTTTTGAGCCTGTGAGGAGCTTAAATTGACTCCTGGAATAATTATGTGAAAAGAGGAAGTGCAAAAAAGAGTTAATAAGACACAGTTCCCAACAATAAGACTCAGAATGCTCATTATAACCTCCTCAGGTCCACGTCGTAAGCTTCTGTTACACATTTTTCAGTCAAAACTCTAAATTAAATGTTGTGGACTTGAATCATTGGTCACATGTCGCACAGTGAGAAAGAAATTTAGAATTTTAGGACAAATGTAGAGAACCATTCTCTCGTTTTGGGACAGTTTTGGACACTACTTTGCATTTCTTTTTGTTCCCGTTAATAATGATTAAGAAAATTTCAATGAAAAGAGAAAGGTGGCCGTCCATTACACGAGAACAGATGAATTATGTCGATCAATTCAGATTTAATGTAGCTTCTGTTCACTATGACAAGTCAAGACAATGTTTTTATCCTTTGTGTTTAAATAATTTGCTCTGTTCAGGTTTTTACTGAATCACAGATGCATAATAACAGTGATAATGGGTAAAGATGAGATCACTATTGCTCCCTTTGACTCAGTAAAAGTTAATATAAAGAAAAACTTCCACTGGACAAAACTAAGTCTAAATCTAAACTAAATAAAGACTGAACCAAGGAGTTAACCAGATCTATACAAGAACTTTATTTGGTCGCAGCACAGTTTGATTTAAAGCTGGAAAATGTTTTGGAAAATGTAAATATCATAACGACCCTGTCCCAACTTCAAAAATGATCAGGTTTAACTCCTGAAATAGTTTATTTAGTTCTGTTGTAACTAAAATAAGGTTTGTTTTATTGTGATACAAGCATTTTCTGTATTTTTCTTTTCTAACAATAAAGGTGAGTATTGATGCTGATATTTATTTGTTTTCTTTAATAAATGAAGCTCCAGGGATTTTAAATATAAATGTGAATGTTAGTGTTCTCTCTCTTATCTTACTTTGCTGTAAATGTCACACTGATGCCTTTAATTCCTGCTCCAGGGTCGGATCAGGAGACGTCCCAGAAAGACCTGTGCTGCTCGTTATTAGGTGTAATACTCATCTTTGAATGCGTTTGTATCGATGGATAGTGACCTCTGCAGCGAAATAAACAAGGGCACGCATCTGAACACAACACCTTCACCGACAGCAGTTTGAGCTCTAATTATGACACCAGACCTGAGCTTTTCATTAGACGAACGAGGGCTGTGTTCAGATCAATCAGCTTTTGATTCGTTCTGATCGATGAGAATTTATGAAATAAATTATAGTCATTTAACTGAATCTGTACAAAGTCAAAGTCATGTTTAGTGACTATGCATTTATGTATTTTTATATAAGACTTCTATTCTCATTCAATTTCTTTCTTTGTTTTGAAATAATCCTTATGTTCAGCAGAAGTCCTGTTTTATTTATTCTGATCCATTTATTTATTGTTGTCCACTTTAGAGACTATATAGTTGTGACAGAAAGTGAAGACAGAATAAAATGTGTTGCCTTGTCGTCAATATACTGCAGCAGACTCAATAAATATCTAAGTACAGGAGTAATTATTTCATTATTGTTCATGTCATCAACATAAGGCACTGATTAATGAACAGTGGATATAATCAACCAGAGCCAAGTTATTGTTTTTCAAATCACAAGAAAGTCTCAAGTCAAGTCCAAAGTCTAAACTATACTTCTTATTTACCTAAAAAAAGATAAACGTAAGTTCAATTGACAAGTGCTTGTATTTCTACAGAATATTTAGTCAAAAAAGTATTGTCATAATGATTTTTTCTATTCTTTGGTGTTGTGATGTTCAATGTGTGGCTGCTTTAAGGTCTTTCTTTATATAAACAAAAGCCTATTATCTTTAAATAATGTTAGTGTTTATTGTAACACACGGTTAAATCTGTCCTTAGTATTAAGTATATAGTACCTGCACCTCTCAAGCCCATGAACATATCACCTTTGCGTATGTAATTACGCAAGTCACGTGACTGTAATCACCTGGTCACGCTCGTCCAATCAGGTCGCGCGGAGCGAATATACAAACATGCTCTGGTTTCTTCTCTTTGACAGAGCTTCTGCAGGTTCGTACCTCAAACAGTGACTTATTTTCACTCTTTTTCGCCTTTCTCGTGCACTTTAAACTAACAATGTAATTATATGACTCAGATATCGACTGTACGTGAGTCCGGAGCCGTGTTGCGTCAGTGTGAACACAATAGTGAATGGAATTGGTGAGTCTTAATGAATAGTTTGGTTGTTAGCATGCTAACGTTAGCGGCGAATGCTAATGGGTTGCCGCTACCGTTTCTGGACTAATGTTATCATGTTTCTTCATCTAACTCCTCTGGAAGCCTATGTATTGGGTTTATTAGATCATTAACATGCTATTGTTAATACCTGTGGTTGTATTAATCAGCCTGTGTATTGGGTTTAGCTGTTAGCATTTATATAGCACTTCAAACTGATTTGATAAAGCCTTAACTTGAAGTTGTTATTATTGAAATGAATGTGAATGTTCATTAATGTACAAATATTGCACATTTATGAGAATATTTACCATGTATGTATTTATTTGATTATAATTATTTTATTTTATTTATGTGTACACTTAAACAAGAAAAAATAATTGCTATAAGCTATTGATAGGCTAGCTAGATTAGCATACTTATGAATTCTGATTGGTCCTGTTTATTTCAATACAGGCCAGGTGACCCTTTCTGGGTTAAGATGGGAGCTACTGAAATACGTCTGGGAGCCAGAAGAATCCTGCAACATCCAAGTCCTCCTGGTCTGGTAGGAGGCTGTCGTAGCCTGTGCCATGTTCCTCTTTTTCATTCAATGTGTCAGTTGTGTTAATCTATTTTGTCGGAGATCATTTTGACCTTACTGTGATTTTGTGTTGTTAAAACCAAACTGAAGTCAGTCAAAACCAACTTTGTGCACTGCAAAAATCTTTAAATACCACTTTTCTTCTGATTTTTCTTCCCTCAACACAAAAATAAGACACATTTTTGTATTTTTAATTGTGTGCTGTGGTGGTCGTTCTGAGTAAGATCAGAGCTGTGTCACACGAGGCCGAGAAAAGAAAACAATGAGCGTTAACAACACAAACAGCATCTGACAAAGTGAGATGATATTCTCACATAACAGAGTAATATTAGACACAGCTTTAGGGCTCGTACAGTAGAGCAGAGTTTATTCAGAGTGACACACAAACACTGACAGAATAGGATTATTAATACACATCTGGAAATGGTTTAAAGAGACCTGCTGCCAAAGTTTTTTATAATAATACGACATGGCTCCAGTAAGACTTTAGCATCTGTGGTTAGCGACATTAGCAGTGAACCGTGGTCCAGGTTGTTTTGGTGTTTATCTTTGAAAATATGGAGTAAGTTGAGTCGTGTTAGTCTTTAATTTTTGGTCTCACTTTGACAAGATCCTTTGAAAAGTTACAAATAATAAAATAATAAAGAAAAAATCCCACAAATCTTATCTTAAACAACCATCTGGAAATAGATTTGAAGAAACCTGATGCTTTTTTGTTAATAATATGACCTGATTAAATGAGTTTTTTACAAGATAAAAATAAAACAAAACTACTGTCAAACATGGAAACTGTCCAGTAAGACTTTAGCATCTGTGGTTAGCGAAATTAGCTGAGCTGTTTAGAGTTTATGTTTGAATATATGGAGGTAAATTGAGTTGCCATTACTTACTTTTTGTTCGTTTTCGTTTCATTTACGGACGCAAAATAATGTCGTTGACGAAAACTATGAAGAACATGATTGGACTCTTTGGTAAAAGGCTAAAAAGTGACAATGTTTAGCTTTATATTATTGTTTTACTTTGTGATTTTGTTCATTCTGATTAAAAAACCCTGCAGAGAACAAGAAACAGGTTGGCGTTGACCAGTGCAGCTCGTGTGGATTATGTGGCATTAGTGGAGTATATTTAGCGACATATCTTTTCAACAATCTATTTTTCACTTTCTCCAATGTCGGCACTGTTTAAATCCACGTGAATTCTCATTAAAATGATTTGAGCCCAGTTCTTATTTGAGCTGAGATAATGTCCCGGCTTTAATTGCTTCCAGCTACAGGTAAGAAATAATTGCTTCTTTTTCTGCAGCGACTTAATTTGACAGTGACAAGTCCATTTTTATATTCTGTCATTTTGAGTTATGATTTAGAATAATGTCACGGTGCTTTTAAAGTGTGGAAAATGAAAATGTATACGTGTTTTTTCTCTCGACGCGACGTAAATTTAAATGAAGACAGTGGAGGGAAAATGTCAAGAAGTCCCATTTAACCCGAGTCACAGCGGGAGCGTATCTCGAGGCTGGTTCATTCAGACAGACGTAGACTGTTGCGTCGATACCGTATTGAGTTGTTTTCCACGTTGTTTTTTTTTATCTATCTCCTTCTTCTTATCTGCCTTCTTAATGCTGTCTCATACAAATCACAAATACCATTCAGATTTAAACCTATATGGATTTAAATAGAAATGTAGAAGCTCTGTTTGGTGGAATAGTAATGAGCGTGTTTGTTTTATGGGACTGCTGTGAGAACAATGCACTGTTTAAATTATAAATCAAATGTCTGTCCTTATTTTCTGCAAAGCGTTTATACAGAACACAAAGGTCCAGGGGCAAAAACGCAGGGAAAAGTCAGTTTTAAGGCGGAATTGGAGGAAGTTCTATCAGCAACTTCTTGGAAAGGTCATTTATGAGATTGTTTAAAATTAGAAACTTGATTTAAAAGAAAGTAATAAGCTCTATTGCCCTGCTCTGGCCTGGACACTCATCCTAATCCTAATAATTAAACTACTTCTGAATGTAATTAGATAATAATAAAAAACATAAACAGAATAAAATGTCTCTGGACCAATAAAAAAACAAACATTTCAGACAAACTGTGATTGATCAGGATTATTTTAGGTGGAAAATAAAGGTTCAAGGCCCACTGCCATGAAAAAGTATTTGCCCCCTTCCTGATTTCTTCTTTTCTCCTTTTTTTGTCACATTTAAAGGTTTCAGATCAAACAGAGTTTAAATATTAGACAAAGATAACTGAAGGTATAATGCAGTTTTTAAGTGAAAACTATCTGAACTTACCTAGACCTGTGTGGAAAAGTAATTGCCTCCTTAACCTAATAACTGTCTACTGTTGCTTTTTGATAGTATTTCAACATTGCTTTTTACACTGTTTTGTCAGAGATGTACAAAACAGCATTTCATTCATAAAATTGTAGTTGTATCACCTTTACTGTAGCATCTGATGGAAAAAAAGCACATAACTTAAAGATTTGGCCAAACTTTGTGTAACGATTCCAGCGGGACTGACTGTACAAAACTGTGATGCTAGAAGTAAAAAAAAAAAGAGAAAACTTTAAGGGAAAAACAAGTCGAATGCATAATACATCATGTTATTGGACTTGAGAGTCTCGTCGGGAATAAAGCGGTAAATATTCATGAGGGAACCTGCATGAGCGTGACATAAACACGCAGCAGTGATCACGCCTCAGACCCACTTCCATATCATCGCTCTTCATGACTTTTTAATGGAGTCGACGTTAACCCTCAGCGAGTTCCGGATCCAAAGTGCAGCCCCCGCAGCAAAACCAATACCTGAGCTCACTGCACTGACGCTGTAAATATTTCAGAGTTTCCTTAAGGCTTCTGTAGTGACCCGACATGAACAAATGTTAATAATTCACCTGTTTGTTCAAAGCTCTGTGGATTATCTTCAGAATTTTGTCAAGATACGGAAAAGTGAAATAGTTATTGCCCCCTCTGATCTAAATACAACAGCAGATGATCTGAATGAATGAATTTCACTTTGTTATAACTTATAAAGCCACAATGACAGGAAAAAAAGAACAAAAAATTGACAAAAGTGGGTCCCCATAAAGCTGTAGATCCACTCTTTGCAGAATAAATGTTTTCCTGTGTCATTTTGTAAGTCTTTCACTTTGTTTTGGAGAATTTAGTCCATTTTTCACACCATTTTTTGGACATTGGTCCCAGATTTTCTTTTTTTGTCCCTGTCTCAGACTCTTAAAGTCAGCCTGCCCCCCCCCCCCTTTTATTAAAAAATAAAACCAGAATCTTTGACCAAACTGAAGTTTAGAGTTTAGGTTACTTAGCTGTGACAGTCAAGACGACATTTATCTCTCCGTTACTTACGTTGCCTTCATTTTTCTGTGTTTTCTCTGTTGATGCTTTTCTTTTTCAGCTGTTTCTCTGTTAAAAGACATATTCAGCTGAAAATACACTTTATCTGCAGCTATTAAACTTCCTGGAACGTCATGTGACAAGTGTCGACCAATGGGAGCGCTCCTTTTTCCAGCAAGGTTTTCTGTTCCTGAATAGAGGGTTCTCATCTATTACAATCCCTTACAATAAACAGGAGATGGATCAGAAAGACTAATTTACACAAATGATTGATTTTACAATAAACTATTTGGGTTTAAACCATTTTCACAACAAGAAGAAAAAAGGTACAGTCTGTTTACCTAAATTTATTTTAGTGCAGACATTTTGGAGTCAACTTTTGATTGATATTAATCAAATAAACATCAATGAGTCGGAAACGTCATTAATAATACATAACATATAGTGACATAATAAAAGATGCAGTGTTTGTCATTTCATTTTTAGCTTAGAGCCAGCTGTTCTACATTAACAACTTCTGACCACATTTAAAAATAGTTTTATTTGGTTGAACCTTGCCCCAAAGCAACAACTGAGCAACAATAAACCAACTTTCACTTTGAAGTTTTTCCTCCACTTTGCTGTAAATCTGCTGAAAGGCAAAAGCAGTCATGGCCCGGTCTCTTGTTTATCCACGCAAACGAAGATTCAGGGGAAGAAGTCTCTGGTGTCTTGTGCTGGCCTAGATAGGATTACAATCAAAGGGAAGCAGAGCAGCGAGCCCAGCCCCTTTGCTGCAAACAGAATGAGTAAATGTGCTCTGCTCACGCTGATCTTGTTAAGAAAAGCAAAGTGGTGCCAGCTCCGAACATCCCGAGCCTGGAGTTCTCTTCGTACACGTTAACGAAAAAGAAACATGAAGAGTGTGACAAAAACACCCACAAAGAGATGTAACAGAGAAAGAGTCGGATATATCTGGATGTTCTGCAGAGATTCTGAGTTAATATCAGCTCCTTTATCAGCAGCAGTTTAGCTCCGATGTTGAGCTCAAGCTGCGTCGAAGCATTTATCCATGTTTCATGTGCTCCTGTTTCTCTATTTTTATCTTCTTTTTACCTGTTTCTCTGTAAAATAAGACGTATTTCCAACAGAATAACTCATTTCCTTGGTTTATTTCCTTGTTCCTTCGTTGTTGACATCAGTGTCGACCAATGGGAGCGCTCCTTTTTACCTGAAGTGAGCTGTGATTGGACAAAATCCTGCTGTGGACTGATCATTCTCATCTATTAAAATCCTTCATTATAAAGACTAGATCACGTCTTAAGGTCTCATTTTTTCAGATGATTCCTGTTACAATAAACTTTAGGAGATTACACTGAAAAACTAAATGAAACTAAGCTATCTGTCTTTTACCAATCACAATCAGTTTCTCTGTTCTGTTAAGAATAAAAGACATTAGGAAACTATGAAAACACATGAACACTGTTAGCCCAGGTTCTGCTGAAAAAAAAAATCACTATGCATCACAGATTTTACGTTAATCAAACTTTTTTAGTCATAAAAATCAAGGCTACAACCACCTCAGAGTCCAAACTCAAGCTTTAGATTCCCAAAGGTTTAAGGAAAAGCAGCAGCCACTAAATGAATTAAGATGAAAGCTTTTAAAACATTTCCAGGACAGTATTCATTCTTTTGAAACAGATCTAAAGCCACCACACTTAATATTTCTGCTCATTAAACTCTGCACTCAGTCGTTACTTTTGCATTTTCTGTTTCTTAAATGAACGGAAACATGTCCAACACCGGCTCTCACTATTTTTCTCTGAGGAGTTGTGACAGCAAAAGGAAACAGTGCGGTCCATCCATCGTCGGTGTGACTCTGCAGACGTGTCTTCATCTGTTTCTGTCGGACGCTGGAGCCGCTGAGGTTTGTGATCTATGGCGGCAGATGTCGAACCAGGAGGAGACTTTTCACACAGGGTTCCTGCTCTTTTTGGGAACTCATTTATCAGGAGATTTTGCAGGAGTTCTTCTTGACAATCGAGGACAGAATAGCTTCACGTAGCCGGATATTTTTCTCCATCGCTCATATTTACAGATGGATTTAACGCCGACAAAGCAAAACAAACTTACAGCACATGCTCTAATTGTTCTTCTGGGGTTTCTGACGCTGTATTTACCACCGTCTTGTGTTTGGAGGATTTGTAATGTTTATAAAAATATCTGTCTACTGCGTAAACCCAGAGCTTTAATGTACTTTGGACACACTTCTATTCACATACAGCATTGTATTATTATAGCATTTCCATTGTAGCATTAAAGACTCATTAAGTAAAGACATTTTTATATTTTTGTGTAACAGACCCTGTCATTTTAACCAACCTTATGAAAAAATATAAATATATCTGTGTCTAAACTGCTCTGTAGTTCATAACACACATTTTCATAGCTTTGATATAAGTTAAACTAAAATATTTTAATGTAAATGCTCAAATTATATGGGTTTTGTTGAGAAAACGGGTATCTTTTTATTATATTGACAAACTGCACCAACCTCTAAACTTCAAATTAACATTTCTTATGGATTTAACAATGGCATAAAGAAATTGTTGTTTGTCTAAAGCCAGAGAGAACAAAATGTAAGAACGTTATTTGTACGAGCTTTGTGTAACTTCTGTTAAATACATTTTCAAGGATTTACTACATGTGTGCTGTCAGTGAGTGGATAGAGCACTTTAGTAAAAGGCTTGATATCCAGCTGCTTTAAATACAAGTGTTTAGGCCAAAGTCACTGGAAAAATAATAACACCACATGAAGGAGCCAGGGTTTTAGGACCTACATTATGATATATCTCTAAATAACGTCACCATTATTGACAAATCCATTATTTAAACAGATATAAAGTAAAGTAACACAAATATACAGCTTCTAAACGACAGGAAAACTACAGCTTATTTACAATTAACTTTTAGTAAACAACAAAGCATGCTTTTTAAATCAGTAGCATTGACTAAACATATGACTTTTTGTGTCAAAGTTAACAGTGTCTCATTTAAATGAATTGGAAATATGGGCCTGTCTTTTTATTCATAGTGAAAAAACTCCAAATAGTATTTATGAATGGAAAAAAAATGTGGTTATTCTGTTCTTATTGTCCACACTTGTCCTTATCCAACAACAGGAAATGAGCTTTTCAACTTCCTGTGAGCTGGAAATGGTAAATTTATTCCTGACAGATGATAAACAGTTGTTATTCCCAGCTTCAAACCTGTTCCAAGACGTTTTCCGCCGCCTCTTCCCCGGGGCTCTGCTTTATTTGTTCTATCTGTAACGTGCACGTCTTAAAATAGCGTGATGTATGGACCCTACGGAACCGTCCCTGGTAGAGTTGATAGCGCGTTTGTGTTTTGTTTGCTTTTGATGTGATATACAGTGTCTTGCAGGTAAAGATCTCTCCGGGCATCGTCATCCATCATCGTCCGAGGAAAGAAAAAAAAAACAAAAAAGAAACGCAGATAAGACCGAACTGTGGATGTGGAAATGCTGTGTTTGAAGCTTGTGTTTGAAATGAAGAGAAGGAAATGTGGAATGATTGGAGGTAATTGTGTTGCGGTGACCCTCGGGACGCGGCGGTGGAAATAAGCCGGATCAAACTGCATTATCTGTCACCATTTGAACACATCTGACACCGCTAACTGTTTTTTTTTTCTGTTTTTCTCATCTCTCCTAAAGCTCCTTTTTTTATGTCAAATAATCATTCAGAAAATTCAGTGTAATATTATATCCAGCCATTTGCACAGTTTCCAAATGCTTCTGTCTTTAAGAAACAACAATGTACTGATATAATAAAAATACAAAGAAATAATAAGAGTTAAGGTGTGTGTCACTTTTTTACCGAAGCCATTGGACATTTGTAAACTAACCTAAAGTCACAGTGTTTGTTCACAGACGTCAGCATGTCCCTTTAGGGCTACCGTAGATGTTCACATTCTCTAAAACAAAGGAGTGTGAGGTAAGTGTGTGTGCAATCGACAGTTTTATCAGCACAAAACTACAAAAACTACACACCCTAAAGCAGGAGAGTGTTTACAGGTTTTGAAAAGACCAGGAGGTCAGACTAAGACTGGTTTCAGCAGGTTTTTGTCCCGATGGAGGCTCTAAGGACAGATGTTTGTCCTGTTACTGTTTTTTTTTTTTTCTTTTTGTGAAGCCCTTGGAAGCAATTGTTGTTGTGATACTGAGCTATAGAAATAAAATTGAATAGAATTTTTGTCTGAACTGAAACACAGGGCCACTCTCTCGTTATTCATCGTTGTTTTGATGTTCCCTCTACTTCCTGTCGTCTCCTGATTCTATTTCCTGTGTCATTGTCACTGGGTCTGGAATCGGTTCACAACCCACTGTCGACAGATTCGGCTCAAAAAACTCAAACATGTTCGACTGTGACTGAGGTCAGGTCTGTTCTTTTCAAACTGAACTGATTTTTGTGCCGACTGTGAATCGTGGGTAAAATTTGGCAAAAAGTCTTGTAGTGTTTCCTCAGTTTAATGTTTCAGTTTCCTCGGGTTTTCATGTTCGTCCCAGTGCTTTTTTTATTCTTTCATTTCTTCTTTTTCTTGTACTTGGAGTTCACGAGATGTCAAAGGTCATCTTCATCAGGACACAGTAATCAATAAAGGTCAGTATTTCAATGGTGGGTCATGTCCCTCGATTAAAAATCTAAATACAAATAGACTATAATTTTCATCACCAGATCACTCCAAAAAACACTAAGATCCATGAACATTTGTGCATCTAAAATCCCACCAAACCAGTGCCTCAGTTTTTGTATTATTTAACTTTATACTAACAATTTTTGGTGAAAAACAGACCTCTTCATGCAACATATCTTTCAAAAATCAATTCCATTTAAACCTTTGGCAGTAACATTACATGAAAGGCAACAGTTATTGATATTTTTTAAAGGCTCATTTATCTAATATGTTTGTTTAATGTCACTTATTTTTATTTATTTCATTATTTATGTATCTACTTATTATATTTTATACATTTGTTTTACTCTATTCTTTTTACTGAGTGAAATAAAGTAAAAGAAAGCCTTGTTGTTTTTAACTGTTGTGAATATTGTGTTTAATGATTTTATTTTGTGAAGCACCTTGAGTTGCATTAATTTGTATAAAAAGTGTTATATAAATAAAGTTTGATAATTATAATATATACAATCAACATGTTTGAAGTAGTGTTGAGTGTTTTTAGAAAAGCTTCAGTATCAATATTTTATTTCTCGCCTGAGCCTCAGTTTGATGCAGAACGCTGTCACTTGAAGGTCTCGTTTTTCCGTCTCAAAGCTGCCGTCTGTGAGCGGCTGGAAACATCTGGGAGAGCAGAGGAAGTGGCGTTTGATTAGCCTCGACTTGTTTTGAAGCGCCGCGGGGACGAGCGCCGCCCGACAGACACCTTGTTATAATTGTGACGAAGCATCTGTCCTTGGCTGTGCACATTCGGATTAGCTCTGCTCTTTGTAACTCTGACAGTCCAAATGAAGAAACATTCGGGGTTTTTCCTCCAGCGACATCTGGGATGGGATTTTAAACAGCAAACATTAATTAATGACACCGACTCAGAGACAGACACCGCTTTAACTCGTCGGAAGGAAACCTCTGAGTCACTGGCTTCTGCTTGTTTTCGTTTTAAACCAAAGGGCAACAAATACAACTTAAAAATCTATCTTTATTCATTCATTTTCTGCTGCTGTTGGAAAGTTACATGCACTACAAAAGTAATTCTGTTCTGTCCAAAAAATCGATGTATGCTTTTTCTGAAGTCATTTAGGTTTCGACTAAAGATTGTATTTTGGATCCAGTGCTGCCCAATTGTTTGCCTGAGTCTTAAAACTTGAGATTAAATCCAAACTAAAGACCATTTTTATCCTTAACTCTGTGTTGCATGTTATATTCCTGTTTTTATTAGTATTTTGAGTCTTTTGTAAAGCACCTTGAGTTGTTCCAAAACACTGAAGCTCTGAAAAAAGGGGAAAATAATCAAAAAAACCTTTATAACATCACGGCTTTTTGTTTTTAAAATGCCCCGAGGCCTTCATCAGGGCAATCTGTTTGTGTTTTAAAGGCGTCTTTTATCATGTTACCTTCTGAGAGCCTGTGTTCTGCAGGTTCTTAATTGAGAGACATTTCTAAACTGAAGGACACGGTTTTGCACATCTTTTAAATCAGAGGCACACTCTTTGATGCAATAGTTTCACCTTGAGCTGTCTTTGCAGATGAAAAGTGTCGAGTAAATAAACATCATTAATGTGTTTTGGGACTGAAGTCTATTTGAACTGCTTTCATTTCAGGGTTAATACTGATCATTCCCTGTGGACATCAAGAGTAGCATTTTAATGTCAGAATTTCTCCTGGTGATTGTTTTCATACATGCAGCACATGTCAGAGGTAATCCTGGTTAAACCGGTTCTTGTTGGAGCCACAAATTGAATGATTTCTGACCAAAAATGTAAAAAGACTTCACTTGGACTTGAACCAAAGACTCAGACTTCACTTGGACTTGAACCAGACTCAGACTTCACTTGGACTTGAACCAGACTCACTTGGACTTGAGTCTCTGAAAAGACTTGATGTTTCTCCAAAGATTAAAAGAATATTATTAGAAACAGTTCATTTTCTTCAATAGTTTGACAGATTACACAGAGTTAAGTGTTACTCTCATGACGCTGCCTTCAAATACTCTCTGTAAAACTCAGCGCTACAATCAACTGTACTTTATCCTTTTTAGTAAAATAAATGAATACAGGTTTTAAAGATTACATTGTTTAATTTTAACATAATATTAGTGTTGATGAAAAGACTCAAAAGGACGTAAAACCTTGAAGAAACTTTAGTCTTGACTTGGACTTGACCTGGACTTGAGGACAAAGACTCAAGATTTACTTGTGACGTGCAAAACAATGACTCTAGCTTTTGTAAAAACCAGACAAATACAGAACAAAAGTAACTCCTGATCAACAGAAATTAAGTGAAACAAATGCAGTTGGACTCCAATAAAAGTGAGGTGTATTTTTGCTGCAGATGAACTGGTTCCATTTATCTAACCTCTTCAGACGTGTTTGAGGGAAGTGCGCTCATTACTTCTCTGTTGGAGCGTTTTGTCGGGCGGCCGGGGCAGGGCAGAGGCCGGCGGGGTCGTTATCTGCCCCGGCGGTGCACTCCTCACTTCAAAGCGGGCTCGGTTCAGCTGTCACGCTCGGTTTTAAGCAGCTCGGACGTGCTCCTGACGCCGGGGCAGAGGCTCCGAGCCCTAACGCTGTCGGCTTCATTAGAAAAAGAAAGCCTCAGCGTCTCACAGCTCGGTCGGGTTTTATTCCCAAAGGCACAATGTAGTATATTTTCTCCCAAATCCAATTTATCCACATTTAATCTGTATGTAATAAAAAAATCTGCATTATAGATTGATTTGTGTGGTGTATCACTGAAAAACAAATGCGAAAAGCAAATCATTCTTATTCCCACAGCACGATTTAGCACATTTCTGCTAAATAAACATACAATTTAAACAGGTTTAATAACACGGATGGACCAAGACTAGAGTTTGATGCGTTAGAAAAGAGCTAGAGGTAAAGCTAAGAGGTAAATTAAGATAAAAAAGAAGATGTAGTTTTTAGTTTTCATCAATCAATTATCATTCAATCACAAAAATTATGGTCTTGGACAGTCTTGAATTAAAAACCTTTGTATCTGAGACAAGAACATGTAAAAAAAACAACAAAACAGTGTGAAACAAGTCTGAGATCTTTAAACTCTGTGCTGTTCTCACTTTAGGAACAGCACAGACTGAATGGAAACAGGACAACGACTGATAATCATCAAATCATCGACCTGAAGGAGTTTTCTGTTTCTGTCTCCATTTCTGTCGACTCTAGGACACACTTTTAATTTTTTTTTATCAAAAGTGAATCCTTAAATGGAGCTTAACGTAGAAACTAAGTATTAGACGGAAGTGGAAAGTTGTGGAAAGTTTTAGTTTTGTCTTAGAATAGTTTTAATGTAATTTTTGCTCTGACCAGGTTGACTTTTCTCTGATACTTTTGCTGCTCTTACTGTGTCTCTGCTATTGCCCCACTGTGGGACTAATAAAGGTTTTCTTATCTTATTTTAATCATGGGATGGGCTTTATGCTTCATTTCTCTGATTGGATGTAAGTTAATCACATCCAGAGGCAGTTTTTTCTGTGTCTGTTGGTCAAAAAAGGACAGGAATAAGGAGGAATAAAGGAGAAAAACTTATAGAAAAACTGAAGAGATGGTCATTGACTTTATGTTTGATATAGTCCCAACTCAAACTGTGATAAATACGGATTTATTTTATATAAAAAGGCCAAAGATGGATATATTTTCAAAGAAAGGTGAGGTCTTTTAATGTAAACAATAAACTGCTGCAGGTGTTTTATAGATAAGTATGTTTTTTATGCTGAAGTCTGTTGGAAGAACTAATCAAGACGGCTGGTTATTAGTTTGGAGAGTCTGGTTGAAGCAGTGGAGCTACAGCTAAATGAAATTATTTACAGCTCTAATCCTTCAAAAACTTCAAAAATAAAATGCAGAGTAGAGTCTAAAAGTTCTGACACATCTAAAGTGTTCTTAATTAACTCCTGCTGGTGATGTGCCAGTACGGAGTGAACATGTATCTGTAGTTAATCTGTTAGAATGGCAGCTGAGACATCAAATATATTAAAAAAGTTGGCGTATTAGACTTTTGATTTGTGAATTGTACTCTCCCGTTTCCGTCCGTGTCTTTGGTTCGTTCTGTTCTCGTGACCTATAGCTTCGTCTAACAACACCCATTACTGCAGAATCACTCAGCTCCAGAGTTAAATCCAACCGGGTACATCTCGTTCCCGTCTGTCCGGCTTCACCTTTTGTGTTCGAGTCGTTTCCAGTGTCGCTTTCATCTGTCAAAAGTTCATTTCTTTTCTTTTTCCCCCCCCTGCTCATTCTCCCTTTGCGATATTACCATTTAGCGGATATTCTGGGCCGCGCTCTGTTCGCCGCTCAGTCTCGGGGCTTTAATGACGAAGGAACAAGGTAAAGTGCGGGTCTTGACACTGCGCAGAGCGAGGATTAATCTGCCGTACATGATCGGCTGCATTGTTAAGCGTATGTGACATGACTGAGAGGCATGACTGAGCATACATTTAGCGAGAGGAGCTACGTGCACCGGAGCTGTTTAGAGTTTCTCATTTACTGTCAAGGTCCTGTAAGCCATTCATGTTGTACCGACTGATCTTGAGCTGTTTTATAGTAAAATTAATTGTTGTGGGTCAATAGTCTGGAGAGTCTTTTCTGATTGGTTTTTATAAAGCGCTGCAGCCACGAATAATAGGTCACTGCTCTATGTTTAATGAGAAACACAATGTGAACGGGGAAAATGCAGAGTTGAGTGGTACCAGGGAATAAAGCCATCATTTTCTAAACTTTTCCTACATTCACTCAAAAATCAGTTCATGAACCCACTTTCCAAACTTTTTAATTCACTCACATCTAACAAAACAGACAGATTATGAAACCAAGAACGATTTAAAAGTCCATTTCCTGATTTTTTCCTGTTTCATTTAGTTTTTCAGTGTAATCTCCTAAAGTTTATTGTAAAAATGAGACCTTAAGACGTGATCTAGTCTTGATAATGAAGGATTTTAATAGATGAGAATGATCAGTCCACAGCAGGATTTTGTCCAATCACAGCTCACTTCAGGTAAAAAGGAGCGCTCCCATTGGTCGACACTGATGTCAACAACGAAGGAACAAGGAAGTAAACCAAGGAAATGGGTTATTCTGTTGGAAATACGTCTTATTTTACAAAGAAACAGCTCAAAAAAGATAAAAATAGAGAAACAGCAGCAAATGAAACATGGATAAATGTTTTTAATGCTTCGACACAGAGATAATTACAGGATCACTACAGTCTACAGCGATAAACTACAAAGATAATAGTTTCAAATCAGCTTTAAAATTAGATTAATGTAAGGTATTAGTATTTTGTGGTGAAAATTGGTCTGGTTTTATCTTTTTAAAATAAAAGAAGCAGTAAATGTTACTGCTGCTGTTGGAGGAGAGTGGAGTCTGAGACCGGGACAAAAAACTAAATCCGGTTCTGGAGCTTTAATAAGCTGAGACACAGAGCTGGGGTTTGCTGTACGTTGTGCAGTTTAAAGGGAAACATCGGCAGCACATTTATGATTTCACCAAGATGTCGGCGTCTGTTGAAACCAGAGGCTAATTAGGATCCCTAAAGGAACGCTCCGCTAACCTTAGGCTCAACCAGTGCTAGGCCACGTCGAGGAATCTATCAGAGCCTGAATCAGCCTTGGGGCCTGACAGCGCTGTATTTGTCACGATCCTTCGATTCAGAGACACAGGTGGCATTTTATTTTATTTTAACCAGCTCGAAGACAGCTACAACTAAAGCTCTGATTGCAGTGACATCCGCAGAGGGAAAAGAGCTAATGTATGCTAACACTGGGGCAGATTATGCAAATTACCAACACTTTAAGCCTCACAAAAGGGAAAGAAAATGTAATGTGAGATGACTGGAGCATCTCTTGTCACAGTGGAAGAGTAACAGTGTGTGACATTGGCAGGAGGATTAGACAAAGCCCAGAGACAGAAGCGTGATCATTAATTAAAGCGCTGTGGTGTTATAGCGCCGCGTGGCATGAGCTGTTGGTCATAGCTACGATCCGACGAGTGCATTCACCATCTGCAAACTCACAGATAATGGCTGAATATTTTAAAAGACAGCAAACAGCAACACATCTTTTTTTCAAATTATTTAAAAGTCTTGAAGCGATTTTGACAAAATAAACAACTTGTGGTGCAGTGTTTTTAGTCATCTACGGCGCTAATATAAATTATAGAGTCCATTTCCTGCTGCTCACTGACCATTGCACCAACTGGATTTGAACCTTTCCTAAGGCACAGAGCAGGGATTAGACCGGTGTTTGGTTACGAACTGTGACTAATCAATTAAAAAGTAAATTAATGATGTCTCACGCATCAATAAATCCATTAGTTACAGTTTCTGGACCATTTTAAACTGACTTTTTTCAGTGTTGCTGCATTTTAAACTGCACCAAACACGACAAAAACATGCCTTTTTAAAGTAACACACTGATGTTAGCCCAAATGCTAATAAGGCATTTAACCTTCTCAGTGCTTTACGTTTGCTCTTTGCTCATGTTGTTTTTAGCTGGACAATATTCTTGCAGTTTTCTTTTTCCGCTCTGTGGAAAACTAAACACTACGTTATGGTTTTGACAACAATGTATGACGCTCTTCCAGTTTTGAAGGTTCACTTGAGTTTCACACTTTAATCAAACCGTACCAGAGTTCAGTTGGAAGCGCTCTTGAGACTGTTTTATTTTACATGTTAAAATAAATGTAGTTTGAATATTAGTACAATAATCAGCGTCTCCAGAAAGACTTGGCTGTGGCTTTTAATTTGTTAACTCTGATTAAGTCGGGACTGTACGTTTGAAATGGGCTTCAGCGGCTAATTTCACTGATAAAAATACCCCAAAAAACACTGATGTTCTCTTTAAAACACATTTTTGTTGAAGACATTTGTCAAAACCATCTTGTTTTTACACCATGATGATGATGTTAATGTTTGGTGGCTAATGCTAATTCGCCCATTGAAAATGTATTGCGTTCGTAACTGATGGCACCAAGTCATTACAGAGGTTCTAAAGTCCAGTTTTAGTTCAGTTTTTAGAGGGTTGTGTATCCTTTAATGACAGATGTTGTTGAAGACTGAGAACCTCAGGTAAAGACTGATTATTTGACTTAAAATGACAAGAAGAAGAACAAAAATAATGTGGACAAATAAACCAATTGTGCTGAACATGATTTAAAATTTCTCAAATTGAGATAAAAAAAGATAGAAATGAGTTCACAAACGTACATATTAAACACTTTATTTGGAGCTATTAAATCACTGTTCCTTACTTTAATGAGTCCAAAATAATAACTTTAAATAGAGTTCATGGCCTTTGTAGCCTTCTTCTCACAGACACCTAAACACACTTCTAATCAGCGCACACACAACCTGCTGCAAAACGGTGATACTCAGCAACTAGTGCGGCTCATTACTGCAGCCTGAGTGTGTCTGGGTTCAGCGCTGAATAATGAGGCTATTATGGAGATAGGGCAGTGAGCTGAACCTGCAGCACGCTCCTATCTCCACAAAACACATATAGCATTTATACGTCTGTATTGCATTGCAGCTGGAGATGTTTGCATTTAGCACTGTTTCCAAAATGACACTGAAATCTCAACTTCATATAGTTATAGCTGAGTAATAAAGATTAATGTGATTTTGCAGGGTTTTTTTAATTTTTTTTTTATCTCTAATTGAGTCGTTTTGCCAACAAGCACTTTTGCTTTTACTGTACAGAAAAGTATAGTACTCTTTATTATTGTAGCACATTATAGGCAAATATGAATTAATTAATTTTGTAAAGTTTTTCTTTGATATCAGAGACAGACACTGAAGCCCGTTTTAAACTATTGCCTCCAGACTTTCTCCTGATCCGTGTTCATATAAAGTCTGGAGTATGTCAGGAGAGAGACGTTTGGATTTACTGAGCGATGGGGATTAATTAGTGCAAGTGATTATTACTTAACAGTGATTAATGCTCTAATATTAATACTAAGGGTTTTCAAACATTAAGAAACTTAACCAAAATGTAAAAAGTAAAATACAATGCCTCCACAAAATACTAATCCATTTGACCAAACTGAAGTTTAGAGTTTAGCGTTAGCTTAGCTGTGACTTCAGCATCTGTGTTTTACGTTGCCTCCCTTTTCTCTGTTGATGATTTTCTTTTTTCAGCTGTTTCTGTTAAAAGACATATTCAGCTGAAAATACACTTTATCTGCAGCTCTTAAACTTCCTGGAACGTCATGTGACAAGTGTCGACCAATGGGAGCGCTCCTTTTTTCCTCTGTTCCTGAATAGAGGTTCTCATCTATTACAATCCTTTAGAATAAACAGTAGAAGGATCAGAAAGACTGTTTTTTCACAAATTATTGATTTTACTATAAACTATTTGGAGTTTAAACCATTTTTTCAACTAAACGAAAAACACATGTAATGTACAGTCTTTAAATTTAACAACAGAAATCCATGTTATTCCACAACCATGCTCTGATGTTTCTGACTAAACGAGCACTAAAAGAGAGAATGGAGCACAATAAATCCTCCAGATGAACTTTACGCATCAACAACATCTTTATGGCGTGTTATTTTTGCTTTATTTTGTTGCTGTAAAACCTTTATTTACAGTGAAATTTACAGTCTTGACACTTGTCTGGCTCCTCGTGGGCTCTTCTTTCTGATTGCTTTCATTTTCCGGACGAAGAAATGGTGCGATAAGTTGCGAACCCAGCTTGACTCTCGGGAGAAGTGTGGCTCATTATCGGAGAAGCCGCTCACGCTCCGGCTCCTGGCTCATTACACTCGCTTCAGACGAAGAGAGCAAAGAGAGGTCTGGGCTTTAGCTCAGGTTCAAACGCAGCACAAGACCGAGACGAGACCGCAACAAGACCGAGACAAGACCGAAACAAGACCGAAACAAGAACCAGACTTTTAGACCGAGACCAGTGTGTGATACTTTAACTGGAAAAAGTTAGATTTTGGTGAAAGAGACAAAGTTTAAGGGATATTTTTAAATGAAGATATGAAAAAATAATAAAGTTTTCATCTTTAAAACCTGATGTGGTCTTGGTGGACTTGAAAACTTATCTGAGACCAGAAGAAAAACTATCAGTTGCAAAAAAGACCAAGAGAACTTACAAATTTGTCACGTTTGTTCTGTAATGTTTATATGTTTTTTTTCCCCCTTTGACTTTTTTTGCTATATTTTAAAATGAAACTAATGGTAATATTATGTATTTTCTTCATGTCATAAACCTAAAGATTATTTACTTTGGTGATATACTATTTTGGCTTTTATAGGTATTTACTGTTGCTGATGTTAAAAGACTACTACATATTAACAGATAATAGTCTTTTTTAACTTTGTAGAAGTTACTTTTACACATAAACAAAACTAGTGCAGTTCTGTTCCATTCATGCTCTTTTTAATCATTCACTTCTTGATAAGTGCTATATTCCAATGATTGGTAAATTAACTTACCTTAGTACAACAATCAATTTCAGAGTTAATTCCAAGTGGTGGAGGTTTTAAAGGCTGCATAAAAACCTGTGAGTTTTCTAAATGTTGCTTTAGCCGCTGAATCAAAGACACTCTAAAAGAAGAAAGAAGGAAACGTTTGCCTTTTGTATTCAGGAAACATTTAGCAGCAGAACGTATTATCCTTTAACACTGTTTATATCAGTGTTGGAGGGGTCATGTGACCAGTCATGTGACGATGAACCACGACTCTGTGTAAAGATGAACATCTGCAAAGCCCTCGATAAAGAGGCCGAGGTTATCAGCGTCTTAGATTAATGGGACAAACATTTGGAGTCCTCTTTATAACCGCACACAACCTTAATATAACACACAGCCTGAATATAACACACAACCTGAATATAACACACAACCTTAATCTAACACACAACCTGAATATAACACACAACCTGAATACAACACACAACCTGAATACAACACACAACCTGAATACAACACACAACCTGAATACAACACACCACCTGAATACAACACACAACCTGACTATAACACACAACCTGACTACAACACACAACCTGACTATAACACGCAACCTGAATACAACACACAACCTGAATACAACACGCAACCTGAATATAACACACAGTATTATTGTTCATTCAGACCTAAGTGTACACCCAAGTGTCTCTGTGTAGTGTGTATCATGTTAACTCCAGCTCTGCCTTATCTTTTCTTTATTTATCCCAAAATCTCCTATTAATACTGTTTTCTTTTTCCTCTTCCTTCCTTTTTAATGCTTTTATTTTAGTTTGTTCGTATTGTCCTTTGAGCTTTGTTTTTACAAGATAGTTGGAGCTGTCGTTGTGTATCGACCTTTGTTGTCCCGAATCATCTGATTTAATGAATAAATACTGATTCTTGCTGCTTATCCGTTGTGTTGTTTGAATTTAACAGCTAACATGATGGCTCTTTTTGTGTAGACTGGGCTGGAGATCTGCTAGCACATGCTACGTGCTAAGTGTTATTTGTTCCTTATAAACACAGTCCTGGGTCCTTCAGGCTCCACACAAACATATAAACCACACACAAACAGATGCTCACCGGTCACACTTAGTATCTGTGTCATGCTGTAATTCACTTTTTGTTTTGTTTTTTACAGACAAACTTCTAAACTGCTCTAAACTCCATTGTTCTTAAAAACTGCTTTGTTTTTTGCAGAAACAAACGCGCTCCTCGGAGATGTAAATTGTATGCTTCGACTGCACAAATCATGAGGTATTTTGCTGTGCTTATGAGGAGTGGCTGTTGTATTAAATGTCATCGTTTAAGGCAAAAACACAGAGGGATATTTCACTGCTCCCCGTTGACTTTCATTCTGACTCAGCTCTCAATAGGTTTTCTACAATTTGGAACAAGTTACAACAGCCACACGTTCCCTTAACCAGCGTTTATCTCCAATCCTGCAGCAATTTCCACAACTATAACAAATGCAGAATGAGTTTGACCTCTGCAAACAGAGAGAAAGCCCATTTAAAGAGCGTTTGAAAGATTTGTCATGACACCAATCAAAAACGCTGTCCCCAATCAAAGCTCTGTCAGTCTCAGTGAGAGAAGCTGCCTCTGAGCACTTTGTCTTTTCGCTGATTTAGGAGCGTTTTCTCTGCGCACGTCTAACACTTATTTATTTGAACACTGGGAGATGCAGCAGAAGCCTCGCCTCGACAGTCTCTCATTACTGCACGGCTTTAACGCGGAGCCAACGAGACACAAAGAGACTTTAAATGCATACGACTGCAGATGTGTGGAAGCAAAAAAACAAAAAACAAGCTAACTAAAAAAATAAATAAAGCCAAAAAGACATCGCAAGCTCTTAAATTAGAGAATAACCTAAAAATCGACCTGTTTAAATGTAAGTTTCTTTGCAAAAACTGATCATCGCTATTTATAAAACTGTTAAAATGGACAGAATAAAAGCATAAATTACCACAATGCATCCTTAGATGATCCTTAGATAAGTACAGTGGAGGTATTTTGTAAAATGTTAAGCCACTAGCCTCAGAATATCACTTCTCTGAACGTGTCTTTCCTCCGAGAATAACTTCCAACATCCAGTTTGTTTATGTTATTACTTATTAACTCACAAACCGATTGAATAAGGATTTATTTCTGCAATTGTTCCTGTGAGAATAAAAGAGAAACGGCAAAGTCAATGCTAACAATTGAGCAGAGAAAGAATAAAGGTAATTTTCTTGGCTGTTTAGTTATTAGCGATGCATGAATCTTGAGACGGAGCTGAGTAATGCTTCTCCTTGACATTCAGATAATTGGCTCGGGAAATCATTTCCTGCAATTAACAAATTAAAGGATTTTAAATGCTGCGCTCGGTCTTGGTGTGTCCATTGCAGACTGAAGCTCACGTTTCTGACCTCGCTGTAAATGTCAGCTCAGGTGATGCTGCGGCAGATAACCTTTAAAAGAGAGTGGCTTTACGCTGCCTTCACGGCGGCCTCGGAAACCTCGGGAATAACAATAAAACACGTATTGAAGTGTGTTCAAGTCAGAAAAAGAACACGGAGGCAACAACATCGAACAAAATGTACGTGTGTTTCAGACTTTTACAGTAAATAGTTAAAAGAGTGACCTGGACTTGATCATGAAGCTCTATGGAACCTCAGAGTATGGATTAATTCCATTTGTGTTGTGTTATTTTTACATTTTACTTTGTTACCTTCAGTATAACTATAGTTTTTATCAGCTGCTGGAGTTTCCTTTCCTATAAACTTCATCCAAGTTTCACAAGATGGTTGACTTTACTCTAAGCAGCTTTAAAAGTGACGGTAAATGTTCAGGATGCAGTCTTTGCTTGTGATTGTTTTTCTTAAAGCAGTGTTGTCAAACTCAAAATGGTGAGGGGCCACGATAGTGAATAAGAATCTTTTCAGAGGCCGAAAATGGTGGCACTTGGAAGCTTTTATAAAAAAGACTTTTACATTTTCTTTTGAGTCTTACCAAAGTTGTCTTTAATATTTATTTCCACCTTTTTAAATGGGTTTTAGTCATATTTGAAAAGGTTTTAGGTGGTTTTGAACAGGATTTAGTTGGATTTGAACAGGTTTTAGTTGGATTTGAACAGGTTTTAGTTGGGTTTGAACAGGTTTTACATGGGTTTGAACAGGTTTTAGTTGGGTTTGAACAGGTTTTACATCGGTTTGAACAGGTTTTAGTTGGGTTTGAACAGGTTTTACATGGGTTTGAACAGGTTTTAGTTGGGTTTGAACAGGTTTTAGATGGATTTGAACAGGTTTTAGATGGATTTGAACAGGTTTTAGATGGATTTGAACAGGTTTTAGATGGATTTGAACAGGTTTTAGATGGATTTGAACAGGTTTTACATGGGTTTGAACAGGTTTTAGTTGGGTTTGAACAGGTTTTAGTTGGGTTTGAACAGATTTTACATGGGTTTGAACAGGTTTTAGATGGATTTGAACAGGTTTTAGATGGATTTGAACAGGTTTTAGTTGGATTTGAACAGGTTTTAGTTGGATTTGAACAGTATTTAGTGGCATTTGAACAGGATTTAGTTGGGTTTTTAGTTGGGTTTGTTCAAATCCATTTAAAACTTGTTTGAATTCAATTAAAGCTAAAAATATCTCCTTCTAAATGTATTAAAGGGCCTCATAAAATATTGCAAAGGGCCACATTTGGCCCCTGGGCCTTGAGTTTAACATGTAAAATATATATATTCTTATAATCACGGAATAGTTCTAAGACTGAGATCAGTAGAATCAGGTCTGTCACGTTTTGTCTCCTTTGTCTAGATCTGTCTGTAGAAGCACTCACTAGCTTTAAGCTTTGATTAAAAATAAAGGTAACATTATATCAGGAATATTTCTGAATATAACCCAGAAACCAGAAGCACAAGGATCACATAAATGCAGCATTACTTTCATTAATAAAGCTTCCAGACGTTTACATTTGCCTCAAACTCCACAGTGAGAGTCGAAATGCAAAAGTGGAGGAGGATAATGTCAAGCAGCGATGACTGGAATCTAAATGGCAGATATGTCCCTGACAAAGCTGCAAAAACATATCGATCATGAGCGCGTCAGAGGTGCATGAGCTCAATATAAAGTCTGGCTCAGAAGCAGGCGCTGTGTTCAAATGCCAGCTCGCGTTTCTCTGCAACCTTTTACCTCTCATTGTGTGGAATATAAATGGACTGGTCTTTAAAGCAGACTCTATGGCTTCACTATTAGGACGCTGCCGTTGGATAATGTCAGAGCGTTGGGTGAAAAGTCCCGCCGTGTGTCGCGTTAGCTCGTCTCTCGAAGCCGGATCAGATTGAGTTTATTGAGACGAGAGGACCTCCCGGAGAGAGTCTGGTCCGTCTCGTTGCTGCTGCTCGCTCCAGATCATCAGACGCATGAGAAATATCCTCAACAAGCTTCTTAGTCTCCATTGAAACACATAGAAGCAGTGTCTTTCTATGTGATTATTATTACGGTTAAGAATGACACTGCAGACAATACATCGTTGAATGAGCTACAGATTGAAATAAAGTGGATTTTCTGCATTAATTCTTAGCATTATAGTGTCACTGTAATTTTCTAGAATGAAACCATGCTTAGTAGGTCGTTTAGTTGCATTAATGTCCTTCGAAAAAATGTAAAACAATGGAGAAAAAAAGCCAAAAAATACATATTCTTCAAATAGTTTTACTGGTTCTTAGACCGATCAGTGGAATCATGTTGTTCTCACTGAAACAGAACCAACAACTGGACAGAAACCTCCTGAAACTTTACTGTTGAGCAAAGAACTGAGCAGAAATGTAAAGTATAATGTAATAAGAGTGAAGTGAGACGGAGGATTGAAGCTCAGTGTGTCATACTTCTTCGTGTTCCAATCACAGCTAATCTGTCCTGATCATAAACCCTGTGAAAAAATCAAGTCTTAAGTCTAAACTTAAAAGTAGAGGCTGTGTTTTTTCTCTTCCATAAAACGCAATTTAGTTTTAGTCATAATTTAGTCTAATCCTTATCAGTTTTTGCTTAATATCATAGGAATTTAGTCGACTATATCTACAATAGTCACTAAAATATAGAAAGTAATGCATTTTCTGTGTTTTTTTTTGAATGAAACTGGTCCTAACCTGTTCCGGCTGGTATTGGATCTCTTCTCAACTCCTCTCCTTTTCATTGGATTTAGTCTCTGTTCATTTTCGTTTTTATCTGTTAATGAAAGTGTCGATACATTAAGTCAGAGTCTTCGTTTTCATTCATTACTTTTATTTAGACGCAAAAATATATCACTGACTCTAAAATCCAGATGTCAAGTCCTTGGATCATTGTGGCTCCAGGAGATTCAGGGTTCGAGTCCAACATGTACATTTCACTTTTTGACGACTGCTTTATTATAAATTAAACCCAGATGAGACCTGGAGAAATCAATAATGAGTGATGTAATATTTTCTTGAATCTCAGTTATTAACAGATCGATATCCAGCCTGTACGCTGCATGTTACAAATGGTAGAAGATGAATGAATATTTAATTGTATATTTGTGTTTTTTTCATGTTATTCTCACTGTGGCCTGTGTCTGAACCAAAATGCGGTCCATTTCTCAGCAGCAGATCAAGTATAAAAACCCTCTGCAGGTGTTTTTGGAGGAGTTTAGTTATTACAAAACACTTTAATTAATCAGAGCTGACAGTGTTTTCTCCTCTGAACCGTTTTGTTTAGGTCCACTCTGTTCTGTTTTAACGTCAGTCATCGTTAGGCGCTGCGTTTAAACGAGGCACAAATACCGGTTGCGGAGTTATGACAGGTTAGATTAAGCACATATTGCGAGTTCGACGTGGCGGCCGCTCTCCGGGGAAATCTACTTGACACAGTGTCAGAAAAGTGCTCGACGCAGCTAACGGGATCAGATGTAGTGTCGGGCCGAGGTGCAATTTTCATTAACCCCCCGCGGCGCCCTGATTTAAATGTGCCAGCCCAGCAATTAGTTGATTGTAGTTTGATTGATAAAGCCAGGGCTCGGAGCTCACATGAAAGATGGGAGTCTGGGAGTGTGCAGTTGACATCGAGGCTCGGCCTTTCCCACAATCCTCGGCGGCGGTCGACCCGGTGACCCCTGAGGCTTCTGTAAAGACTGTGGAAGTTATTGGATAAAGACGTGCTGTTCCTTCTGCTGTTTGTGTTGGTTTAAATAAGGAACATTTGAAGCAATATATAAAGGAAAATAAAAAGATGGAATAGGACCAAATAAATTGTGTAAAAGGCTCTTTTTTGCTCACTTTTTACGATGGATATTCTTGTTTTTATGTCTTTTTTCAGTGGTGCATTAAAGAGAAACTAAACCCTAAAATAACTTGTTTTAGTAAATGATCTCTAAGAATGGAGCTTTATTTTCTGCTGTTCATTGATTCAAGGAAAAGTTTTGATATTTGAGTATAAAGTATTTTAATTCTATAATATATGGTGTAAAAGGGTGTGAGTGCTGCCCTCTTCAGGTTGAACGGTGGCTACTGCAGTTGATTTAGTGAGTTCAAGATAGCGTATATTAGCGTCTAGTATTGATATTATTTCTGGTTCTTATGTGAGAACCTAGTTAGTTAATTAGCATCGCTGGTGTGTGTTTAGTTTTATTGGAGGCATAGTTAGTAGCATAGTATTTGTTTTGTTGATGTTTTAGCATTAGCTTTTTGTTTATTTAGTCCAGTAGCTCAGGAATGGACGGAGGTGTAGCGTTGCTGGACTGTTGCTTTCTAAAAGACTTGGAAATTAAGCGTGTCTTTATACTATTTCCGTCAAATACAAAGCAAATTTGAAGCAATGTCTAAAGTAAATTAAAAAATGTAGGACAGGGCCTCTTTTTTGCTCACTTTTTACGATGGGATAATCCTGAAATTCCTGTGTCTTTGTCTTTTTGCAATGTTATTATATGATATTATCCAGGCGCTTTGGTTTAAATTTCAAATTAAACTTATATTTCCATTATTTATTACATTTTTTTAAAGAACTTGGCATGTGTAAAAAAATTATTTAACCAGTTTTATTCCTTATTGACTGAATATTTCTTAGCTTTTCTACTCAGCACTTGGAACCCATTCTCAACCAAAACAGAGCTGTTTCTATTAATAATTATCTTGTGATACATTATTGTAAAAAGATATTGTAAAAATAATTAAAAATAAAAACATGCTCATTTTTCCACTGCACAACTCTGTGTATAATATTTAATAATAATAATTTTTATGCCTGATTTTATGCAGAAGGAAGTTCAATTAACTGAGTAACTATAAAATATGTGGATTTTTTTTACATTATATTTATTACTTTTGTACAGTGAAGCTGCTCTTATTCTTAGCTGTAACCTTTCATCTACAAATGTATCAAGAGTCTGGTATACTTCGATTTATTTTAATGAATAGAAACTATATTATTTAACCGTCTCAGCCCATGTTTTTCTGACATATTTCATTTAGAGAGTGAAAGTTTACCTTGAGCTGTACTATTGTTTCTGTAAGACATATACATTATTTCCAGGACATTAAGAAACGATGGTCCAGGTCATGTGTAAATTTCCAGGTTGTGTTTGAACCTTGTCAGTGCTACATAAATATATATATATATATATTTATATATATATATACAGTGGGGCGGCTCTGCTGCTGAACGTGGCTGGTTATAAATCGCTCTATAATTGACCAGGGCCTGAGCTAATGAGGTATAAGATAGCACTATAGGACGGAGGGGGGTCCGGGCGCTAACAGTGGTGGTCTATGAGTCATTAGCGCTGGTGTAATCGGGCCATTATGCTGCTCATTACGGACAGACTTTGGTGTAATCTCCCACAGGGCCCAGACTCTGTTAGACTGGCTTTATCCTAACGACGAGCCCCTGCCACAGTCAAAGCCCCTCCGACTGGCACCGGGCCAGCGTTAGCCTCCGAGAGCGTCTCATTCACGTCTTTACAGCTCGAGGACAAGTCGATTATTTACGGAGACAGTTTTACTCCCGACACCAACAAAAACAAGCCCCGTACTCTGTGGTTTTAGGATTAAACCAGTGTTACTCGAGACTGGTCATGGTCTTTAAACCTGTTTAAGAACAATTATTGAAGGTCTCAGTCTAATGTTTAAAACCCTACTTGGATTAGTAATACCCCTGGTCCTCTATAGTTCAGAAATTACCCCAAGACGTCTGTGTTTTAGTGGCACATTTGCACAGGATCAGCTGTGTCAGTGATTTACTTAACTTTACCTAATCTCTGGACATTACATCACAACCACTAAACACGGGAAGAAATATTGGTTTAAGGCTCATGTCAAACTCAAGGCCCAGTAATGTCATTAATGTTTTATCTGGCCCTCAAATACATTTGGTAGGTGATATTTTGGGGACTTTGCACAAAAATCAGAGACAGAAGGCACTAAACTAGTCTTAAGATCTGTAATAAGGAACAATGACGCTGTAAAAAGAGACAAAATAACACTAAACAGGAGTAAACGTTTTAAAAGGACAAAAATGAGGCTTAAAATGAGAGGAAAGTGGAAGTGAATTCACAAAAACTAAACTTACATTCTTGTTCTGAAAAGTTTTATGCACATTTGGACAAGATTTAGTTGGATTTACACTGGTTTTACTTGGATTTGAACAGGTTTTAAATGGAATTCACAAAATGATGCATGAAAGTGATGAAAAGTTTATGTTAAAAACAAACTGATGTGAATCATGTGATAAAGACTCTTAAATATAAGACTGTAAAAGTGTCACAGTCTTTGGCCCCTGAAAGGAGTCTTATTTACTCTTGTGGCCCCTCACTTTGAGTTTGACACCACTGCTTTAAGGTATTTATTTACACCATCTGCACTTTAAGTAGAAAAATACAATAATCAGAGTGGAATAGAGCCTATGGAGACGTAGTTATTACTATAGTTTTAATACAAACAACATATACTTAAAATGCACAGTTTTAAGACATTCTCAATCAAGATCATTAGGAAATAAATGTCAGGAAAAACCAACCCTGAATCACAGAGATGGAGATTAGTGCAGGATTACAACAGGAGTCGGTAATTTACAGGGAAACTTTTACTTTTTTACAAATTACAAACATGGCAGATTCACACAAACGTCTTAAAATCACAGACCAACTCTGCAATTATGACAAACCTCCAGAGGTTCCCAGGTAAAAGTGCAAACAGGGCTTAAACTATAAATCATGACCAAAAAAAAGTAATTAAAATTAAAATAATGAATGTATGCAGTGAAGCAGAAGCACTCTTCACCTTAAAAACCTGGAAATTTCATATTTTACTGAAATGACAAGAAAAAAACGAATTTGTCCAAATGTTCAGGAATAAAATGTAGATGTTGAACTGTGTATTGGAAGGTGTGAGTTTTGACCCTTTGAGGCTTCTGTAGTTTGTTTAAAAGTAGAAAGAATAGTCAGAATAATTTAAGGTGATGTCTAAATATAAACCCAGTGTATTCAAAACTTCAAAAATGATTTAACTTAAAAAGAGTGAAGCCCTGAAACACTGAATAAATTCTTGATGCAGATTTGAAAATAATCTCAGATAATTGTAAAAATATATTCTCTACAACAACCAGGTTTGTCCTTTTGTCTTTCTTTTCATTTCTCATTTATTTTAATCAAGAATAACATGTCTGTGGCAAATGAGATATTCATCAGGAACTGGAGTTGTCCTTGTGCTAACACTCTTTCATCAAGTGGCAATAGACTTATTAATGAAACCTGAAACATTAATATCACGGCAGCTCTCGGAGCAAAGGGACACTCCGAGCTCTTCTGACGCAGCTTTATTAACACATCGGCCTCTGCACTAATAGCATTCCTATAAAAACTGGCAAAAAGTGAGTCTAAATAGTTTCCTTTAAGAGAACGAAGTGGAGTCAGTTCAAAGGAGAATCTATAGTTTTAACGTCCACTAAACAACGTCCAGTCTTTTCATCGAAATTTCATCTGGATCCAACAAAATGAGGAGACTTTTGAAGATTATCTGTCAGTTCTTTCTGGATCAACTGGGTCCAAAAGAGAAAACAGTAACTGAGCTTCACTCCATGAACTATACTGTATGATGTCGTTATTTACTAAAGCTCCAGTCACTGATTTTCTTTCATTAAAAAAATAAAACCAGACCAGTTTTTCCTCCAAAATACTAATCCATTTGACCAAACTGAAGTTTAGAGTTTAGCGTTAGCTTAGCTGTGACTTCAGCGTCAGGACGACAATTATCTCCTCCTCGTTAAACATTACGTGATTGAATTGACAGTATTTATCTGTGTTTTACGTTGTCTCCCTTTTCTCTGTTGATGCTTTTCTTTTTTCAGCTGTTTCTCTGTTAAAAGACATATTCAGCTGAAAATACACTTTATCTGCAGCTATTAAACTTCCTGGAACGTCATGTGACAAGTGTCGACCAATGGGAGCGCCCCTTTTTGGAGCATGTGATTGTCCAAGGTTTTCTGTTCCTGAATAGAGGTTCTCATCTATTACAATCCCTTACAATAAACAGTAGATGGATCAGGAAGACTGTTTTTACATAAATTATTGATTTTACAATAAACTATTTGGTTTTAAAACATTTTCACAACAAGAAGAACAAAAATATCAGCTACAATCTGTTTAAGAACTTGAAATGCAGTTGGCTCAAGTGAAGCTAGCAATGAAGTTAAGTAAAAACTCTCATTAAATGCCCTTAAAACATGAGTAAAGGCAGCGAAAGCCAAAGACAACATTTACAAATAATGTTGCTCTAATATTAACCTGAAAATGTTTAGTATATTAACACAAAAGCAGATTAATAATACAAATCCACATGTGCATCTAAACTCAACAGAGCATGAAGCACCTGGAGTCACCAAACGAGTGAGGAATTAACATCTCATCGACTGACTCTGGATCTAATTATATAATCAGTGTCAGGTGTCGGCCTCGTAATGTGCTTTTTACTGAAACGTTTCTGCAGTGAGCTCAAAAACACCAAGTATTAAACAGCACCAGGGCCTTGAACGAGAAAACGATGTGGGCGAAATGAAGAACAAAATCACAGCAATCGTTCCAAGTAAATCTTTGACTTAGATTAAATTTAAGGCTTCCCACTCATTTTATAAAATCATATTTTTTTTAAACAAATGAGACCAGCATTTTGTAATTTGAGCTTAATTATAGTTCAATATTCAAACAGACAGGTTTTTATTAATAGTTATCTTGTGATACTTTATTGTAAAAAAACAAAAAACAAAACAAAACCCCAAAAAACATGCTACTGTTTTCATAAAAAGCAATGATTTGATCCTAACAAGGAGCAACCAATAAAAAAATGTTAAAAGAAAAAAGATCACACATCCATTTATTTCATATTAACTCAATTAATTTAACTTGCCTCTGTGTAAAATCAGGGATAAAAATGATATAGTAGCTGGAGTTGTGCAGTTGTGTAATTAAATGGAGAGTAAGTGGGAAAAAAAAAAAGGAGCGCTCCCATTGGTCGACACTGACGTCAATAAGGAAGTAGTGGCTGCCAATAAAACAAAAACAAACTGGTTATTTCGGTGCTGATCATTCATTAAACTCAGAGCTAGAAGTTTGAAATCAGCTGTAAATCTCAAATTTTGTGTAATGTATTTGGATTTTGAGGTGAAAAACTGGTCTGGTTTGAACTTTTTTAATAAAAGAAAAGCAGGAATGGTCCCTCGGCTGCTGTTGGAAAAAAAAGAGGGTAATGTCGCTTTAAATATTAAGGAATAAAAGTGGATCTGTTTTAAATTATGACTGAAAATGTTGCTCTTAATTGTCACGAAAGAGTCCCAGAAAAAGTCCAGGAAAATGACTTTTAAAAAGACGAGTAACATTTATAAGTAAGAGCGCTGTTAAAAATAAAACCTGAAACATAAATATGGCTTTCTGTATCCAACACATAAAGAGAATATGATAAAAATATCCAAATTATTATAACTTCACTGTTGCTTTGATGTTCTGTCACTAATGACTGGGCCACGTTAAGAAGCTTTTACTTTGAAATCCCCAGAAAAATACATCTCGCTGCAGAAAACATTTCCCTTTTCCTTTTTCTCGACTGGTTTTGTTTTTTAAATCATTCTAAAAGTTGAGACAGCTGCTGTTTTCTGTCTGTATTTGTTTTTCTGGGCGTTAACTCCCACAGAGCCACGTTTCTGTCAAAAACCTGCTCCAGACTTTCACTTTTAGCTCAGGTTTAGCTCCTGAAGCGGTTTTGATGAGACCAGTCTGGGATTTGATGGTGGTCTTTAAAGGTTTACAGGTTTTAAAAGGTTTTTTTAGTAGAAGCAGAATGAATGGAAGGTCTTCAGATCATTTCGACGCCTCTGGATCAAGTCTTTTTTTAGTTTTTTTTCCATTTTATATACTTTGGTGTAAAGTAGTCTGAACAGTCTCTTACCTTTTACCTTTTGTCACATTGAGGGAAGGATGGAGGAACTGACAGATGCTTTACTGCAGCTTCCATCAATAAAAGTGTCCCCAAAACCCGTCCTGAACCACTTTGGTGAATCCTGCCTCAAGCCTGGACCTGACTGTGATCCCAACGACAAATCCTACATTTATTATCAGCAGCTGTTTGTGGTTTAATCCTGGCTTCATGAATTTAAACATTGTATTTATCGTCTCCACTGCATTAAACACAAGCAGAACCTGTACAAACTCAAATATTGAGTCTAAATGAGAGGAAACTGCTGCAGCTATGAATTTAATGTTGAGAAAGATGGAATAAACAGAAACAGTTGAATGTTTCCTGCAGCAGCTGTACCTCCAGCCTCTCACTGCTACAACAGGATTTACTCTGATTTAGATTCAATATCAACAATGATCCATGTTTAGAAAAGTCTGCTTCAAATACCTTTTATTTCTCAAACAGAGACAGGACTTTAGTGTCTCTAATTTACTCCGAGAGCAGAACGTCGTGACCACAAAGACTTGTACACAAGAACTTCAGAGTAATTCATGCTACGCTGCCATGAATGTTCTGTCAACTTTACTTCATTTATTTTTTCATTTATTTATTTATTTAGTACAATGTAGAGTCGTCGTCATCGTCATATTTTAATTTTTTTAAATAATTTATCACATTTTTGTGACTATTCCAGCTTCTTCAAACGGATAAGTCCTTTATTTTGACCTTTATTTTGACACTTGGAGCATATTTCCTGTGTCTCTCGGCTGTAGCTCGTTAGGTTGTTGTTGACTTGGTGTAAACTGGAGGTAAGACCAACTCAGGACACGTTTATTTGCATAAAAATTGCCGTCTGTGATAGAAAAGTTGAATAATTTTGGATTTTGTAAATACACTTTAATGTCTCATGTAACTTTCACATAAATCTTATTTTCTGTAAAAGGAGCACTACTTTGTGGCTTTAATGACGCGTCGCTCCAGAATTAGACATAACCTCTGCCTTTTTTCCGACAGAAGCACAAACAAAATGATCAGACGTCTTCCTTTTCTCTTCGGTGGCATTTAAATGTTATTTTCGAAGCATCTGTCTTTTTCCTAAATTACTTGTTTATTCATTTCGTCGAGAACCGAGCGAACGTTATAAGGTCACAACTTGAAAATAACTGAGAAAGACGAGCGCTACTTCCAGCTCTGGGGTTTGTTTTTAGCATATTTTTCACTTCTATATGAGGTTTTAAATGGGTCAGGAAAAAAACCCACTTTAAAAATTCCCGAGAAACTAAAATATTCCTGTTGAAGCCGAAGAGCACGGCTCCAAAAACACAGCGGAAAAAGAAAGAGACGGGACGGATCTTTTGAAGCAGCGTCGCAGCCGTTTACTCAGTCATTTCCGTCACTTCGTCGAGAGGCGCTTTTTGTTCTGCTTCAGTCAAAGAGCGTGAAGATGATCCAGGAGATGGAGAGGAAGCTGCTGCGAATGTGGAAACAGCGTGACGTTCGGAGCAAATGGAGAAAGAAAAAGAGTCTATATTTACCCCACTGCACACAATAAACAAGACAGCATCTGGGTTTGTTTCACTACATTGTGTTTTTGTGCAAAGAAAGACACTATTTGTTTGAATAGTCCACACATTAGAAGAAAAACAAACTGGAATCACTTCAGAACAAATAAAACATACCTTCACATAATAATTACACATCAAAATTATACTTAGACGTTAAATAAACACAATTATTCACTAAATCCTCTGAAATAAAGGGAGGTTCATTGAGAGTTTGATGTTTCCTGATCTTTTTTTCCTGTTTCATTTAGTTTTTCAGTGTAATCTCCTAAAGTTTATTGTAAAAATGAGACCTTAAGACGTGATCTAGTCTTTATAATGAAGGATTTTAATAGATGAGAATGATCAGTCCACAGCAGGATTTTGTCCAATCACAGCTCACTTCAGGTAAAAAGGAGCACTCCCATTGGTCGACACTGATGTCAACAACGAAGGAACAAGGAAATAAACCAAGGAAATGGGTTATTCTGTTGGAAATATGACTTATTTTACAGAGAAACAGCTCAAAAAACAGCAGCAAATGAAACATGGACGTTTTGTTCCTCATTAAGGCACTGTGTCAGTTCTAGATTAGACTGATCTGGGATGAGTTTATATTCCTCAGATGGAGGGGTTTAACCAGGACGTCTTTGTGGTCTGAACAATATCTCCTTTTCATTCTCACACACTTCAACAAAGCACAGCCCAGTCCCAGAAGCTCAGAAAGGAGACAAAAGGAGGAACAACACTTCAGAATTACCCTGAGCCTGTGGATATTCTGATTGGGCATTTACCAAATCTAAGGTGCAACAGGAACAAAGAGGAACCAGATCCAAAAAGGAATAGCAATTGTTTTACCCTTTGTATATAAACTAAAATAAGAAGGTCACATTCGTATTTACTTATTTGGCAAAATTCAAATGTTGTGGACAGTTTTGAAAATGTTTCCTTTAATTTAAGTCGCTCCACAGAAAGTTTTAAAACTACGTCGCTTTATCAACTCCCGACAACCGCACACGGAGTTTATTTAGGATCCAGTGGTCGGCGTAAACAAAAACCGTAGGGAATAGGAATAATGGCCGCGCGGTTTTATCTGAGCAGCGAGCAGCACAGCCCCGTCCTCGTTCAGACTCCGAACCCCCACAAACCTAATCTTTTCTGTGAAGATAAGGCCCACACTGCGAGAGACTCAGCCGTGCTCGCCGCTACGTCCGAAGCTATTACCGAGAGCAGCGCCGTTTGTTAGATCCACCACCGGCTGTTTTCATTCTGTAAAAACTTCACAGAGTGGATCCAGAATCAGAAAAGACCATGAATCTGACTCGAGGGTCACGGACAAGAAGGACAGGCCAGAAACAGGCTGTGTTACAAAATGAGACGTGTCAATGAGTGTAATGAGGGGAAAATGTGGCTTTATGGGTAAATTTCTCATTTTATTTCATAATTAAAAGACTATTTTTTTGTTAAACATACAATATACACCAAAAACTATGTTGTATTCACATGTAAACTGTAAAAAAAACATCATCTTACCAAATAAAATTCAAAATAAAAATACTATGTAAATGTCTATCAACAACAAAGCAATGTAATAAACATAAATTATTATAAATATGTAAAGTAAATGACATGTTATGTTCTGTACCTGCACCTAAACCTGACCTAATGCTGTTAAAGTGGATTATAACATGTTTTATAATCATGTAACTAACAATGGAGGCCTGTAATTAGTCTTACATTTGTCTATTTTTGAAAATTAGGCATTTAACTTAACTACCGTTCATTTCAGGGACAAAAGACAGAGACAAATCCAACTAAAACCTGTTCAAATCCAACTGAAACATGTTAAAATCCAACAAAACCTGTTTAAATCCAACAAAACCTGTTCAAATCCAACTAAAACCTGTTCAAATCCAACTAAAACATGTTCAAATCCCACTGAAACATGTTCAAATCCCACTGAAACATGTTCAAATCCAACTGAAACATGTTCAAATCCCACTGAAACATGTTCAAATCCAACTAAAACATGTTCAAATCCAACAAAACCTCTTTAAATCCAACAAAACCGTTTCGAATCCAGCTAAAACCTGTTCAAATCCAACTAAAACATGTTCAAATCCAACTAAAACATGTTCAAATCCAACTAAAACATCTTCAAATCCAACTAAAACCTAAATCTTATTGTTCCCTATTACATATCTTTAGAATAGTTTAGTGCCTTCTAAAATTTTCCCAAAAGTATTATCCACCAAATGTAATGAAGGGTTTGGCCTGGTCTTGAAAGGCTTGTTCAAAAGGCCAAACAAAACATAATTACAAAGAAGAGAGCGCTTTGTCTTGAATTACAAGACAAGAATGTGGACTTTTAATTATTTCTGCTGCGAGATACAACACAGTGCTTCGACAGGCGAAAACACCGAATAATTTAACATCAAAAAGAACAAGCTACAATATAATTAACACCGAGGAAACACAGCTTTGAACGACACTTGGGCAAACAAACATTTAAAAAGAGAACATTTCTAAACACAGTGAAGTGAAATTAAAAGAACACGCTGGCTTTTCTTCCATGAGGCGCCCAGGGCCACATTTAACGGCTGTCATTCTGCTCCAAAAAACATCATTTTACACGTTTAGTCCTTTGTAGCTTTGACATATGTGAGAAATATGGGGGTATTTTGGACGAACAAGTGTGAAAAATTCATAGCTCTTCAAAGACGTCTGAAAGAAATGACGAAATCACTCGTAAATTATTGAAGCTCTGCCTTATTTCACAAAAACAAGGACATTTTTGAGAGTCCTTCAAGACAATTGTGGCTCATGGAAACTTAAAGGATGAAGGTATGTATGTTTTCACAATAAGAGGTAAACGTGACACTAATATTGTGAGATCTAAACCTTGCCATGCATTGAAAAGTTTAATTGATTCGGTGAAACCCTTCATTACTGTCGCTTTAAACAGAAAAAAGCACTTCTGGTTGAATAATAACTGTATTAAATAATAGAAAATATAGTGAGTAATGTGTGGTAAGGTTTATTTTTTATTGTTTGTCAAAAACCGAACTGAACATGTCTTCATCAAAGTCGGTAAACACAGTGAGTTTTCACAATTACCAGAAAGAAAACGTGTCTGTGTAATATTAAATATGATAATTGTGTCATTAACAGGTTCACAGCAGTGAGTAGTCGCCACTTTTCACAGAAATCAGAGCCAGACCGAAGAGAACAGAGCGACTGTCACATATAAAACTAATTAACAAATACACTTAATCTGGTCTGAAGGCTCCTCGTCTGGAATATTAGCTGCTTTGAGGAATAAAAGTGATCAAATTAGCTTTTATATGTCGTTATAATCAGAAATGTACAACGAGGTGTAAAGATTGAAGCCTTTACCAAGTTTTTAATTTGGATTTGTTGTCGACAGATGCAGTAAACGTCCGAAATAGATCATTTCTTGTTATTCTCTTAAGTAAAAAAGAACCATTTCTGATATTTAGCTGTGATTTATTCCCTCATTCTTCTGCTCACTGCTGTAAACTGTGACCGGAATTGTCTTTTAAATGTATTGGTGCCTCTACACTGCCCCTAGTGGATGAATGTGAGAGTGAACGGTTTGTCAGTGTCTCTAAATGTTAACCCTGCGACCGGCTAATCATTGATCATTGAAGTAGAAGAAGAATAAATGAATGACTTTAAATAATAAACTCTTCTTGTGTTTTTTGTTCTGAATCTCACGAGGACAAACTTATATTTAATGATAACACACCTTTTTAAACCGTTTCCTTTAAACACGATCTCCATCTCACGAACCAGATTAGAGGCTGTTCTGTGCAGAGTTAGTGTTGTGAAAATGATAGTCCCTGTGTTTAAATCCAAATAAAACCTGTTCAAATCCAACTAAAACATTTTAAAATCCAACTAAAACATGTTCAAATCCAACTAAAACATGTTCAAACCCAACTAAAACATTTTAAAATCCAACTAAAACATGTTTAAATCCAACTAAAACATGTTTAAATCCAACTAAAACATGTTTAAATCCAACTAAACCCTGTTCAAATCCAACGAAAACATGTTCAAATCCAACTAAAACCTGTTCAAATCCAACTAAAATATGATTAAATCCATATAAAACCTGTTCAAATCCAACTAAAACATGTTCAAATCCAACTAAAACATGTTCAAATCCAACTAAAACATGTTTAAATCCAAATAAAACATGTTCAAATCTAACTAAAACCTGTTCAAATCCAACTAAAACATGTTCAAATCCAACTAAAACATGTTCAAATCCAACTAAAACATGTTTAAATCCAAATAAAACATGTTCAAATCCAACTAAAACATGTTCAAATCCAACTAAAACATGTTCAAATCCAACTAAAACATGTTCAAATCCAACTAAAACATGTTCAAATCCAACTAAAACATGTTTAAATCCAACTAAAACATGTTCAAATCCAACTAAACCCTGTTCAAATCCAACTAAAACATGTTCAAATCCAACTAAAACATGTTCAAATCCAACTAAAATATGATTAAATCCATATAAAACCTGTTCAAATCCAACTAAAACATGTTCAAATCCAACTAAAACATGTTTAAATCCAAATAAAACATGTTCAAATCTAACTAAAACCTGTTCAAATCCAACTAAAACATGTTCAAATCCAACTAAAACATGTTCAAATCCAACTAAAACATGTTTAAATCCAAATAAAACATGTTCAAATCTAACTAAAACCTGTTCAAATCCAACTAAAACCTGTTCAAATCCAACTAAAACATGTTTAAATCCAACTAAAACATGTTCAAATCCATCTAAAACATGTTCAAATCCAACTAAAACATGTTCAAATCCAACTAAAACATGTTCAAATCCAACTAAAACATGTTCAAATCCAACTAAAACATGTTCAAATCCAACTAAAACATGTTCAAATCCAACTAAAACATGTTCAAATCCAACTAAAACATGTTCAAATCCAACTAAAACATGTTCAAATCCAACTAAAACATGTTCAAATCCAACTAAAACATGTTCAAATCCAACTAAAACATGTTCAAATCCAACTAAAACATGTTCAAATCCAACTAAAACATGTTCAAATCCAACTAAAACATGTTCAAATCCAACTAAAACATGTTCAAATCCAACTAAAACATATTCAAATCCAACTAAAACATGTTCAAATCCAACTAAAACATGTTCAAATCCAACTAAAACATGTTCAAATCCAACTAAAACATGTTCAAATCCAACTAAAACATGTTCAAATCCAACGAAAACATTTTAAAATCCAATTAAAACATTTTAAAATCCAAATAAAACCTGTTCAAATCCAACTAAAACATGTTCAAATCCATCTAAAACATGTTCAAATCCAACTAAAACATGTTTAAATCCATATAAATAATAATTGTTCTGATGTGTGAAGTGCAGACCTGGGACCAGCTCATTTCCACTTTCATTAAACAAAGCTGTAAGTGACTCATCTGGAAACTCACCGATGAATCCACATCGAACCGAGGCCAGGCTCCGAACTCCTGCAGCAGATGTTTTGCAGCAAATCAAGCCCCGTGGCAGCTTTAAGGGAACGTGTCGAGTCCCTCTGATGAACGGAGCCGCCGCGATCTATGGACGCCATAATTACATTGTTATTGATTCCAATGAAACCCGCGGCTGAGTTAAATCTGGGGCTGAGACTCCAACACACGCCTGCCTCCAAACGCATTACCTTCAGCTTGGATCCGTGATTAGATTGGTGCAGGAAGGCCACAGACAACACTGGATCATTTTGGATGGATTCTGGTTTACATTTTAAATTCCAGACATCTTATGGTGTAATTTAGAACCAAAAAAATCATTAAATATAGTTTAGATTTCCATTTTACATAAAAAAACTGCATAAATTTGTTTCAGAACAATCCTAAATGTGGTGGATTTCAAATATCAGTGTTATTTTAGTTGTTAAAATGACAAATGGGTCTGTAATCCTTTCCCTTCACTGCAGTTTCCTCTTTATAGAGATTCAAATGGACCAATTGTACCCATTTCACTAAAACTGGGCAGGCTTTATATGATTCTTTATGTTTCTGGTTGGTTTCTATCACAAAAATCCATCTTGTGCTTCTATTTTAATTGTTTCCAACTGGTTAAAGACACTTGGAAAGTACATGTTGTCCCTAACCTTAGGTAACTTCTTTATTTTGCCTTGAAAATTATTACTAACAATCATTTAATAAAACAAAATATCACATTTAGTTGAGCCAAAACAATTATTTATTCATTCCACTGACAAAATTCTTTAAAAGTGAAGCGTTTTTCATTTTTGTGCAGCATTTAGCTTCGTATCTTTACAGCTCAACATAATATAAGTCTTTTAAAACGACACCAAGTATTGAAAGTACTCACAGCCGCAGGCCATTTTCATTCTTCTTCCATTTCTGTTCAATATTGCATTGTGTTTCAGTCGCAGCAGAAACAACACACTTGGATTTACATTCCTCATAAATACGGCCGCTGCGTTCGCCCGAAAGGCCAGCCTCGACTGACATTTCCCCGGTATCGCTCTGCCTCTAACGGCAATAACAACCGGGGCTTATCTGCAGCAGTGACAGGTGGAGATGAACAGGGCTGATGTATGTACAGACTGGGAGCTTCAGTAACGGCCGCCCGCTGCGTTTGTGAACGGAATAAACGAGTCGGAGCCGACGGTATCTGACAGTAACAGAGTCGGACCGAAAACGAGGAGTTCTGGAGATAAATATGTGACCGGGTTCGGTTTGAAATAACACGTTTTGTAAGTTTGGGACCAAGACTGGAGCTTCTCTCTTCTGTTCCTCTGAAAGACTGCGTTCTGAGGCTTCGAATGAGCCCAAGAAACGCCTTTTAAACCGGCTCATGGCTCCTGTATGTGTGTGCAAAACAAAACCAAAAAACTGTAAAAATGTTCTAAAATGGAGACAGTCCAAGGCCAGTCTTTAACAAATCAAAGTCTATAGAAGTTAGTCCAGTCTTAGACCAGATCAGTGTTCATTTTAACAGCAGTTTTAATTTAGTTTTAGTCATAATTTAGTCTGATCCTTTCATTTTAGTCTAGTTTTAGTCGACTATATTTACAATAGTCACTAAAATGTTAAGTATAATGCATTTTCTTCAGTAATAATGTCTCTGAATGAAAGTAATCTAGTCCTAACCTGTTCCGGCTGGTATTCAGGTTCCAAGTGTTAACATAGTTTCTATTTAAAGTGGTTCTCTTTTCGTCTCCTGTCGTCTTCCAAAGTTTGTGTCCGAAATCCTTCAGCGACACTCAAACTGAGTCTGGTCTCTTCAACAAATGTTTGTGTTGAGTTTTCATTCTCATTAATTACTTTTTATTTAGTTTTTGTTTTGTTTTCTGACACAAAAATGTTGAGGAAAGTTATTCGTCAACAAAATCAACACTGGTCCAGACTCATGGAGAAAGAAGCAGTGTTATATTTTTATCAAGTTTTACGATTTACATTTTAAGATAAGTTTGAAACCAGTCCATGACTAGACCGAGACCTTCAAAAACCTCCTACATCACAAATAAAATGTGGAAACTTCAAAACAAAACTCCTTAAAAGTGAGCCCTAAAGATATTTTTTCATGTATAACCTTGGATTATCATTACAAAATCCATCTTTTAAGGTTTATTTTGTAAATCCGTCACATTTAAAATCCTCGTTCCTGCTCCTTTCTAAGATATTTGATGTATTTTCTCCCACCACTGTCTCAGTTCAGTCAGCCTCTGTTTATACTCCACCACTAACTCTGCAAAATAATGTCCCACTGTCTTGTTTTACAGCGAAACGTAAAAAGACGACTCGCTTTTATTGTGACGTACGATATATTCACCACAGAAGCTCTTCACAAACAAGGCAAAAGTAATAAACTATTCAGACTAAAGTGCAGTGTCACAGCCCTGGGACCGACTCGGACCCGTTCAGGACGAGGTGAGGCTTGTAGAAATAATGAAATAATGAAAAGCGGTGATAGAAGACTCGTGTTTCTGTTCTGGGAAACATTCATAATACAGCAGAGTTAAAGAAGAAATGAAAGAAGTGTTGAGTTCTTCGTACGAGTGTTTCATCTCGACCTGAACACAGCTCTGTTCTTTAGAATAAATCCTGTAAAGTCTGAGCCATAAACAGAAAAATCCATTTATTATTTTATTTTTCCTTTGATATAATAATAATGTAACAAGAATTTCCCTTTTTTTCTTACCAATATATTACATATGTCTTTTCTGTTTCTGATTTTCTGTTCATTATGCCTTGTATTATTTTATTTTTATTGGAAATACTATTAATGTTTATTCCACATCTTTGGCATTTTATAGTAACATAATAATGAGTCCATTTAAACAGACTTCTGCCTGTATTTCACTGTTTATGTCCCTTATATTTTCAGTAGATGCACTTTGAACATTCATCTTTATTTGAGTCTTACAAAAGTTATCTTTAACATTATTTGTCCATCTTTTATATGGATTTGAACAGGTTTAGTTGGATTTGAAAAGGTTTTATATGGATTTGAACAGGTTTAGTTGGATTTGAAAAGGTTTTATATGGATTTGAACAGGTTTAGTTGGATTTGAACAGGTTTTAGATGGATTTGAAATTACAGGTTTTAAACTGATTTGAACAGGTTTTAGATGGATTTGAAAAGGTTTTATATGGATTTGAACAGGTTTAGTTGGATTTGAAAAGGTTTTAGATGGATTTGAACAGGTTTTAAATGGATTTCTACAGGTTTTAGTTGGATTGAAACAGTTTTAAGTTGAATTATAACAGATTTTTAGTTGGAATTAACAGGTTTTAGTTCAATTCAAACAGATTTTAGCTGAATTTTCACTGGTTTTAGTTGGATTTGAACACATTTTATATCTTTGTAG